>CM060974.1:74684856-75284856 GCA_030765045.1 Tenodera sinensis | reverse complement strand
GTGTATACGTCTTTATGATAAGTTATGAAGTTCTGTATCAATAATTTTATGTCAACTTAATTTTAATTTCATTATGGCATACCCATTTAAATATGATTTTATAGTAGACTCTAAAATGAGGTTTACTGGTAAATTTTATGTGATGGAAAATTTTCCTAATTATTTTGAATAATATGAGTTTTCTTTGCAGCTGCAAAAGTATCAGTTAATTAAACAAACGGCTATTATTTAAATTAAGTTAATATGAGTGGGTATCAAATAGCATTTCTGCAAGTCTTTATCAAGTAATAAGAATATATCAAAAACATTATACGATACAGCTATTTAAGAGGCAGTTTTGGAATCAGCGAGTCACTTTACATAAGAATTAGTAAAGAATCTTTTTAGGGTACAAACACCGTGTTCCCTAGTGTAATTGGTGTTTATCATAATAAATTCAATTTGTGTTCTCGCTTTTGAAAGTCTAACCTTAAGCGTTGTAGCGTATATAATCTTTGTATCCTTATGTCAAGACCTACATAACAATAAAAGCTGAAGGTGCTACTGTCGATTCTCATATGCTCAATCGAATAACAAGTTAAAACGTCGAGCACCAGTACAGTAACATGCAGCCTAGAATATTAAAAACATTTTGTAAATGTTTTAAACTTAAGCACATGATCGAGCATAATCAGTGGTGTGAAACTTGAATATAATGGCAATTATGCTCTCCTTGCATAATATACTTCTTATTCACTGTGAACCAAAATGGTTATTAGAAATATGGTAACTAATATGTCAGTGACTGTACGAACTCTCTATAGACATGGGAAATAAATATTCAAGTGATACCTGAGCATCTGTCTTTATTACAATGGGAAGTGACTCGCATCCAAGCTTTCATTTAAATGTTGCAGTGTTCAAAAACACTTGCGCGACCTGTAAGTAGATCTCTAAAATAGCACTGCTTTATGAAAACTATGTTCAGCAACAAAAGAGCACATATTTGCGTGTTTCTGTAGTTAAATGGTCAGCATTCTCATTAATAGCCTCTCTGAGGTAAGGACATCTCTTGAAAATATTTGGTGCTATTTTGCAAAAAGCATATTTCAAAAGCAAAGGAATACAAGTTTTAGGCTGGTTCACAACCAGTGGTAACGGTAACGATAACCAGAACGAGAAAGTTGAGACACTCGTATACAAATGAAGTGTTTACAACCGACAAGAAGCTTTCATGGGCACCAGGAACGGATAAGAAGGCTTGGTAAAGTTTGAACTTTCTCCTGTAGAAACTTTCTTACTGTAGAAATTACCAAGGCGACACTTCCATTAAACAGCCGCTAGTGCGCTTTCTAGTTGCGATATAAAAAATCTGACGTGTTGCACTCTCATGACTTTCTCTACTCATATACTAACCATTCTTACACACTCTGATTCTTCTACCTTCTTCCTCTTAGTTGAGATAGACATCTGAAGAAATTATCTTATTGATGGTTTTCTTGCAAGTGCAACGGGAATATGGGAATACAGCAGGCTTTGAGCGATAGTAAAATCTTTCAGATTTCAAATTCCGTTCTCTTTGCACGGTTAACATATAAAAATGAATAGATAGAAGTATAAGTTCTCCAAAACTTACACAAATAAGGAATCTCTCTGAAAAGGTCCACTCTGCAAAACACTTATTCACATATAAATTGTATGTGTTAGCAAGATTTACATTTTTGTATAGTAAGATTTGGTTTACCAGTTATGCAAAAATCATCCAGAGTAAATAGAACTTCATGGGCCATAGCCAGAAAATTCACGATATACATTTCCTTTGTCATTAAAAATCCGAAATATATGGTATTTTAATAAAAATCTTTAGAGCCATTTTCAGGAAAATAAAAATTTTGGAAAAATTTTCCATATAAAGGATAGTTTATGGTGGAGCAATTTTCTTTAAATTCTTAGTGTTGCATCCTTGAAAGACGTTAAATTTAAATTGCAATTTTGGTTTTTAAACAACTTTTCGTTTTTGAGTTATGCTTCACAAAGACACACACACACATACACGGCCCTTTTTCTAAAAATGCATTTTTGGGGGTCTCAAGACATATTTCTGGTGAAATCCCGACATCGAAATTTGGGTGGAATACAATACTTCCTCTAATTACTATACGTATTAGAGAAGGTAAAACTGACATTGGTCAGAAACAAATGAATACTCAATGCACAATATCTACTTCCATTTTCTATCGATAAGCTGATCAACGATATGCGTTCCCGCTCTAGTTCCCGAGCTGTTGCGAACCGAAATATTGAGTGCTGCCTTGCTTCCCGTTCTGGTTACAGTTGCCCGATGGTTGTGAACCAATCTGGTCGTGTTTCTGTGGTGTAGTGGTCAGCGTTCTCACTCTTCAACCCAGAGGTTAATGTGCAGCTACCAGGTTAGTGGGGGAAATGTTCGTTTAATCAAACTATTCCCTTCTTCAAGATAATCCTCTTTGGGGAACTTTCTGTAAGAAATAATATTTAGAATATCATTATTTTCAATGAACATTCAAGACAACATCCTTGGGAGGAAAATACAAACCACAGCATCTAAAGGACTACGTTAGGTAAAAATTATATTCGGCTATATTAGGAAATTAGACAGCAATACAGAGGTATTTTTTAGAGGTGGCGTGTGTCGTAATGTTGCGTTGCGCAGTAGTTCATGGTCGAGTCCACTTGTCTATTGCAAGATAAAAGGGGTGTCTGGTTAGACTTCTAGCCCACTAGCCAGGAGGTTGCTGGAAACTTACCCCCACCATCTCTTTGGGTGATGCTCGAATATGCGCGAGTAACAAGGTCATGCGCCACCTCCAAAAAATACCTCTGTACTTACTTTTAAAAACAGTAGGTCCCAATGACGTCACTTCCAAAGTATCAAGTTGTACTAGTTGTGTGAGTTGGTCATGTTTCACCCCAAAACTTGTCAGAGCTACAGGGTATAGAGTAAACGAGAAGCATTAATCTTGATGTGTTAGGAAAATACATAACCTCACTATTCCTAGCTCACATTACCTTGCAATTATGTAACATTAATGTTTGTATACGTCAAGATATCAACATTAACGTTCATTTACAGTTCGTGTTACACAGAATTTAAACAAAATGGTCCATTGCAGAATTAGTTATTATTTGGCACACATACTGACATCCGTTTACTTCATTATCGCTCTCATTTGTTCTCATAAACTTGCACTGTGGTTAGTAATGAAGAATAAGTTTATTTAATATTTCTTCTTCTTCAACACAGTTTAGGCCATTTAGCCTGTTTCGGCTCCAAAGTCTTGTTCCTTCCACCGTGTCTTTGGTCGTTCTGTTCCTTTGTCCATGTGGTTGATAGTTAATTGTTATTTTGAGACTTCTATTTTCATTCATTCTAATTAAGGGTTGTTTCCAATTGTTTCTGTATTCCACTGTTGCTTAGTTCGATTGTTTCACTTTTCATTATTGTAGTCTTTGATAGTTTTGTTTCCTGCCTAGTCTTGCATAACCAGCTATGGCTCTAAGGAATTTCATTTCTGCTGTTTATATATTTGTGCAATCATTCTCCATGTTTCTGAGCCTTGGATGAATTGTGCTACTCATTTACATGATCTATCATGCAGCTGGAACACAGAGAAGACAATATACTACATTCTACTCATAAACGAGTTACCGAGATTTCCTGAGAAATGCACGTTTGGAGGCCGCGGAATGCAGGAAAACATTTTTTTGAAAATTACACGAATATATCTGTGTATCTGGTCATCTGCTTAGTGTGGTGGTAGCACTGCTGCTTACCAAGCAGGAAACCAGGGTTCGCTTCCTGGTACCGGCGTCGGGATTTTCTCCCGCTGGGAGACCTGGTGTGGGGTACACTCAGCCTCATTAGGCACCTGAGGGGCCATTTGAGGAGCTATTTGAATAGTAGCGGCCACTGGTTGCGTAGACCCAGAGGGATCTGGGCGCTGACCACGTTCCATCTTCTAGTACTGCGCCCCACTAATGACGCCTGTAGTGGGCACATGTGGGGCACGCAGTGGCTGGCCGCTAGGCTTTGGCCGGGAAAGGACCGTTGCACCTTGAGTTTATTACTACTATCATCATCATCATCATCATCATTGTTATTATTATCATTATTATCATTATCATTATCATTACCATTACCAGTACCATTGTCATTGTCATTATCATTATCATCATCATCATCATCATTATTATTATTATTATTATTATTATTATTATTATTATTATTATTATTATTATTATTATTATTATTATTATTATTATTATTATTATTATTATTATTATTATTATTATTGTTATTATTATTATTATTATTATTATTATTATTATTATTATTATTATTATTATTATTATTATTATTATTGCTTATTTCCTTGTAGGTGCAAGGGAATGCTGGAATACAGTAGGCTTTGTGCGATAGTCAAATCTTTTGAAGCTTTGAGATTCTGTTGTCTTTGAATACTTAACATATAAAAAAATTAACGACAATCCATTTCACAACAGTTGTTTTCTGAAACTCACGGAATACCTCTGAAATGGTTCACCATACAAGAAAATGTATGCAGACATAAATTGTGTATTTTAGCAAGGTCTACATTTTTTGTAGAGTATGGTTTGGTCTATCTCTAACGGTTTACCAGTTATGCAAAAGTCGTCCAGAGTAAATACGACTACAGGAGCTATAGCCAGAAAATTCAAGATATACATTTCATTTGCCATTAATATATCTCAAACATATGACGTTTTCATCAAAATCGTTGGAGCCATTTTCAAGGAAATCAAAATTTTCGAAAAATATTCCATGTAAAGGGAAGTTTAGGGTGGGATTATTTTCTTCAAAATCTTCGTGTCGCATTCCTGAAAGACATTAAACTTAAATACCAACTTTGGTTTTTAACCGACTTTTCGTTTTTGAGTTATGCTGTCCACAGACACATAGACACACACACGGACCTTTTTCTAAACATGCTTTTTTTTGGACTCAGGGGGTCTCAAAACCTATATTTTCGGTGAAATCTCGACCTCGAATGTTTGGGTGGAATACAATACTTCCCCTACTTACCAGTAGAGAAAGTAAAAGAACCTAAACAAAACAAGAAATGGCTGGCCCCGTGGCGCAGTTGGTAGAGCATTTGCCTACAGTTCTAGAGTTCCCGGGTTCTATTTCGGAAAAGAGGGTAGGAATTTTTCTCCAGGCAAGATTATTTCCTCATCCTTACCTGAGTCTGGAAGTATAAATGAAAGTGTGTAAGTGTGTAAGTGTGTGTGTGTGTGTGTGTGTGTGTGTGTATTCAAAGTATAAAAACTCCAAAGACCGAAAAACCCACTGTTGAATGAGTAACACCATAGGCAATGCCGCCGATATGACCTCCGTAGTTAAAGGCGGGATATAAATGGACAATTAAAAGAAACAAGAAATGTTAACAAGATTTTCCACTCCAGACTACCCTTGACATGGGAATATTTTCATTGTTCCACTCGTATTTAGATAAAAATTGTGGACATTTAAATAATTTTATGATAAAGTGTATTTCTTGGACTTTCTGTGAAAGTCTATGAAGTACCGTAATTCCAATTGAATGTTGCACAATTTTGTGTAATTGGGAAATCGTAACAGATAGGCGGCATACTTACTGCAGGAGAAAATCTGGAGCTCATTTAAACACACATTTTGTATCAGGTGATTGTTCTTTTAGTGTTAACCGGTTTCGGTGTATTCCATGTTCATACTTACATTGTCCATAATGTAGTGTATCTTCTGAGTGAGCATATTTGAAAATTTACGCTTTTTCCTATTTTCCTATTTTACTTACATGTGTTAGGTAGGAGAACGAATAGGTACCATTCCCTCCAAAAGTCCGATGTATTGTTTTACACCTTTTGTGACCCCTGAAATGAGAAAGAAAAGAAAATGGTCCCCGTGTGTGATCTTGTAAGTGTACAAGATCTCGCGTGATAATGGGTTCGAATATGACGAATAAAAAGCCCGATAAGAAATTAACCTATCGTGAAAGGTAAAAGAGATAATTGAATATTATTGAATACATTAGCTGTACTATCTGGCAACAGAGTAAGACTGAAGCGGCGAATGTTTTGTGTACTAATATGATTTGCATGCGTTCACACCTACGACGAGTCTGAACTAGGCCAGCCTAGTGTGTGTGTTTGTCATCAGCTACTGCAAGTAACGAGAAGAGATTTCCGGGAGGTATTAAGGCAGGTAGCTTTTATTGCCAACATACCTGACTTTCCGTTCTACACAAACACCAATGTTGCCAAGCGTATTTCACAGATTTATTCCAATAGACACACTGCAATCCAATTATTTAATATTTTGTGGATAAAGGACTAATTTTAGCAATTTAGCATTAAACGGCAAATACATGCTTTTAAAAGTTTTTAAAGCTCTACTTTCTCTATGCTGATTGTAGACGTAAACGATAAAGGAGTGGTGAAATATGGCAAACAAACTTTCGACCAGTGGTGGGAAATGGTGGAGCAGTTTAACGTTAAGAAGTAGCTATTGAAGTCTGCGCACACATATTGGACGTAAATAAACCTACAATACTTAACTTGAAGTAATTCTAAACAGCACCTAATGCATCTGGAATAACGTAGCTGTTTATAAGAATAATGCTGTACGTGTGTATAGGTAAGTGTATGTGTGTAGGTGTCTGTATGTGTGAGAGAGAGAGTGCCTGTGAGTCTATGTATGTGTGTGTCTGTGAATGTATGTGTGTGTGTGAGAGAGAGAGTGTGTGTGTGTGTCGGTGAGTCTATGTATGAGTGTATGTGTGTGTGTGTGTGTGAGAGAGAGAGAGTGTCTGTGAGTCTATGTATTTGTGTGTCTGTGGACAGCATAACTCAAAAACGGAAAGTCGGTTAAAAACCAAAGTTGGTATTTAAGTTTAATATCTTTCATGGAAAATCTTGAAGAAAATTCTTCAACCCTTAACTATTCTTTACTTGGACAATTTTTCTAAAATTTTGAGTTTCTCAAAAATAGCTCTAACGATTTTGAATAAAATTCCATACGTTTAGGTTATTTTTATGGTGAATGAAATGTATATTTTGAATCTCCTGGCTATGGTATATGTAGTCCTGTTTACTCTTGATAACTTTAGCACAGCTGGTAAACCGTAAGAGATAGACAAAATCTTACTGTACAAAAAATATGGATATCGTTCAAACACACAAGTTCTGTCCAAATGATTTTTTGTGGAGTGAACCATTTCGGAGATATTCCTTGTTATTTGTTTGAGTTTTGCAGTACTTATACTTCTCTCAAATGGAAGCTTGTTATTAACATTTTTATCTCTTGGCCTTGCAAAGAGAACAGAATTTGAAAGCTTTAAAAGATTTTACTGTCGCTCAAAGCCCACTGTGTTGCCATATTCCCCTTCTAACTACAAGGATATATACAATAAGATCATCTCTACAAATGTTTATCTTGATTAACATGAAGAAGATAGCGGAATAAGAGTTTGTAAGAATAGTTGGTAAAAGAGTAGAAAATGCCAAGTAAGGGCAACATATCACATTTGTTTATTTGCAAACTATCCCATAGTTTTATTAGTGATTTGTATAGAATCCACATCTGTACAGTTTTGAAAATTAAACACTGCTACAGTTTTCTGTAGGTCATTTTGTGGCCTATATTGCTTACTAATGAAATGATTTCAAAATAGGTACAAATTTATCTAGTGAAATGAGATTAGTTACATAGAATTTCCAGGTTACACAAGTTAATCTGTTTTAAGGAGTACATGTGTAGGCTATGAAGACAACAACATCATTGTAGTAGTATTGCACAGAAGGTAATAACTGAGACCCCATCATCATCATCATCCTAAACCAGAAAATCGCCTTACCTCACAGTCAAGACCAGGTCCCAAATCTGGGGTAAGGCATAGAGGCAAAGACGATTATTTGGATCATCACATGGTTGTGATGAAACGAGATCCTCGGTAACATTAATGGATCGCCTGCGCGTTGCGAATGTCCAGTCCTTTTTTTGTTACCTATCACTGACAGTTGCGATGCATTCCGCCGATGATGTAACAAGATGGGAGTGTGGGTCGTTACAACCCATCACGGCGTCCATCCCAGAGGTAATCCAGTTTCTTTCACTTCAACAGTGTTGGCCATCACCCAATGCTCCAGTTGCACTATATAAATGCTCGTGAATCTCTTTATCGACATCTCAGTCCACCATAGCTACCAGCTACAATCAGCTATGGCTAAGGTAAGCACTTCAAACACTGGAACCAACGAGGTAAACGTTAATCAGGAGTAGCTTTTCCAGACTGTTTCAAATATCTCCCAGGAAAACTTGTGTTCAGGCGTATTCAAGCAAGTAATAAAACAATTGTGTACAAAATCTCTTGGAGACAAACTTGCAGATCCAAAAGTTCCCGATTTATTTTCCTTAGAGGCCATACAAATAAATTATTGAAATTTACGCAAATTTTTGTATTGTTTCTATATTTGCACTTTCTCTGCTACGTACTTACAGAAATAGGGGAAGTATTACATTCCAACCAAAACGTTTATATCGAAATCTCACCAAAATACACGTTTTGAGATTCCCTGAATCCAAAAAATATCCATTTTTAGAAACAGGGTTGTTTTTTGTATGCGAGTATGTTTGTGTGTGTGTTTGTGTGTGTACGCGCACACTTGTGCCCATCGGTCTGTGAGCGGAATAACTCAAAAACAAAAAACGGTTAAATAAATCCAAACTTGGCATTTAAGTTCAGCGTCTTCCAAGGATGCGATACGAGGATTTTGAAAAAACTTCTGTCCCAAACTATCTTTTATGTGGACATTCTTTTTAAAATTTGTATTTTCTCGAAAATGGATCTAATGATTTTGATTAAACTATTTGACATGCTTTCATGACAAATTAAAAGTATACATATTTGAATTTTCAGCCAATAGCATAGTCGTGTTCATTAAGATTGATTTTTGGATAAATGGTGAACCATATAAGATAGACAAAAGCATACTGTACAAAAATGTAGATACTGTTAAAGCAAATAATGTTGATTCCTTCTTCGTGGAGTTGGCCATTTCTGAGATATTCCTTTTTATTTGTTTGAATTCTCCAATATTTACACTTCTTGCAAGGCCAAGTTGTCATTCATCTCTTCTTGCTGTTCATGTAAAGAGAACGTAATTTCAAAGCCCTTATACAGCACTTACACACAAGGAAACACATAATGAAACCACTGTTTGAAATGACATTCTAGATTAACACGAAGTAAATAGAAGAATGAGCGCTTGTAGAAGTGGTGTGTACAAGAATGAGTAGAGCGAGCGAGTGAGTGAATAAGTGAGTGAGTGAGTGAGTGCGTAAGTGAGTGAGTAAGTGAGTGAGTAAGTGAGTGAGTAAGTGAGTGAGTAAATGAAAGAGTAAGTGAGTGAGTAAGTGAGTGAGTGAGGGAGTGAGTAAGTGAGTGAGTGAATGAGTAAGTGAGTGAATAAGTGAGTGAGTGAGTGAGTGAGTGAGTAGGTGAGTGAGTGAGTAAGTGAGTGAGCAAGTGAGTGAGTGAGTCGGTGAGTGAGTAAGTGAGTGAGTGAGCAAGTAAGTGAGTGAGTGAGTAAGTGAGTGAGTGAATGAGTAAGTGAGTGAATAAGTGAGTGAGTGAGTGAGTAAGTGAGTGAGTGAGTGAGCAAGTGAATAAGTGAGCGAGTGAGTGAGTAAGTGAGTGAATGAATGAATAAGTGAGTGAGTCAGTGAGTGAGTAAGTAAGTGAGTGAGTAAGTAAGTGAGTGAGTAAGTGAGTAAGTGAGTGAGTAAGTAGGTGAGTGAGTGAGTAGGTGAGTGAGTAAGTGAGTGAGTGAGTAAGTGAGTGAGTGAGCAAGTAAGTGAGTGAGTGAGTGAATGAGTAAGTGAGTGAATAAGTGAGTGAGTGAATAAGTGAGTGAGTGAATGAGTAAGTGAGTGAATAAGTGAGTGAGTGAGTAAGTGAGTGAGTGAGTAAGTGAGTGAGTGAGTGAATAAGTGAGTGAGTAAGTGAGTGAGTGAGCAAGTGAGTAAGTGAGCGAGTGAGTGAGTAAGTGAGTAAATGAATAAGTGAGTGAATAAGTGAGTGAGTGAGTCAGTGAGTGAGTGAGTAAGTAAGTGAGTAAGTGAGTGAGTGAGTAAGTGAGTGAGTGAGTAAGTGAGTGAGTAAGTGAGTGAGTAAGTGAGTGAGTGAGTAAGTGAGTGAGTGAATGAGTGAGTGAATAAGTGAGTGAGTGAGTAAGTGAGTGAGTGAGTGAGTGAGCAAGTGAGTAAGTGAGTGAGTAAGTGAGTGAATGAATGAATAAGTGAGTGAATAAGTGAGTGAGTCAGTGAAGAGTGAGTAAGTGAGTGAGTAAGTAAGTGAGTGAGTAAGTGAGTGAGTGAGTAAGTGAGTGAGTGAGTGAGTGAGTAAGTGAGTGAGTGAGCAAGTGAGTGAGTAAGTAAGTGAGTGAGTGAATGAGTAAGTGAGTGGGTGAGTGAGTAAGTGAGTGAGTGAGTGAGTGAGTAAGTGAGTGAGTGAGTAAGTGAGTGAATAAGTGAGTAAGTGAGTGAGTAAGTGAGTGAATGAGTGTGGTTTAAGGGCACATTGGAAACTAGGTCATATGGACAGAGTAGAGAAAGTCATGAGAGCAACACATCAAATTTTCTTATTTAAAAAGCTATTTCTCCAGCATAACATTTTCTTTGTTATGTTGAAAACAAACGCGTTCTTAATTTCACTCATTGTTTGTTATTTAAGGCTTATTATTTTATTTGTACTAATTAACACACGGAGAAAACACAAATTTTAAACTTGCGTTTTCCAAGTTTAAACACAATGCTTTCCACTAATGCCATAGGAATTGTAACTACGTTAGTTGCCTGCGTCACACTATCATGAAACGATATTCTTTAAAATATCAGTAAAACTGATAGGATTACGTCGTCACATTTAATACACTTAAATGCCACTAACGAAAATGTAATGTTTCCTCATTAGTTTAGCTTAGATGTTAATTTTAGCTTTCTGGATTGTGGATACTTTATTTAGCCAAGACATTTCTTCAATATTGTTCAAGATATTTCGATATCAGTTATTGTGATTAAAACAAGGATGTTGTATGTTACTCAAGCCTTATAGGTTACTGGGGAATGCTCGACATTCAAACATTCACAATCTGGCTCAGAAAGTACCCCACCAATTTGGAGTTTTCTTCATCACCGAGAGGCCTGCGTTTTTATGGTACTATAACATGTGCAGCATTTAAAAACAATCTGATGTGGTGCACTCACATGACTTTCTCTACTCTTGTACTAACCATTCTTACAAACTCTTATGCCTATATCTTCTTCGTGAAAGTTAATATAAACATTTGTACAAATTATCTTATTGCTTATTTCCTTGTACGTGCAACGGGAACTTAGAATACAGTAGGCTTTGTGCGATAGTCAAATCTTTTAAAGCTTTGAGATTCCGTTCTCTTTGCACACTTAACATATAAAAAATGAACAACGATGTTCCATTTCACCAAAGTTTTGTTTTCCGAAACTCACGCACATAACACAGAATATCTCCGAAATGGTTCACCTTACAAGAAAATTTATTGAAACATAAATTGTGTGTTTTAGCAAGATCTACATTTTTTGTAGAGTATTATTTGGTCTATCTCTAACGGTTTACCAGTTATGCAAAAGTCATCCAGAATAAATACGACTACAGGGGCTGTAGCCAGAAACTTCAACATACACAATCCATTTATCATTAAAATATCTCAAACATTTTAAACAAAATCGTTAGTAATTTTCAAGAAAATAAAAATTTTCGAAAAATGTTCCATGTAAAGGGTAGTTTAGGCCTGGGCTACTTTCTTCAGAATCTTCGTGTCGCATTCTTGAAAGACATTAAACCTAAATACCAACTTTGGCTTTTAACCTACTTTTCGTTTCTGAGTTATGCTGTCCAAGGACACACACACAGACACGCACACGGACCTTTTTCTAAAAATGCTTTTTTTTGGTATTCAGGGGGTCTCAAAACATATATTTCCGGTGAAATATCGACTTCAAATTTTTGGGTGGAACACAATACTTCCCCTACTTACCAGTACAGAAAGTAAAAATGGAAATATTATAAATTATTTTAACATTTTTACTTCCTCTACTGGTAAGTAGGGGTACTATTGTATTTCACACAAAAATCGATGCCGATATTTCACCGGAAATATATGTTTTGAGGCCCCCTGAATACCAAAAAAAAGGCACTTTTAGAAAAAGGTCCGTGTGTGTGTGTGTGTGTGGGCGGGCGCGCGCGCATGTGTGTGTGTATGTGTGTGTCTGTGTGTGTCTGTGGACAGCATAACTTAAAAACGAAAAGTCGGTTAAAAACCAAAGTTGGTATTTATGTTTAATATCTTTCAAGAATGCGACACGAAGATTCTGAAGCAATAGCCCCACCCTAAACTACTCTTTACATGGAACTTTTTCGAAAATTTTGATTTTCTTAGAAATGGCTCTAACGATTTTGATTCAAATGTCATATATTTGAGATATTTTTATGACAAATGAAATGTATATCTTGAATTTTCTGGCTATGGCCCCTGTAGTCGTATTTACTCTGGACGACCTTTGCATAACTGGTAAACCGTTAGAGATAGACCAAATTATACTCTACAAAAAATGTAGATCTTGCTAAAATACACAATTTATATGTCAATAGATTTTCTTGTAAGGTGACCCATTTCAGAGATATTCCTTGTTATTTGTGTGAGTTTCGGAAAACTTACAACTTTCGTGAAATGGATAATCGTTGTTGATTTTTACTTTCTCTACTGGTAAGTAGGGGAAGTATTGTATTCCACCCAAAAATTCTATGTTGAGATTTCACCGGAAATATATGTTGTGAGGCCCCCTGAATCCAAAAAAAAAGCATTTTTGGAGAAAGATCCGTGTTTGTGTATGTGTGTGTGTTTCTGTGTCAGTCTGTGTGCCTTCAGTCTGTGCACAGCATTTAAAAAAAACACGCAAATTCGGTTAAAACCAGAGTTGGTATTTAAGTTTAATGTCTTTCAAGGATGCGACACAAAGATTTTGAAGAAAATACCCTAAACTACCCTTTACATGGAAAATTTTTCGAAAATTTTGATTTTCTTGAAAATGGCTCTAACGATTTTGATTAAAATGCCATACGTTTGAGATATTTTGATGACAAATGAAATGTGTATTTTGAATTTTCTGGCTATAGCCTATGTAGTTCTGTTTAGTCTGAATGAGTTTTGAAAAACTCGTAAACTGTAGGAGATAGACAAAATCTTACTCTACAAGAAATTTAGATCTTGCTAAAATACACAATTTATGTGCCAATAATGTTTTTTTGTAGACTGAACCATTTCGGAGATATTCCTTGTTTTGTGTATGAGTTTTGGAAAACTTAGGACTTTCGTGCAATGGAACATTTTTGTTCATTTTTTATATGTTAAGCGTGCAAAGAAAACGGGATCTCAAAGTTTTGAAATATTTGACTATCGCTGAAAGCCTACTGTATTGCCATACTCCCCTTGTACCTACAAGGAAATAAGAAATAAGATAATTTGTATAAATATTTACCTCAACCGTCCTAGACACTGATAATGACAAGACTTCACACAATTGTCGTTGTTTGTTCAGGAAATCAAATGAAACGCTCTCCGATATTCCGGTACAGAGTGGAAAAACAAGACAGATATACGCGCAAGAATTTGGAACGTATTAACTAATAGCAAACAGCAGTGTAATTAGCATATAAAATACTAGGGAATGCCAGATTTACTGCTTTGAAACGCTCTTGTGAAGTGACTATTACAACTAAATATTGAGATACTCTGCAGATACAAAATAAAAGTTTCCAGTGTAACATTTCCTAAAAACAGTTTTTGGATCAAAACATAACAGTTTTTCTTCTGAATCGATTCCTATAAGTTTTACAAGAATGAGCTAGTCATTATAATTCCATTGAAAGAAAACATAATCGCCTCATATGTAAATTTCGATTCTAGAAACTAAAGCAGTAAATGATAAGACAAATCTATGCCATTTTTACACTGGCTGACATTTATGCTGTCATGTTTTCCAGATGTTGAAAGTTGAAGTCACCCACACCAGGTTCATAAAAAATATTAATCGTTCCATATTAGCAAGTTATAGCTAACTCTGGTTAATCTATTTTTTTTCCAGAAGCTGTTTTTTCTCATCTCAGTGACACTTGCTGGTGTCCTTGCAGAACCTCCAGTCCCAAACTCTTACTTGCCAGCCAGTCAGAACGGAGCTCGAACTCCTGACAGCCAGTACGGTGCTCCCATTATTGAAACCCGAGCTTTTTCTACCCAGTATTGTGCACCTGACGCTACAAGACGATTTGGAGGCGCTTCAGCCCGTTTTGGTGGAGTTCCTTCAAACCAGTACGGCGCCCCCTCAACTTTTGTAGGTTCTTTTGGTGGTATCCCATCTAACCAGTATGGTGTCCCTGCACCTTCAGTACGTAATGGTGGTGCTTCTGGAGCTCTGAGCCGTTTCAGCGCTTCTGGTTCAAGCTGTTCCTTCAGCGGTGCCCTTTCTACACGTTATGGTGCTCCATCAGCTTCATCTCGCATCAGTGGTGCTTCGGCTCGCATTGTGGGTGCTCCTTCAGCCCGATATGGTGTTCCTTCAGCTGCAGCTAGATCCTTCGGTGGTTCTCTCTCAAGACAGTACGGTGCTCCTGCTGCCGCAAGCAGATCCTTCGTTAATGCTGTGTCTCCTCAGTATGGTGCTCCTTCAGCTTCTAGCAGGTCCTTCGGTGATGCTCTGTCCACTCAATATGGTGCTCCTTCAGCTTCTAGCATGTCCTTCGGTGGTTCTCCCTCCACGCAATATGGTGCTCCTCTCGCCTCAGACAGATCTGGTGCTCTCTCAAAACAATACGGAGTTCCTGCTGCAAACTCAATTTACGCTACTGACGGTGGTTATGCTGCTTCTGCAAGGAATCTGGCTCGCGAGGATGATTTGGCCGTAAGTAATAATAAGTCCATAGTTGTTTTCATGCATTGGATCACTAAATAAAGAAGCATTTATTATTACACTCTGAGATTTCTAATCTCAGAACTTATAATCACACTTGAGCGCCGCAATTATCATTTTTGCCAATATAGTTTATAAGAAAATAAATCTTAAGAGGGGATTCCAAATATATTTCTTTTTCTCCCTAATCAAAAATGGGTTTTGTAGAAAGGGGTGTCTCCAAAAGTAGTGAGATATTTTATTTATTCTTTCAGTTAGTGCTGCATTATTTATGTATCTGACTAACTCATTTGAACTATCTTCTCTTTAATAAAAGCTAAGATTAATCTCTTCACCTTATCTTCTTCAGGAACCAGCAAACTATGAGTTTGCCTACGAAGTTGAGGATGCAGAATCTGGTGCCAGTTTCTCCCAGGAGGAAGCCCGTGAAGATGAACAGGCTCAAGGTTCTTACCGAGTTCTTCTCCCCGATGGCCGACTGCAGATCGTAGAATATGAAGCCGACCTTGAAGGTTACAAGCCCAGTATCCGTTATGAAGACACCGGCGCTGGAGGCTATGCTCGTGGTGGACCACAACAGAGAGGAGGGCTGGAAGAACCTTACTAAGACAACTAATATAGTTCAACATTCAAGTTGACACTGTCTGTAGATAAGACAAGAATATTGTAAATACGTTATGTAATATCGTTTATGGCAATAAATTATTTTGTACAACATTGGTTAAATTTTATCTTCCCACACTTCATATCATTCCTTTGTTACAAATAATTACCTGGAATCGAAGTTCCAACTATCGAGCCTCGGTTATTGGTAATGCAGAAGCATCCCAATAGATTCCTGAAGAAATCGGGATAACCAAATTGTTAAAACCGATAGTGACTTAAAATGGCCTAAAGTTACTTCAGCATCACGGTACGTTTATTACATAGTGAAATATGCAAATTCCTACCAAACACACCTTAGTGGCGCTGAAAAAGACTGCTTAGGTGTGGCGTAAGGCTGTCGAACTGGGTGTTATGTTAAACCATAACCTCACAAACTAACAAACCACTATACCTACGTTGCATTTTGTCACTGCATTTAATAGCACAGTGGAGTTTAATTATTTATGGCAACATGCTCTACAGCTTACAAATACCGGGTGTTTCAAAATGAATATAGAGGTTTTAGGCCTTGTAGTATTTATTACGTTTAATTTAGGATTATAAATCATACATCAAATGAAAGAGAAAGTCAAGTAGCTTGCCTAGGTGCTCAATGTGAGCACCATTCTTCCTACGACACATATCCAGTCGATACGTGAGTTCTCCTCAAACCTTGATCAGTATGTTTGGAGTAATTGTTTCAACAGCTGCTTGAATCCTGTTTC
Source organism: Tenodera sinensis (assembly GCA_030765045.1). Classification (NCBI taxonomy): domain Eukaryota; kingdom Metazoa; phylum Arthropoda; class Insecta; order Mantodea; family Mantidae; genus Tenodera; species Tenodera sinensis. The sequence continues at coordinate 75,268,449 of CM060974.1, read as the reverse complement.
TTAAGTCGAGTAGGTCTATTGATAGCGGAGGCATATACGCATGACCATTTATGAATCTCCAAGGGTCAGAGCCGCATGATGTTATAGTAGACGCAGCTTATCGGAGTCACCAAGAGTTCAAAATGGCCGACAGTATGCTAAACAGTTGACGAAAGAATTGCAAAAAGCAGCATTGAGCATTTCTAACCTCAAATATCACAGGGTTAAAGTAACATACTTTCAAACGACAATAGTGCTTGAACATCATTACCACACAACACATAATGAAGGTACTCATCTTCGGCAAATCTTGTTCTGCAACAACACTATTGGATAAAATTACTTCCGAGCGCTAAATATCGTAATATATACGGTACGTATTTAATGGTCTACTGTGTAGCGAACACAAAAATAACAACAGTAACTATAACGGTATATATTGCTCTAAAACAATTGAAGACAAAACCACGCAAACACGAGCATTACGTCCGTTGATTGATTCATTAATTAATACGGCGCCTAAACAGAATCTTGTTCCAAAATCTATCGGTTGGCCTTCCTGCAATACATTCATATTGTGACTTTGGTTGTGGGTGTGCAGTAAAGTAGACAGATGTAGTCTAGATAAAGAAACACCTTTATTTCCGTAAACAGTAACTTGTACACTCGTTACAACAACAAGAAAGTCTTTTCCGATTCTCCAACAGCACGGCTCCGAACTCGTAACACAAAGAACTAACTCTTCTCCGTCGGCACAACGCTTCACATCGTCTGTCCGTCCCCGTCGGCACGACTACTCAACGCTTCACATACTGACTCCCTTCTGTCGCACTTTACCGCTATTTATATCTCCCAGGCACTATTCTGGAAGCTTCAGGAACGTTCAGTTATTGCGGCGAGATACAAAGCAGAGAAGATTCTCGAAGTCTCTATCCTTTTCTCTCTTTCGGCAAGCGCCCCAACAATGCGGCCATGCTCTGTCTCTTTCCTTCGGTTCCTTTGCGGTAGTGCCGACAATAATGCGATGGGTGATACCGCTGTTGTCGGCAATTAGATGCGGCGGGCGCGGTGACATTGCTCCCTCCTCAAAGCTGGTCGTCCCGACCAGCACTATCACTGCGGCATCTCCCTTGCACCCCGGTGGACTAATCCATCGAACCTCTTCTCCAGGAGGCACGACCCTAGGTATCGCTGTTGGATAGTGTCCCTTGGTCCGGGTAGGACGATGTATGCCTTCCTGCTTCGAAATTCTGCAACAGTACCGCCGGTCTTGACGCTCCCTCGTCCAGTTGCCCTTCTTCCTCGTGTGTTGACGGGCCATCCTGCGCACTTGGAAACGGCTCACTGGGTACCATGTCCGCCGACCTCTCTGGCGCACCTTCGCGGCCACCTTGCTTCCGATGGGTCCAGCAACAACCCCCGCCACATCCGCGCGAGTCGCGTCCACCGCTGCACTCGTGTTCACTCGTGCTCGGCACGGCCTCTCCTGTATCCTGCCGTCCAAGATGATGTCCACCATTCTTCCGTTCACGGCACTATGCGTCAGGTGATTGGATGGCTCCGACGGTCCCCCCATGTCACACGCCAAGTCGGTTCTCGCGTGTTGCTCGTTTGCTTGTGCGCTTCCCTGCTGATCGTCCTCCACGTCATATTCTGGTTGGTTACGTACCCGACACACTCCTCCAGGGGATCCTCGACGACGCCCCTGAACTGTCCCTTTGTCTTCCCAGAGACGTACATTTTCGTTATCTGAAACGGGCGCAACTGTCGCCTCGGCCACTAGGTGCTCCCTCCCCGGGTCCGCGCTATTCCGTCTGCCCCTGGCATCCAGTACTTTGACACTCTCGTCAACTCTTACTACCAGGGCGCCAAAAGGTTCCCCGTCGTCCTCTACGACGTCCACATGCTGGCAGAGGTCTTCCACCTTTTCGCCGAGTTCTTCCACGTCCTCCGTCACGCCAATCAGTTCGCCGAGTTGTTCCACGTCTTCCGTCATGCCAATCAGTTCGCCGAGTTGTTCCACGTCTTCCGTCACGCCAATCACTTCGCCGAGTTGTTCCACGTCTTCCGTCAGGCCAATCAGTTCGCCGAGTTGTTCCACGTCTTCCGTCATGCCAATCAGTTCGCCGAGTTGTTCCACGTCTTCCGTCACGCCAATCAGTTCGCCGAGTTGTTCCACGTCTTCCGTCACGCCAATCAATTCGCCGAGTTGTTCCACGTCTTCCCTCATATCATCCGAAACGGGCGCAACTGTCGCCTCGGCCACTAGGTGCTCCCTCCCCGGCTCCGCGCTATTCCGTCTGCCCCTGGCATCCAGTACTTTGACGCTCTCGTCAACTCTTACTACCAGGGGGCCAAGACGTTCCCCGTCGTCCTCCACGACGTCCACGTGCTGGCAGAGGTCTTCCACCTTTTCGCCGAATTCTTCCACGTCTTCCGTCACGCCAATCAGTTCGCCGTCAATTTTCGCCGATAGCTCCGTCTTCATCTCTTTCAGCTCGGCAGTGAGGTTGTCGTTTCTCGTCTTCATGTCTTTCAGTTCAGCAGCGAGGTTGTCGTTTGTTGTCTTCGTGTCTTTCAGTTCAGCAGCGAGGTTGTCGTTTGCCGTCTTCATTTCTTCTTTCAGCTCGGCAACGAGGTTGTCGTTTCACGTTTCCATTTTGGCAGCGAGGTTGTCGTTTCTCGTTTCCATTTTGGCAGCGAGGTTGTCGTTTGCCGTCTTCATTTCTTCTTTCAGCTCGGCAGCGAGGTTGTCGTTTGCCGTGTTCATCTCTTTCAGCTCGGCAACGAGGTTGTCGTTTCTCGTCTTCATTTCGGCGAATAATTCTTTCATCATTGTCATCATCCTGGTTTCCGAATCTCCCTCCATCTTGGTTCTAACGTTGCAACTTCTAACGACGATGTAACGAAACTAGAAGCAATTCGACGGATCCCACTTCTGACACCAGTGTGACTTTGGTTGTGGGTGTGAAGTAAAGTAGACAGATGTAGTCTAGATAAAGAAACACTTTTATTTCCGTAAACAGTAACTTTGTACACTCGTTGCAACAACAAGAAAGTCTTTTCCGATTCTCCAACAGCACAGCTCCGAACTCGTAACACAAAGAACTAACTCTTCTCCGTCGGCTCGACTACTCAACGCTTCACATACTGACTCCCTTCTGTCGCACTTTACCGCTATTTATATCTCCCAGGCACTATTCTGGAAGCTTCAGGAACGTTCAGTTATTGCGGCGAGATACAAAGCGGAAGATTCTCGAAGTCTCTATCCTTTTCTCTCTTTCGGCAAGCGCCCCAACAATGCGGCCATGCTCTGTCTCTTTCCTTCGGCTCCTTTGCGGTAGTGCCGACAATAATGCGCTGCGTGATACCGCTGTTGTCGGCAATTAGAGGCGGCAGGCGCGGTGACAATATGTATAGAAGGGCTTCTGTGGCAACATAACAGACGCAATAACACCAACAATTGCCATAGCTTTAGCATGCTTACATGTTACGAACATTTGGCGGCACTAATGCAACCTAACGGATGGAATGTCATCAAATATAACCAGACTGCACCTTAATGGGGGGGGAATGTCAAGGTTGTTTTTTAGGGCATCTCAATATGCTATGCCGACTATATATCAGGCGAATGGTTCCCTTGATGACAATCCAGAGATTGTGTACAATGTCGTCTAACCAATCGCAGTGAGGCACTGTCCATCTTGCTGCCAAATAAGGTTGTCTAATTCAGCTTCTACCAGTTGAGCCATAGTTGTAGCGCATCAAGGTAAAAAACACCAGTTACAGTTGTTTCATTGAAACGGAAAGGTCTGTAATCTTTGCTTCGGGATATGGCATAAAAAACCGATGCATCTATACCATCTCGCGGGTATTAGCTGTCCCCCAAAATTCGCACACCGTGAGTATTCTATTTTCATTTAGGTGAAATGTCGATTCATCACTGAAGATGACGTGAACACTATTTTTATGTAGCGACATTTGGTTTGCAAAGTTGGCAAACCGTAGTATAGATATAGGCTTTAGAACTAGTAAGAACTGCAAACGATAAGGATGCGCATTCACAAAAGGTATACGTGCCAAAACTGTTTGAGTTGTTCTTTCGTTTGATGAGTGATTTAGTGATTTATAATTGTAAGTTAAATGAAATAAATACTAAAAAGACTTAAAACCGCTAAATTCTTCTAGAAACACGCGGACTCAAATGACCTTGCTGTCGACGGGCCCTCCGTCCCAGGAAAGGACGATAGCGAAAGATAACAAGAAATGTACCGCCCGTTTGCGAAATATCACTACAACATTTTACATTCCAAGTTATATTGATTCAGGTGTAAACAGACAGAAAACAACAATTGTCTTTCCCAATTTCACAGGCTTAGGTCTATCTATGGCTTGGTTAAAAAGGTTGTGTGAAAATTTTGTCACATTGTCAGTTTCTTAAATTTGTTTTGCTTGGAATTGCATTTCCAACTGGTACTTCATAGCGTAGCTCTGTTGGCTCTATATTCATTCCTTTCATCCAATGTTTTATTTTTATGTCAATCGTTGCCTTTTTCTGGACACATTTTCCCTTATTGACAGAATTAATTTTCATGTTAGCAAGAATTGGCATATCCTTCGGAATATATAGTCTTATAAATGTTTGGTTTTGGAGAGTAAACTTGACTATTGTAGAACGAATGGAATGATTGTGCTCCGTTTGTCGTGCGTGGTCCGTCAGATGGCGGAGCAGCACACAGAGATGGAGGAAAGGTGTTGAAAACGTAGTCGGCAAATCCCATATCAGAAATAGGAGTGATTGACATTAACACGACGAAACTATCTCCTACCTCAGAAGCTGGTATGAAAGACAGTGCAAAAAAGTTCTTTCACCAAGTACCGAGCTGTGATTCATTATCTGAATATGCTTGCCAGAGGATCTTTTTCTCCTGAATTTTGCGATAAAAACATTGCTCTAAATGGAACGAACATGAAGAAATCCGACAATGTGGAAAGGAAGTCAATGTAGCAGCATGCGCAGCTTTTTCGAAATCTGCGTAGAAATGATGGATAAAACATTCTGGTCCCATTAAAGATATTGCTATGCCTTTGAGCTTGCTCCACATGTTAATTGAAGTAGAGTATGATTTGGAGGGTAACAGGCAATACGCCACTGGTATATACATATACAATTGTTGGCATGAACGTGTATGGTGTACAACTAGGCAAAGAAACGAGGCGATTATGAACATTTTCCGTCCCCGAATACTATTCTCTGTTTACATAACATATTGTCTTTGCATGTAAACAATACAATCTGTGTTTCGGTACTGACAAAACAAAATTGCTCATCTTGAAACTTGATCGCATTCTGCAAACTAAGTAGCGTGCTACAAAATTCGTCTATGTTCTTCGGTAGAGTTGGAAAATGGCTCCTTCTAACAGCGTACATTGATTTTCATACTAGTCTGAGGTGGGAATGTTTATTATCGGCTTCTTCATCTTCTTCTTGCACACTCTTTACGGTCACTTTATTAGGTATGTTATGTTGATCATCGTCAGCCTTCCTCTCCACTGCAGTCACAACAGTCTCTAAAACAATATTGTCGTCACTTAGAGGAGCATGATTATGCGGAAAATGTTGAACTTCTAACACTTATAAACTCATTGGAAATCACAGAAGCCTTACAATTTTTGTATGTACAATCAAAACGTATACTATCACCTTTTAGACTGGCCATCTCCCTAAACCTATATTTTTCAATAATCACGCACATATTTCGTCTTTTCGTCCCGATTATTTTCTCTGTCTGTAAACCCATGTGTACACTGTAAACTAGGGCTGGAGACAATACGAGTAAAACTGAGTTACTGGGTGTTTCCGGTTCTGGCTCCTGTTTGCGGTATACCGAGTAAACGGTGGTTTTATTCAAACGAAAGGGGAAATTAGATGGCGCTGCCGCATCTAGGCAATACTTTTGAACTTTTTTCCTTAGTTTTCTGGTTCCGCTGTTATATTCCAAAAAACTTCTGTGGGGGTCTTCTTTACGTAAAACACCACTGTACACGCGTCTAGGATCCTGTGTGTAACCAACCGACCACATCTGTTTATTTGGATCACAAGATGTGACAGTCACGAAAACAATTGGGACTAAGTTCGCGTAACGATCGTCGGTCGAGCGTTAGATTGATCGATAAGGAATGGATACGCAAACAAGGTACCAGGCGTATTTTTAATTTCTCTGCTGGTAAGCAGGGGAAGTATTGTATTCAGCACAAAAATTCGATGTCGAGATTTCACCGGAAATATATGTTTTAAGACCCCCTGAATCCAAAAAGAAAGCATTTTTGGAAAAAGGTCCGTGTATGTGTCTGTGGACAGCATAACTCCAAAGCGAAAAGTCGGTTAAAAACCAAAGTTGGTATTTAAGTTAAATGCATTTCAAGGATGCGACACGAAGATTTTGAAGAAAATAGCCCCACCCTAAACTACCCTTTACATGGAACATTTTTCGAACATTTTGATTTTCTTGAAAATGGTTCTAACGATTTTGATTAAAATGTCATATGTTTGAGATATTTTGATGGCAAATGAAATATGTATCTTCAACTTTCTGGCTACAGCCCCTGTAGTCGTATTTACTCTGAACGACTTTTGCATAACTGGTAAACCGTTAGAGATAGACCAAATCATACTTTACAAAAAATGTAGATCTTGCTAAACTACACAAGTTGTGTCTGAATAGATTTTATAACCAGTTTAACTATTTCGAAGATACTTCTTGTTATGTGTGTGAGTTTCGGAAAACTTATAACTTTCGTAAACTGGATCATCGTTGTTCATTTATTTATGTTTTAAGCGTGCAAAGACAACAGAATCTCAAAGCTTTAAAACACATGACTGTCGCACAAAGCCTACTGTATTGTAATATTCCCCTTGCACCTACAAGGAAATAAACAATAAGATAATGTGTACAAACGTTTATCTCAACTAACACGAAGAAGATATAGGAATAAGAGTTTGTAAGAATCGTTAGTACAAGAGTAGAGAAAGTCATGTGAGTGCAACACATCAGAATTTTTTTCAAAGTAACAGAACAGTATTTTCCAAATACTTTATCGCCATTATGATCATGATCATCACCATCATCGGTATTGTTACAGTTGCTGTTAGTGTTGTTGTTATTATTATTACTATTATTATTATTATTATTATTATTATTATTATAAGCTAAATGGATTCTTGGACAGAAGCTACTTAAAATCTCTCCCGCTGAAATATTTTTTGTTGTTTGACATCATTCAGGAAACATATTATACTGACTGTAAGTGAATTTTAAATGTCTCTTAGCCCAGGTTGAACATGTCTGCACTAAGGTAATTTGCTCAAGAATGCTGATGTTAAGAAGAAGACTATAACAACCTAATGATCTAGAACTAACATGGCAACAATGAATACTGTTAACCCAGTATGCAGCAGACTGTGATATTTACACGCAACCCTACGTTCTGAAAATACACATCTGCATTTTTCTGTGAAGTAGGTCCTGATAGCGGCCTCGTTTCTAAAATGTTCTAAAGGACCAAATAAGCTGGACGATTTAATGATAAACAACAATGCAATAAAAGCTGTAAAATCATTAAATACCTCGGGTCTGTAATAAATAATGATAACTCCACAGAGGAAGAGGTGAAAGAGAGAGTATTTCACAGTAATAAAGCATATTTTAACTTATTCAAAAGTAAACTTATAGCTATAAGTGCAAAATTATGAATCTATAACACAATCATAAAACCTATAGTCACATATGGCTCTGAAACATGGATATTGAAAGAATCACAGAAGCAAAAGTTATCAATATTATAACGAAAGATATTAAGAAGAATGTTTGGACCAATTAAAGACAGAGGACAGTGGAGGACTCTGAGAAATGAAGAGTTAAATGTCACAACACTGAAAGATTATAAACTGAAATACCAACTTTGGTTTTAACAAACTTTTTGATTTGATAGGTTCTGCCGTTCACAAACAGACAGACCTTTTTCTATAACTGCTTTTTCTGCATTCAGGGGGTCTCGGAACATATATCTGCAGTGAATTTGGTTGGATACAGTACCTCCCCTAATTACTATATGCAGCAGAGGAAGTAAAAGTTGGAAATCAAAAGGGAAGATAGTTAACACAATTTCATATTTTTATATCTGCTATCGTATGAGGCAAGGAAAGAAAGGCAGAAGTCTTCTGATGAATGCTTTGGAATTATATGACTCAATAACTTACGTAAGCTTCGGCGGCCGGTGTCCATAGTAATAAGATTTTCCGGGTAAGGCCACCTCTTGGTTGTGTTGTTGCCAACGTTTCGCCCTACTATGTCGAGCTTCTTCAGGGCTAATGCTTTCCTTAGCAGCACCACAGGAACTGTGCTGACTCTTCAACTTCTCGCTTATTTATACCTTAGCCGTGGAGGTGGAAAACATTAGCCCTGAAGAAGCTCTACATAGTAGGGCGAAACGTTGGCAACAACACAACCAAGACGCGGCCTTCCCCGGAAAATCTTATTACTATGGACTCTCTTATAAGTATCTTAAGCATTTCACGATGTGCTTACAGGTGACTAACAACTACAATCTCCAGCAGAGGGACATCACTTAAAGACAAAAGAATGCTCATGGAGATATTAAGACGTGTATTTATCACCTTTCTGGGAGGGAGCTGTTAACATTGCAGTCTTCATTAGCCACACACAGAAGCTGGATTTCATGACATCATACGAGCAAATGCCATTGAAAGATGTCTGATATTCCATACTGTCTTATTGTATGGGGCTATTTGTATGTTATAGACACTAACAATGTACACCTTATATGATAAAGAATTTAAAATCATAATTCAGGGTTAGTTACCCCAGAATGTAGTTTATATTCTATTTTCTTTCACTACAGCAATATTAACTCCACAGCAATATACATGAGAACTACTTTCCCAAGCAAAGTGAAAAGTAAAACACAATTTTAAACATAACTCAAAATCAGCACATCCTTAGGCTCATCATTGGGCAGGTATCCTAATTTTTTTCGGAAATAAAATGACCCATCCAGTTCAAAATCAGAAGTCCTGCTGTCCATTGAGCAATTTAATTAGAAGTTCATTCCAAGATAACTCAAGTTACAAAGGATATAGGAAAACACTACCATAACTTAACCATCTAATGCATATCACTCTCAAAAAGTCCATTTGTTACACTCCCTTTTCTATCTAATGAAATATAAGTTACTGATTACATGCAAATCTGGCAAAATAAATTATACAGAATGTAATGTATGCTTTTCTCCTGTTACTAATGCATATATTTACAAACTAATACAAACAAATAACATTGGTTTCACAAAACAAACTTATACAACATGAACAGAGTGAAATTGTCATTCCTGTGCAGACATGCTCATTGTGAATCATTCATGTTGCACAATTTGACCAATGAGTGGGCTCTACTCACAAATATAATAGTACTGCGTCCTTTAGAATAAATTTGGATAATTTCAGGCTTGACAAGAGAGTGGAAGCCTTGTTAGAAACATTTATACTTGTTTCACTTCATGAATACATTTGTGTTTTTCTCAAATTTGACAACCGAGTAAAAGTCTTGTTACAAGTATTACTTATGCGGCTTTGTAGCTTCATGAATCAATTTGTGCTTAATCAAATTTGATAATTGAGTAAAAGCCGTGTTGCAAATGTTACATTTGTGTGGCTTCATAAATGAGTTTGTGTCTTCAATTTTGAAGACTGAGTGAAAGCCTTGTTACAAATGTTACATTTGTGTGACTTTATCCCTTCATGCATGAATTTGTGTGTTTTCAAATCTGATAACTTATTAAAAGCCTTGTTACAAATGCTACACTTGTGTGGCTTTGTCCCTTCATGAATAAATTTGTGGCTTTTCAACGTTGATAACTGAGTGAAAGCCTTGTTGCAGATGTTACACTTGTGTGGCTTTATGCCTTCATGCGTCAATTGGTGATTTTTCAAGCTTGATAGTTGAGTAAAAGCCTTGTTGCAAATGTTACATTTGTGTGGTTTTCTCTCTTCATGGACGAATTTGTGTTTTTTCAAATTTGATAACTTATTAAAAGCCTTGTTACAAATGCTACACTTGTGTGGCTTTGTCCCTTCATGAATCAGTTTGTGCTCTTTCAGACCAAATGACCGAGTAAAAGTCTTGTTACAAATGCTACATTTGTGTGGCTTTGACCCTTCATGAATAAATTTGTGCCTTTTCAAAACTGATAACCGAGTGAAAGCTTTGTTGCACATGTTACACTTGTGTGGCTTTATCCCTTCATGGATGAATTTGTGCATTTTCAAATTTGCTAACTGAGTAAAAGCCTTGTTACAAATGTTGCACTTGTGTGGCTTTATGCCTTCATGCGTCAATTTGTTATTTTTCAAGCTTGATGGTTGAGTAAAAGCCTTGTTGCAAATGTTACATTTCTGTGGCTTTATCCCCTCATGGATCAATTTGTGTATTTTCAAAGTTGCTAACTGAGTAAAAGCCTTGTTACAAATGCTACACTTGTGTGGCTTTATGCCTTCATGCATCAATTTGTGTCTTTTCAAATTTGCTAACTGAGTAAAAGCCTTGTTACAAATGTTGCACTTGTGTGGCTTTATGCCTTCATGCGTCAATTTGTGATTTTTCAAGCTTGATGGTTGAGTAAAAGCCTTGTTGCAAATGTTACATTTGTGTGGCTTTATCCCCTCATGGATCAATTTGTGTATTTTCAAAGTTGCTAACTGAGTAAAAGCCTTGTTACAAATGCTACACTTGTGTGGCTTTATCCGTTCATGAATAAATTTGTGCATTTTCAAATCTGGTAACCAAGTAAACGCCTTATTACAAATATTACATTTGTGTGGCTTTATCCCTTCACGAATGAATTTGTGTGTTTTCAGATTTGATAACTGAGTAAAAGCCTTGTTACGAATGTTATATTTTTGTGGCTTTATCCCTTGGTGAATGAATTTGTGTGCCTTCAAAATTGCTAGCTGATTAAAAACCTTATTACAGATGTTACACTTGTGTGTTCTTTTTGTATCACCAACCAAGTTACGAGATTTTGATGTTGATAACTGATTCGAGCCACTGTCCCGAACGTCACACTTATTTGGTTCTTTATTATCAAGAACCAATATGTTTTTCTCTAAATGGGATGGATATTTATAGCACTCCTCAGAAACGTCACATTTGTAGGACTTTCTATGCCTATGGCTCCAGACAGACTTGCAGTTTTCCTTATTGATATTCTGCTTATTTGTGTTACTCTGCTGAAGCAACTTCCTTTGTTTTGAAGACAAAGCCATGCTGACAACTTTTCCATCATTATATGTTTCTGAGCAAATAGTGGTTTCTGTTGAGGATGTATCAATAACCGCACCTTCCAGTCTTTGACATTTTCCGTCACTTTCATATTCAGGACCATGTTTGTTCATATTGAAATTTATGTCATTTCCTGAGCCTTCAATGGGAAATAAATGTGATGTATAACTGAAAACACCTTTGGAGAGACTGAAATGTAAAAATAACATTATCAGTAATATTACTAGAAGACAGATATGAGAAAATAACAAGTGGAACTAACAGCTCATTGGAGTACTCTGGGGAAAAAATATATAACACGCTGCCCCAAAAAAGTCTTCAAATTATGTTAATGTCAAAACATTTAAAGTAATGACCATACCACCGACCAAAGTGAAACAAAATGACATTCCAGGGACTTGTTATCCAGAAATCTATTGGGAATAAACTTGCTACATATACTAAGTAAGATCAATAGAATAATACTGGGCATTAGGTTAAAAAGATGAACTATGGAAGAAGAGGGATTAGCAGAGCTCCAACCTTTCTTCAGATCGGGGATATATTGCATAAATAACATATTCACAAGCCAATTGATAAAATATCTGGGTGAAAAAGGGATGGGTATATGTGTTCTCCAAAGAGTGAAAAGACATTCAATATAATACATATGAATATAGGCCTGGAAGTTAAGGACACAAGGAATAAGTGGAAGGTGATGATGAAAGCATATCACATTTATAAAGACACAAATTTCGGTACATGGTATCAACAAAACAGAATTATAGAATGTAGTATTTGTTAACAATTCTGCCAATTGTGGGGAAAGAACAACAAAGGAACAGAAAGGTAAGAACCAATATAAGACAATGTATCAGGAAAGTAAGGAACAGTTATCTATCTAACAATAACAGTGAATTTGATTTGTCTGGTGCAAGCTACTTATGGGTCAATCCACGTCAAATCCAACACCCATAAAACACGACTTTTTCGTAGGAGGTTCAAAATTTTTTGATGATTAACAGGCATCAAATAAGGAGACCCATATTTTTTTTATTTCCGTATTTTTAAATTTCTTGCTTAGTTATGGCTATTAGAAACTATGCAATTTCTGCACGCACCGTAATATAAAATCACTTGTTACTCTAAGGCCATATAGAGTTGAGAGTTGGGGTTTGGCGCACTGGAAAGGTAAAATACAACACTTTTAATAACTTTCGATGGATCATTACTACACACAAATTTTGGACTGTTTTTTAATGATGTATTTTGTAAAACCAAAAATCGAATTTAAATTGATGTGTTAAAAATCTAAAAAAAATACACACCTATTCCCTGACATTTTATCTATAAAATAAGATGTTGAAAACTAAGGAGCTTGCATTAGTGCATTTGCTACAATTTTTTTTCTGGAGGCGTGCAAGCACTCACGGATGACATGAAGTAGCGATCCGTTTCTACAGCTGGATTCGCCCTGAAAGCGAGTAACGCCGGTGACTGCAGACAGCATGCGAATTGGTTCGTCAGCTATGCTACTCATATAACTTCTTCTTACTAAGGCAGTACAGTCCATGCAGAAAAATGTCTCCACAATATTTCTGATACTCCTGTGGCATCTGATACGCGCTTTTCAACTTTAGAATTTTTTTGAAAAAAATCTTCTGATGTAAGTAGTTCTTTGCTTCTTCCTTCATGTACATCCATACATTTGAAATAATTTCTCTACTCTGACTGTGTAATGTTTTGATCCCTAATTTAGAACTTACAGGTTGGCATAATTGATTAACGCTATGATCAATGTCTCACAAATTCACTATATTCACTCTTTATCTCAAAGATCTATGTCTTCAGCTTCATGCTGCACTAAAAAGCACCTTTGAATTAGCAAGACTGTCTCAGATCATATCACCCTCCATCCCCATGTGCATGGTTTCATTCACAGAATTATGCAATATGAGCTGATGAAAGAGGCGAAAGCTATGGATTCACCAACAGGACTTCCAGTCAAGGTCAGGGGCCAAGAACGAAGGGTCCAGCTGTGCTTTAAAATTACACTCCTTCATTCCTTTGTCCAAAAACTGAAGCTTTAGTGAAACAATTTTCTTTCGAAGGAGGTAAAGCTGTGTGTTGCATCGAACCATTAGTTTAAAATGCATATTTTAAAAACGTTTTGAAGATGCTAATATTCTACATATAATAGTGTCAGCTAGTAGTGTTCTCCTTACTGTACCGTTGTAACATTCATGGAACCTTTTAAATTAAAATTATTTTCTTGTTTGACGACGCTGTCAATTGCCAGGATCACATCAGCGTCGCCGGTGTGTCGGAATTTTGTCCCGCAGGAGTTCTTTTACATGCCAGTAAATCTACGGACATAGAGCTGTCGTTTTTAAGCACACTTGAAAACCATCGGCCTGGGCCGGGTTTGAACCCGCGACCTTGGGATCCGTAGGCCAGCGTCTAACCAACTGAGCCACCCAGACCGACATGGATGGAACCTTAAGCAGCGGACAGTTGCCGTAATGGAAGGTGGCAATTGTGTCAGGTTACGGTAGCCGTGTCAAGCGAGTGCGCTGCACTGAATTGCGAAGTTAATTCCAACTGAACTATTAGAGACTCCATTCTGATTTTTTCTGAGAATATTGAATAAACTTCATTGTATTTTTAGTTTTTTCTTCAGATTTTTAAATGGTTGAGTTTGTGATATTATCAAACTTTAAAACTTTAATCGTATAAAATATAACAATAATAATTAATAAAATTTTAAATAAATACCTCACGAAATACTGCAATTTATCTTTAATTTGAGTCAAAGATCAAGTAGCTTGCTTTATTATAATCGGAGATATGATTGATCGAAGAGTGAGAAGCGTGCGATTTTTGGGACATTTCAAAGTTAATATCTGCCAAAATATTTCTTTTTATATAAAACGAAGAAACGCGGGTCAAATATATTTTGTTCCAAAACACCAAAAAAAATTTCAAGAAAATCTGAGAGATCATGGTAATTTTTTGCCTGATTTTGTTGATTTGAAGTGGAATGACTCTTATACATGATCAAACAACTGTGTAATACTCATTATGTTCACTGAACAGTTACATATTTAACACTAACAGGGAACTGGACAAAAATGTCTTGAGACAGTAGCTTATACAATTTGGTCAAATAACTGTGGTATTCTCATTATGTTCTGTGAACAGTCCCATATCTAACACCAACAGGAAATCTGATAAGTATGGTAATAGTTACTTACACAAATTTATGAAGTAATCTCATTGTGATGATTAAGTATGAAAAACGTTTCTATATGTAACACTAAAAGGGAAATATGAGGAACATTTAATAGAATTAGCAGGTCTCCAGTAGAATGAATCAACCAGGTGACTTACCTTGGTGATTTGGTGGAACAAAAGTCTTCATGTGTGTCATCCTGTAACAATAATTCACTTGTAGAACACATGATCTGCTTTAACCCTATGACTCTTATCTTAAAAAAGACGAGCAGAAACAAAATAAGCAGTTTTGAATACTCTGCAGACAATAAATTACCTCACGTAAACATAATCCATTCAAGATAAATAACAGTACTTGGGCGACCGAGCTTCGCTCGGCATTTTTCGCCTCTGTTTTTTGTGAAGTCTTGTTTTTGTGGGAGAAGATACTTCTTTAGATAAATCTGAAAGGCAAAACGTTAACTAAATAAAAATATTTGTCGCAATTGTTAAGAATCATTTCTGAAATAAAGGAGATATAGAAATACGTACAAATATTTCACAAACACCATCATTTCAGCTGTAAAACGTGTACTGCTGAACGCAAGCCTCCCCTGTAGATATCCACCTAGTTTGAGGTATTCGTCGAGCATTTGTTCCATTGTGGAGTTCAGTTCTTTGGTGCTGCTGTCGAGTGTATCTTCCAGGATGTTAACACATTGGCCAAGGTTCTTTATCTTTCTGTTGAGTTCTTCCATGACTTTCTTAACCCCAGCCAGTCCCTTCTTAGTATTCTCCGATACATATATATTCATATTGGACGTTCCCGTCTTCATATTTACGTTTTGGAGATTTCATTTTCAATTTGACTTCCATTTTGTTTCCATTTTGTTCCCATATTTTCTATTCCATAGTTTACATTTATCCCAATTCAGCTTTCATGTCTGTTTCCACTGCCACATTCCCGAATTCATTTCATTTCCCATTATGTCCATCTTAACTAACATTTTTTCATCAACTGTTCCACATCATGCTTTTCGCTGCACTCCTGACACCAATTGCGATTACTTTACTTTTTTAACTGTTTCATTATTTTTTATTAAAACACTGGAGCGACAATAAACAAGAGCACTGTTGAACAATAACAAACACTACAGGAAGAAAAGTTGGTTGATAAAGCTTTGTGAATGTACTATGCATTTCTGTTTCAATCATATAGAAAATGGTATGAATTGTTCGTCGAAGCGGGAGTAGTGAAAGAAATGTGATTCAGTTTAGTAAAAGAAAAATGAGTAGAAAAACCATGTGAATGTTATACGTTGCACTTATATTTCAAGTGTATGGAAAAATGCATGGATTGTTTGTAGAAGAGGGAGTAGTGTGTTAAGTATGAGAAAAGGGAGTAGAGAAAACCATGGGAACATACTACGTTGCATGAAAATGAGTAGAAAAACCATGTGAATGTTATACATTGCACTTATATTTCAAGTGTATGGAAAAATGTATGGATTGTTTGTAGAAGAGGGAGTAGTGTGTTAAGTATGAGAAAAGGGAGTAGAGAAAACCATGTGAACATACTACGTTGCATGGTAAAATGGGTTGCATAAAAATCTTTGTCATGAAAACACTTAGATATGTCAATTTTCATGGTGATTGGTCAACCTGTTTTGGAGTTTACTCGCTCTTCAACATATGATATGTATAGGCATTGGTATGTATGAAGTTGATAAACGATACAGAATAACATGTGAATTGTTACATAAAACAAATGTGAGCAGAGAGAATATAGTAATAATGTAATACATTGTATTTCTGTTTTAAACGTATAGCAAATTGTATGAATTGTGTGTTGAAGGGCGAGTAGCGAAAGAAGAGTGACTGTGTCTCATAAAGGAAGAATTAGTAGAGGAAATCCTGTGAATCTAATACGTTGCATTTATATTTCACTCATAGAAAATTATATGAATTGTATGTTGAGGGGCAAATCGAGGATACATGAATGTGCTAAGAAAGAAAAGAGAGTAGAAAATCATTTGAAAGTAATATATTGTGTAGTAAAATTGTTACCACAAAAACTTTGTCCATGAAAAAATACACATACGTGCCGAATTTCGAAATGATCGGTTAAGCAGTTTTCAAGATTAACAGTTACATATATACAAACATCCAATTTTTGTGTGTGTGTATGAATTGTCTGTAGAAGAGTGAGTAGAGAAAGAAATGTGAATATATTACCTAAAAATGAGTAGAGAAAACACTGTGAATGTAATATGCAGCATTTCTATTTCAAATATACAGAAAACTGTATGACTTATTTGTAGAAGAGTGAGCAGAGAAAGGGATATGAATGTGTTACCTAAAAGTGAGCGGAGAAAGCAGTGTGAATGTAATATTTTTATTTCAAACATACAGAACATGGCCTGACTTATTTTAAAAGCGAGGATAAAAGTACTTTTTTGTGTGTAAAATCACCTTTTATTATGGAATATTGTGTATAGAAGAGCGAGCAGAGAAAGAGATGTGAATGTGCTACCTAAAAGTAAGGGCAGAAAACTGTGAATGTAATAGCACTTCTATTTCAAACACAGAACATGGTATGACTTTTTTAAAAGTGGGGATAAAAAATTTTTTTTGGTGTAAAATCACATTTTTTTAATAGAAAATTGTTTATAGAACAGTGAGTAGAGAAAGAGATGTGAACGTGTTACCTAAAAATGAGAGGAGAAAACATTGTGAATGTCAAACATACAGAACGTGCTATGACTTATTTTAAAAGCTGGGATAAAAATGATTTTGTTTGTGTAAAATCACGTTTTTGTGGAAAATTGTTTATAGAACAGTGAGTAGGGAAAGAGATGCAAATGTTCCCTAAAAGTGAGAAGAGAAAACACTGTGAATGTAATATGCATGTATACAAAAATTTAACCAAATCCTTAGAGCGGTTTCTGAAATACCGGGAATTTATCTACAAGAATTACTGTGCAGAAGTGGGAATAAAAAATGTTATTTTTTATGGAAAATCGCGTTTTTTGGGGAATTACACCTATATAGATGAATTTAAAAAGCAAAACCGTGTCTGAATACAAAATTTGATTGAAATCGTTAGAGCCGTTTCCAAGTTGCTCGGAATAAATAAATATATATACAAAAATTGCTCGTTTAAATATAGAAGATTCTTCCATTAACCCACAAATCTTCTTTGCATAAAGTAAACGCATACACCCTGTGAATATCTAAAGATTCATCCTTCATAACTAGCTAAGAAGAAATTACATTTATTGCTGTGAAACAGAAGTATTAGAAACAGTGATATGTTCATAATAACTTCTAAATTATATATTTTGTTTCAAATTCCAACTTATCCTTATAGGGTGACACTGCTTCAAGCAGTGACAGCAGAGGCAGAGACAGCAACTTTGAGAGAGGCCAGCTGTAAATCTACAGTGGCAAAACAGGTAGTAGGTGTAATAGTGATAAGCATTATAAGCAAAGTCATACTAATTGTAAAACTAAATAAAGGAATTGATGGTGAATATAGTTATAAATGGTGACCTAGGTGGGACAAAAACCACACATGGAAGCAAAATAGAAGAAGTAATAAAGCAAATGTCAATATGGAAATGTCACGGAATCTGGAATGTCACATATGAAAAATGAGGAGGCCAAGATGAAGACATAGCTGTGGGACATGATTCACGTACAACTGGATCGACTTGAAGGAAATCATGAAAGACTTTGACCAATGCATCAATGGTCCATAGTATGTGGGGGGAACGTGTTAGCACAATGGAGGATAAAGAGTTAAAAGCAACAGAACATAAGCAAATGCCAAGGTGGAACAAATTCTCAGCAAAACCCTAAGAGCTTAAAGGTTGAGTAGCCAAGACACGACACAACATCCACACACATCAAGTCACATTTTTTTTTTCAATTAACGTCCTCCAACATTGTGTCATATCGGACAAATGAATGAAATGGGTGAAATGATGCTCAAATGAGTCTGAGGTCCATGGAGCTTTAAGTTACCAGACATTCTTCTTCTCAGGGTAGGGAAAACATCGGAAAAAACCTTACCTGGATAATTTACCCTAAGTGAGATTCGAACTCGCGACCTCTTGAACGTGAGGCAGACATGCTAACCATCATGCTACTGAGGCGGGCACATCAAGCCGCAGAAGAACAAGGGCACATTGACCCTTGAAGTCTTCATTCATCACGTTCAGCCAGACGCAGCGAGGACTCCGAGCTGTGAGCATCGACGGAGGAGAACTTCGAGACTTCGCAGCAAAGAAGCTGCCACCGCTGGATTAATCGGTTGCGGTAGCAATACCAAAACCGGCGGCTCGGGCATTGTCGCGGTTTTACCGAAGACCCTGCTAAAGCTCTGCTTGGCACTTTACAGTTTAGATGAGTAGAAGGATACGGCTATAGCAAGCAGTCATAAGATTCGCTTAAGCGCCTTTCGGGGTCCGGCCCTCTATCTTTCGTGCTTCTTAGGGCTCACTATCTGTACTTTCTCTACTCTTCTCATTTCCTCTTTCTCTATCTAGGCTTAAGATCTCCGTAAGTTCTTAACCCCCTTCTATTTATTAGATTCTCTGCTTTTAACTTCTTTCCCTAAACACACGCACACTACCCTGGTTAAGAGCGGCAAGACTGCGCAAACTGCCAAATCACCCACCAAAACCAAAACGAGGAGCAAAACCCTTGCTAAATCCAACACCCCGTCTCCTCGTCCTAAAAAACCGTCGCCTTCTGAACCTGACACCTCTTCTCCTTCAAGCGCTCAACCTGTCGTCACACCCTTGATACCCCCTCCTTCCGCTGCCTCGATACCTACTCCTACCCGGCCCTCTTCGCCCAAACCATGCTCCTCACACACACTTACACATACAGATACAGACACAGTCACAAACACGAACACTACACCCGACAGCCAGGATAAATGAACTGACTTAGCGCCAATTTATGTCAGTAAAAGCCAGGCCGCGACACTTAGACAACTGACCCTTGACATTGACAAGAGTTGCA
Source organism: Tenodera sinensis (assembly GCA_030765045.1). Lineage (NCBI taxonomy): Eukaryota > Metazoa > Arthropoda > Insecta > Mantodea > Mantidae > Tenodera > Tenodera sinensis. The sequence continues at coordinate 75,248,890 of CM060974.1, read as the reverse complement.
CCTTTAAATACAACTACACTGTCAACACAGCGCGAAACTCCGGAGATTTTGTTTTTAAAACGTTCTCACTAGGTGACTACCAGACTTTGGTAAAACACCTGAAAGCCACCAGCGTACAGCATTACCTAATCCCCCCCCCCCTGAGGAAAGGACTGCCCGCTTTGTAGTCAAAGACCTGTACGCTGAATACTCCGGAGAGGAAATTAAAGAAGACCTGGCACTCTGCGGGTTTCAGGCCATTAGGGCCATACAAATGAGAAGGCGCACTAGGGATAGGTCCCCCCTGCCAATGTTCCTAATCGAACTGCAGGATGCCGAAGAAAACAGAAAAATACTAGAATTGAAATACCTGGCACATTTCAAAATTCATGTAGAGGTCTATAGGACTGCCACAACCCCAAAGTAGTGCTCACGCTGCCAACAATTCTGGCACGTGAAGAAAGACTGCAGGTCCCCTACTCCCATATGCGCCAAATGCACAGGGCCTCACTATTCAGGAACATGCACGGTTCCTCCTAGGGAACGCAAATGCGTTTTATGTGGCGCTGAGGGCCATGGTGCAACCTGGCGCGGTTGCACCAAATACTACGCAGCGTGTTCTAAACTGGTGAACACTAATAACACCCGTGGGCAGCCTGCTAGGTCCCATAGACAGAGAACACAGTTTTTATATTCTCAGGCTGCCACACAAAATAGTAATACGGAATGGTTCATTAGAAATCCAAAAGGCCGGTCGCGCCCGGCACCCTTAGAAGAACCATCCGTGATAGAGCAGCCCCGGTTCAACTCCGAGGCTAGCCCTACCAGAAGCGATCGACCCCCACAAGTCACCCAAGCCACCCCCACCAAGACAGGCCCCATCCAGGCAGTTGCGCCTTCCGCAACTGCAAAGTCGCTCCAGCCCCTCCCCCGCCGTAGGCGGGACCCTTCCAAGGCACTTTGCTCACTAGTGAAGTCACTAGGCATGCAGACTAACAAAGTACCGCTTCACCAGGTGGAAGATCAACTTACAGAAATATGTGGCATGCTCTCACAACCCGGGAACGACATTATACAGACTGCATTCTTCATCACACAACTCATAAACAACATTCGCCAATATGGATATAGGTAAATCAGACACAATCAGAATTATCACCTGGAATTGTAATGGCATTCGTAAAAGATCAAAAGAACTAGCAGACTTTTTACAAACACATTCAATACAGATTGTATTATTAAACGAAACACATTTAAACCAAAATCACCGTTTTTCCGTTCCCGGATTTCAAATTTACAGAAATGACCGCGACCGCAGAGGAGGCGGAACAGCAATAGCTATCCAAAACAATATCAATCATTATAGAATTAATTCTCCAATCTTAACTCGCGCCGAAAGCACGGCTATTAAACTTAACATCCACAACACGGATATAGTTATAGCCTCAGTTTATAATCCCCCGGGGGACATAGATATAGACGATGTCAGTAAAATAATGAATCTAGGACCCAGAGTTTTTGCTGCGGGAGATTATAACTGCAAACATCATCTATGGAATTGCATAAATCCCAATCCACAAGGGAGTAAATTACTTAATTACATTAATAGCACAAACTTTCTAATTGCAGGCCCCGACGAACCAACATTCATTCCTTACTTGCCGAACAATACGCCTGACATCCTAGATATTGCTCTTTTAAATAATATTCCCTATGACACAGACTTCAGAGTCCTACAGGAGCTGACATCAGATCATTTGCCTGTTTTAATTGTTATTAAAACAGGCAAATGATCTGATGTCAGCTCCTATCGCATTTAAACCAGCTACTCTAACGTTTAACTATAACCAAGCAGACTGGGCTGAATTTAAAGACACAGTAGACCACTATCTGCCTGACCTGCAAATAAACTCAGCAGCAGAGCAAGATGCGGCAATTAATAAACTTCAAACCGCAATAAAAATAGCCACCACTGCCTGCGTGCCCCTAAGGCAGCAGCAGACTATTAATGCTAGATTTCCTCACGACATAAAAGTCCTACAACAAACACAAAACAAAGCCAGACGTAAATGGCAAGGAACTAGAAACGTTCTACATCGAATCGAATATTTCAAGGCGCGAGACCAAACTAATGAACGCGCGCGAACATATATCCAAAATCAATGGAATAATACACTAGAAAATCTAAATCCCCAACAAAACTCAACATGGCGAATAGCCAAATGCCTCACGCGAACACGAACGAACATTCCTCCACTCAATTTCAACAACACTATAGCGGAAACTCCCCAGGCCAAGGCAGAAGCGTTCGCGGACACATTAGAAAATGTATTCTCTCTCAACCCAGTAATCGGGCAAGACAACTTTATACTAGAGGTCGAAAATGAAGCTGAAAACATAGGCCAAACACCAACACACAACAAAATGCGAAGGACAAATCCAGGCGAAATCAGCTGGATTATTAGACATCTGCCCACTAGAAAAGCGCCAGGGCCAGACAAAATCCCAAATGTAGTATTAAAAAATCTCCCACAAAGAGCTCTCATGCTCTTAGCAGATATTTACAACTTTACGCTAGAAAATGGCCGATTTCCCCCAAGTTGGAAGGAAGCCAAAATAATGCTATTTCCCAAAGCAAATAAAAACCTAGCACTACCAATCAATTACAGGCCAATTAGCCTACTAAACACACTTAGCAAAGTACTAGAAAAAGTAATCCTAAAAAGAATCAACAAACACATCCACAAGCACAACATACTCATCCCCGAACAGTTCGGGTTCAGAGCACAACACTCCACAACACTGCAACTTCTTCGAATGACCGAACAGATAACCAATGGCTTTAACACAAATAGGTCAACAGGCGCCATATATTTGGATATTGAACGCACCTTCGATAAAGTATGGCATGCAGGCCTAATCAAAAAGCTCAGATCTTACGCCTTCCCCGACTCTGCTATAGCCCTAATTAGGGATTACCTCAGTAATCGAAGCTTTTGCAGCACTGTGGAAAACGGAGTCTCGGGCGCAAAGCGAATCAAAGCTGGTGTCCCCCAAGGGAGTTTGTTGGGGCCGACACTATTTAATTTATATATAAATGACATGCCTGAACTATTAAGAACAAATAAATACATATACTCGGACGATACTGCGATAGTCACACAATCTACTCAACCGCGAATTATTTATCAACGACTGCAAAATGCACTAAATATGCTTGAGCCATGGTTCTCCAAATGGAGAATCAAAGTAAATGCAAGAAAAACTCAAGCAATAATTTTCACAAAAAGACTCACGCACAGACATAACAGGCGTACCCTTCAGCCGTTAACTTACCAGGGCGAAGGAATCGATTGGAAGGACCAAGTAACTTATCTAGGTCTAGTAATGGACCAAGGCCTCACCTGGAATAAGCACATCACTAAAATCAGGGCCAAGGCCAATGGTCAGTTAAATAAACTCTACCCAATCTTTAACATAAACAGCCAACTGAAGGCAAACATGGGGCTTACTTTATATAAGACACTCCTAAGACCTATTCTCACATACGCAGCCCCGGTATGGGGATATGCTGCGAAAACGCACTTACATAAACTACAAACACTACAAAATAGAATAATAAGAATAATAGCAAAACAACCGCCGGTAGCTCCGGCCTATCTCCTACATAAAGAGCTAAAACTACATTCAATCGAAGAATTCATTAAACGCCTGAGCTTCAACATGTACAAACGGAAAGACCAAAACAAAAATGCCCTAATACAACAACTGGGAACTTACGAAACAGAATTAAACAAACACAAAAGACCACTGTCATTATTTGACAGAATCTTAGGCCTGGGAGAGCCAGAAGTAGACATTCAAGAATACCTCAACACACTAGTAACACTTCCATAGAACATTACCTATAACCATATGGCACAACACAACTGGCAGTTTGCAAAGTCCTTGCTCTAGCCAAGGCGGCCCTGGGGGTTTACCCCACACTTATAAGACATGGGCCCACGAATAAAGGACATGATTTTGGAAACCAAATTGAATCAAACTACATTTAAAAGCACTAATACCTAAATATTAAGCAAAACAAATGCAGCTCATAGCGCAGTCAAACAAAACTAAACAATTAAACTTATAAACTGACCAAACGCATAAATCTGCGAAGAAATATACATATAATAATTAAACCTAACTAAGAATATCTCTGACTAACGCATCCCTTGCGAACATGATACTATTGAATAAGACGCCACCTCCCCTATGGTGGGGGGACAGCTAACAGCTAAATACTTAATAAACATTACCACCTCTTACTATTTGACATCTCCCCTCTCACAGGGGACACAACTATTAGGTTAAGACAGGGTTTCCGGGCGGAAACGACACTACTCCTTACCAAATCCACACCACGAATTCGCCAGGGCGTGATCAGGACCTCGGCCATGTTTACGTCCTGCCTCCAACTCTCACCCTGGTTAGGCCACACGGCCAACCTACACAATTTCTCCATGACTCCGCAGGTGCTTTTAGCGGTACTGCCGGACTTCCTCCCCCAAATTCTCTCCGGTGGAGGTTTTTTAGAGGGTAGTACCCTCGGGTGAAGCCTACAGTCCCCACTGTGCCTCCCAGCACAGTGGAACTCCATAAATGGATTTTTCCTCCACTCGAAAAAAAAAAAAAAAAAAGTCTTCCACAGACAGTTCATTGCCTTCGCCACCCACAACCAGTGGTCCACAGAAGAGAAAGCTGTATGGTAGACAGCTAGTCTCAAGGAACAAGTGGCAGAGTAATGAACATGATTCTGGCATCAGTAGCATCTTGAAACACCTGGTCGGTCTGGGTAGCTCAGTTGGTTAGACGCTGGCCTACTGATCTCAAGGTTGCGGGTTCAAATCTGGCCCAGACCGATGGTTTTTAAGTGTGCTTAAAAACGACTGCTCCATGTCAGTAGATTTACTGGCATGTAAAAGAACTCCTGCGGGACGAAATTCCGGCACACCGGCGACGCTGATGTGATCCTGGCAATTGACAGCGTCGTTAAACAACAAAATATTTTGAAACATCTGGGAGGTTCTTGAAAACTGGTTCAGAGAACACTGTCTAGCTGCAGCCAATCACTGCCAGCTCAAGTAAAGGTTGCAACAGTTTGGCCTGAATAATCAGCAAATATTGAATAAGGCTCTGGTGAACCTCCTGGCCAGATAAGTTATTTAGTACATCAATGTGGTGCATGATGTTAAGATACATTAGTGCCTAATACTCAAAAAATATTAGACACCGATGTCTACAAGTTCCAGAGTATTTGGTTTCTGTGGGATGAAGGAATAGCCGCAGGACATTGATAATCTTCCAGAGATGTGTAATGAGAGAGTGGTTGGCCAGGACAACCAGTTAGGGACTCTCCTCACCTGGCCAACAAATTAATGTAAGTAAAGTTAGAGATTTCTTCCAGGCTTAAAAGCCATGTTCTGCTGGAGTTTAGAGGTCCAAACATTTCGACCACACCTGCGATGCACATCATCGCTGGCGTGGTCTGAGTCTTCTTAGTGAAGGTTTCAGTTACAACAGAATCGCTGGCTGGAGGTACCAAGAAGACTCAGACCACACCACCAATGACGTCCACTGCAGGTGTAGATGAAACATCTGAACCTCTAAACTCCAGCAGACCATGGCTTTCAAGCCCGGAAGAAATCTCTAGCTCTAATTCTGACTTTGGCCGTGAAAGCTTCCATCTACTCAAAACTAATGCAAAATGAATAAAAACAGACATAAATGGGGCATATTGGAGCTGTCAGCACTGACCTCTCGGTTGATGCTACATAGTTTGTGCAGGATAATGGATGATAACATCATTGCAGAAGCATGAGTACACGAGAGGCGGTACCAGATATTGGTGAACATGGGTACAGTCATGACTGTGGTGTGACCTGATGTGGTGGAAAGCTTGCCATCGAGATAACAAAGTGAGCCCTACAAGAATGCTTGCATGGGCAACACCATGCCCATCAAGGAGTCCATGTTGGAGTTGACCTTGGGGCTGAGCATTACTAGTCAATGGGTGTATGTCGTGAGCGTGACTGTAGAGGTGGTCCTGGATTTGGACACACTTAGGAGTCATGAGGGAATGATCGACGTCTGCAGGAGGGTACTATGAGTCAGAGGAAGAGAGAGTAACTTTCAGAGTTTAGAGAAGCAAGTTGTAAAAGTCTGTGTCACAAACCAAGGTTTTAGTGTAATGATAATTTGGGTTAGGTCATACTACTTGTGAAAATAAAATAATGGTAATTGCACGGGAATATAGTTGTAATATATTACACTCATATTCTTTACTAGTAATTAAGTAAATAAATTTCTGAATTAAATATACCATATTTACTAGCTTAATTGACAAACCTTTTTCCACAATTTTTAACGAAAAAATCAAGCATGCGTCCATTAATAGCGGAAAACAAAATAAAACCAGTTTTAGGTTAGAAGAAACTGATGTACTAGTCACGTCTTCTTGTTCTGACTCTGTATCATTAATGCGACTGCTACCACCACTTTCCACCTCACATACTTCTTCTTCTGCATCCTCTTCCAATAAAACGTCATTTTATGAGCCACCCAAAGCATTGACTATACCGATCTCCAAGAAACTTTTTACAACCACCTCAAGCTTTATCTGCCTCCACGCTTTTATGATCCACTTGCACATCATTTCAATGGACGGCCATATCATGTTCCCTGTTGGTGTCAACTCATGACGTTTACTTGACATCCAGCCGACGTAAAGCTCCCTAATATTGTCTTTGAATGGTTTGTTTACACTAACATCTAGTGGCTGACGCACTAATGTAAGATCACCCAGAATAACAGCAACATCTGTTTTAGCGTCTACTAGCACATTGTAAATATCATCGCCTAGATGACCTCGAAAATTGTCCCATACTAGCAAAGCTGGCTGATAAAGTAGAGCACCAGGCTGATTTTTCTACACTGTCTTCAACCAATCCTTGGCGATCTCCCTATCCCTCCATCGCTTTTCTTGAACTGACATGAATACTGGCTGGACATTTAACTATTGAGATGGTTTTTCTTTTAAAACTGTGTAAGGTGGTAGCTTTCTTCCATCTGCTGTTATCACAGGCGTAACAGTGCATCACAGTTTTTCATAGCCTGTAGTGCATATCAACACACTTGTTTCTCCTTTATTGTTGATTGTTGTATTTGTGAGCATATCAAAGAACACTGGTGTCTGGTCCGTGTTCCCATTTGTGACCAGTAATTGGTCCTCTTCCTTGCATAAATTATATACATATAGAATTCTAAAATTTTTTGTTCAGTCTTGCAGCATTTCTTGGCAAATTCATGTTCGCCTTCTTAGTGAAAGTTCCTTGCATCTCATTAAACAGAAGATCGAGCCCCTGCTCACTTTGAATTCATTATTACTTATTTGCATATGTCGTGCTACTTCCCTAGCCTTAAACAGTAAAATTTCATGTGAAAATCCAACTCCATTGTTACGCAACTCAAGTATATATTCTAAAAGTTCACTTTGAAGTTCATGATATTTTCCACTCTTTGGTTCACAAAATTATTTTCTGGACTAGTTTGGCATCTTTCATTAGTGCATCTTTCTGTTTCCTCCACTTGTGAATACTGCACTCTGAAATCATTAATTCATGGCCAGCAAACCCATTTCCACTATCCTTGGCAAATTTGATCACTTTTTAACTTAAAACCAGCCATATAACTGTAATACTTCTTCTTTGTATCCATCTCTCAGGGTTGGAATACTGTAGGCAGTAGTAGCAAGCAAACAACAAACTTAACACTTCTAACAATAACAGCCCACCGATACTGAACTGAAAATGTACATGATGCTTCTGGTAACTACCAATTATTATCACTGGTACCATCCATTGTTGTTCATTCAGAAAATGCAGAAAATTATACGTTGCCACAGTTACTGCAATGTTTCTTTAATTCCCACTCATTGTCGCTGGTAACATCCACTGTTGCTCCAATGTAGACTAACCCATGATTCAGGCATATGTACGCAAGCATATTGTAAGCCAAAAATTTGTTAAAAATTAAATGCATCCACTATGCAGGGATATTTTTCTTTAAATTTCATGCATTCAAATTGGGGTGCGTCCATTATGTGGTGATGTCCATTACGCAAGTAAATATGGTAATTACTTTGAAGTACTATATCTGACATGAAAATTCAAAGGTTTTAAGCTAAAAATTCAGCTCAGTTGTGTGGTGAATGACATTATGTGAATCTTCTGCAGCTACTAACTTTCACATTTACCACGTACTTTAGAGTCTCGTTTATCTGAGGTAAAGGCGGGTGAGGTTATCTCAGATTTGGAATATATATGGAGCACCATAAGACAAATTATAACAGATGAACTGAAATCATTAACTCTATACTTGTGGCAAACAGAACATTAAACGCTTATCTGGAAACAAACTTGAACGCCTGCACATAGCATCATAAACCCTATGGTATAATAGTTCAGTCATTTATAAACGAATGTGAAAGATGTAATTCTGTTTCTTGAATTGAACAGTTACACTGATATGCATGCTTAATGTATCTGCATAAGAATAACTATAAAATGTTACAGCTGAACTGAATTGTTTAATGTAAAGAAAGAGATGACAAACTAAGCATGAAAAGTTGTTTGAATATACCTTTGTCTCTCTAAACATCCTCACACACTTTAGGAGAGAGGCACAAAAGTATGTAATAAACATGTCAGGTCTACACTAACTGGATTTGTGAGTCTCTACTGAGTCTGAGTGAAATGAACAATAGATGGTTCAAAGTTTAAACTACGTCACAGCAAAAATAGCATTAGGTAGCTAACATATCATTTTAACATAAAACATACAAAAGAAGCTTTCATGAATTTACAAATAGATTAGATAGAATCATCTCATATATTTACACTCAAAATATTCAAAATATTGAAACAATAGTTTGTGGACATTTTACTCTAAACACACTTAATAGTTGTAAAATGAACTCTAAGCTCACCTCCCAGTTACACACATTTAACTTGGAATATATGTGATTCATTTTCTGCAATTCATATGAACACTGCTGCAGCAATACATCATATTTTTCCAGACTCAGAAAATAGTCTACACTATAATGTAACTCCTATTGTAAATGGCATGTTAGATCACGATGATAAGCTATTGTTGGTAAGAAAGGGAATGATAGTGGGAAAAGTAAACCATAAGAAGAATAATTAGTGATGAGTATATGAATAAATTTAAATTGGTGTTGAAGAATGAAAAGTAGACTCATGTCTATGTCAACACTGAAGTAATGATTTGTTTGATGATTTCTCAAATTTGTGCTATAATTATTCGAAGTTATTTACCCTAGGGAAACAATAAAGTCACCAGAGGTAATAATGGTCTAACCCTAGATAAAATAAGTATGAGGAAGCCCTGTGCAAACAAAATAAATTTGTTCTGAGTATATAACACAATTTATGACCCAGACATTACAGTCCACTACAGTGCATATCGTAATATTTCACAGAGCAACGAATGAAGTAAAACAAGACAGTGATACATATAATAAAACTGAAGGAATGAAGAACCTCTTGCTGCACCGGGTTGCTTTCAAGAAATAGGGTTTATCCAACTTTATATTAAAGAGCACATATTTTTATATTATACTAGCAAGTATGAATAGAAAATGCAAACTTTAAGTTGATTTATTATATAAAACACATGTTTTTAATAATTAATGTTGTAAAGTATTTATAAGACAGAGAAGCAAAATTTTTCTACAACTTACCTTAGTATCATCAGTAATACATGAATCTTCAAGTTCTGGATTGATATCACTGCTACTTGTCACAGTTTCTGTCTTAATCGTCAGCACAAGGTCTTCAATAAAATGTTCTCTCTCATTCTGTAAACCCAACTCCAGGGAAGCAGATTCCTCTTTGACTTCTTCTTTGATATCCATTTTACTACAGTTACTGTATTTGAAAAGTCCTGTTCTTAAACTTAGGAGCAGGTCTGTGGGAAAAGAAACACATTATCAGTAACATCCATGAGTTTGCTTTCAGATAATTGAAACTACGTTACACTTCACCAGACAACATAAAGTAGCACCAATTAATGTGGGTAATTTGGTGTAATATGCTTAGAATAACACTTTTAACACTCAAAGGTCCAAAGCTTTATAATGGTTATTTTAATCTGATACTTATGTGTATTATTATAGCAAAACATGCTTGAAATTATATTACTCTGAAAGTAACTTTCTAATCTTGTACATAGAGGAACTTACAACAAAGAAAAGCAGGTAGAGAAAATCGTGTAAATATAAAACATTGCATTTCTATTTCAGTCATATTAAAAATTGTACGAATTCTCTGTAGAAGTAGGAGCAGAGACACAAGTGTGATTGTTAGTGCTCAGAAGTTCAGGCCCTAAAAAACACTGAAATATGCATGTAAATATGCTCTAAAAAGCTTGGAAATATGCCAAGAAATATGCACTATTTAATTAAAACAATGAACGTCCCTTTGCAATACACAAGACGAGTTAGTATAAATAAAGCTACCTTATTCCTTAGAGGTTGAAGTAGAAATGGTCCCACGGCTAGTTGCAGTTGACAACCAACACTTTGCACAAGTTTTCAAATTTAAAACATGGTCTGTTGTCTCGCAAAACACTTTTGTAATGTGAAAAACCTCTCTCCACGTCACAATATGTTATCGGGGCATATTTATATGATGCTTACTGCTTTGCAAAGAGGGAGAGTCAAATGAAATTATATAATTATATAATTCACTTTCTCTTTCTCTTTTTGTCCTATTCTACCAGGAACTGAACTTATATCACATATTGTATTTTCAAAGACAGTAAGTGATTCAAGCAAAGGAGATCCTACAGCTTTCAATGCCGTTATGGCTGTTGGTAAGAAAGAAAAATGGGCAGATATGAAACTAAGATCCTCTTTTAACCCAGTGCCTGACAGAATATATTGCACAGTTTCTATTGATGAAGCATCTTTCGAGTCCAATGAATTACCAACCTCTTCCACTGCTTCTGTGTGTCCAGCATAACATATGTAAACCTCCATCGACCCATGTTCCCCATCCACTTAACACTGGTGCAGACAGAAGTCGGATATTCGGTGCTGTTGATCTAAACAACTTAACTTATTTAGGAGATTTAAAAAAAATTCTCCTTGTACTGGACAAAATCTATCTACCAATGGGAAAGAATTACATATTGTCTCAGAAATTCGATGAAGAGCGTGTGCCAAACAAGTGATATGAATTAAGTTAGGAAAACTACCTTTCAGAGTTTGTTCTGATTTTATCATATAAGGAGCTGCATCAGAAACAAATAAAAGTAACTGCTCGTATTTGATTCCACATGACCACAGTAATTTCAAAGAGTGCATCACAAACTGGGTCACAGTTACATTGTCAGTGGCCGACAATTCGCACACACTAAGAAGATAAGGTGTAGTCTTTTGTTCATTATTTAAAGCACCCACGATTATATTAGCAATAGAAAGACGCTCAGAATCAGGGGTTTCATCAACAGACAACCACACAAACTGGTCCGCTTATTCATTTTGTATATTTCAGCATACATTATTGTAACAATGTCCTACATAAGTCTTACGCAGTGAACTTTCTTCAGGCACATATTGTTGAGCGTACTTGGCAAGAAAGCTTTTAAATGTCGAATTATTAATTTTGAACAAGGGAACATCAGCATCTAAAAATTCTGGGAACAAGTCATAGGAAAATTCAGTAACCCTACTTCCTAAACACTCTACTAGCTGTTTTTCAACAGGTTATTTGTTGCGAGTTTTTTTATTAAATTATCCTTATGTTTTGCTGTGTTGATGTGCTGAACTATTTGTAATCTTTTCTCACCCTCTACATTTTTCTCATACGCTCCACAAAACAGTACCCTATTATCTGTGGACATTAAATCACACGAAAACTCCTTCTGTAAGTTAATTGATTTAGCACTCAAAGTTGGTTTTATTTTCGGCATTTGAAGAGCATTTTAATATTTCATACGTCTAATTTAATTTGGTGGGAACCAGTTCACAACACTGTTACGTTTGAAGACCACCACACAACTACTGGTGGGCAGGCAAGCATTGCTATAATCGTGCTGCTCAAAACGTTGACCTGCACTTTATCTTTGCTACTATAAACCTCTCAGATAACGCACTGATTATTCTCTACGCAGTACATATAATGAAAGGATGGACACAGGGGATTCACTGCATGGCAACATGACTCAGCATTAGTTCTCGCCACCTCGCGAGTTGCATCATCATGTGCAATACTACCAATATGAAAAATATTATCCAGATGGAAAAAAATAAAAAACCATAAAAATCGTTAAAATATGCAATATAGGGGCTATAATATTGAAATATTATGCCTTTATCAAAATCAAGAAAATGTGCAGTTATAAGCACCATAAAATCATGTCCAAATAACTGAAAATTCCATAATTCATGCACATAATGTTGTTGTTAGCTAATGCTGGATTTCTGACAATGAAGTCATTAATCCTCTTGCTCTCCAATATTTTTCACTGATGGATGGGGCACTAGAAGTGGCCGGGCATATTTGAAGGTGGTCTCGGTCCATTTCCTCTTGCAGATCACATAGAGGACAGAGTGGTGCACATAATGTAAAAGCATACATTTTTCACCCCTATGAAAAAACATGCAAATGCATGAACTTCCTAGCCCTAGTGATTGTAGTGATAAAAGTTAGTAAACTGTCAATGAAATTCATTGCGTTTCATTTCTGTCACACAAGATTATATATTGCAGGATAAGTAGAGAACAACATGCGAATGTGTTAATAAAACAAAAGCAACTGGAGAAAACCATGTGAATGTAATATGTTGCATTTCCAATTCAATCATCAAAAGTCTATGAATTGCATGTTGAATGTGAGTAGACATGTATATGTGTTACATAGAAGAGTAAAGAAAGCTATATGAATGTAGCATGTTGAATAGTAAAATGGATGGTAGAATACTCTCCATGAAAATGTGCCAATTTTCATTGTGATCAGTCAACCAGTAGATCATATGAACTGTATGTTGAAGAGCCAATAAAGAAGAACATGTGAAGGTCATGTGTAAAAGAAGAGTGATTAGAGAAAACCATGCAGGGCCGTAGACAGAGGGGACCAGGCCAGGCAACACCCATACTTTTGCCTGTATTGAGAGAATCCCCATTTATCCTTTGCTGTTTTGAAGTTTTATAGATATTTCAGTCATAAATTAAGAACCAAAATGACCATGTGTTAAAGACTATATTACTAGTAGCAACGCTGTAATAGTTACCTATTATCATATTCCAGCGCGCCGAATATACAAACCTCTTGGAAGTCAAAAGGCCACTCACAAAGCTGCTAAAACACAATCGAACATACGGTGTACTTGGAAATCATCTGCTTATACACATGTGGTCACTTTGTTTTCTGCCCCACCATTCTCAGCAATGAATTCAGACATTAAAGAATGAACTTCCAGATCGTAGTGCATTGTTTTTATTTTAAACTAATAGAACTGTCTCTTCTTCACTCTCATACCTGGTGCTTGGATGACCACCCACTTCCAGGTCTTCACTCTGTTCAGTCCATAGGTTCCTGTGCTCCCCGTCAGGCATCTAACCCTAGGCATTGGCTTATAAGTCCTAGGGGGTGTAAGTCCTACATAAGGGGAGGGTAATCTGAAGAAGTAGATGATGAAGAAGAAGAAGAAGAAGAAGAAGAAGCAGAAGAAGAACTAAGTGTCTGTGTAGGTTTTCTCCAGGTTCTCCAGATTCCCCCGCCACTCATTCCACCAATTGCTCCATTATCATCTCTCCATTCATTGATTTTGCCTGAATTTCATATCATCCTCTTCCTCACTCTCATACCTGGTGCTGCTTCTAGGTCTTCACTCTGTCTGGTCCACAGGTTCCTCTGCTCCCAGATAGGTGTCTGACCCTAGGCACTGGCTTGTAAGTCCTACACAAAGGGAGGAAAAGAATAGAAGAAAAAAGTATATAAGTAGTAGCGAGGACAGTTAGTGCATGCATTATGGACATATGATTTCTTGGCAAATGCAAATGAGAGGAGCAGCAAGAAAACAAAATGGTCTTCAGCAACACAATCCACACCAATCAACGGCCAGTGGTGCTACACGAACTGAGCATTTATTTAATACAAAGATGCATGGGCATCGCAAAGGGGGGCGTGCAGCCCTCCCTTGGAAAATAATAAACGTAATATGTAATCAATTACTATTAGACTATTGGTTAAATTTGGTGTAAAGAATAGTATATATTTAGCATAAATTAATATCCTTATCTGCAACCAATACTATAACTCATCTTTTACAGTTTTTGGCAACAGAATCAAATAATATTGTTTAATTGCAAACTTCCAACATGTGGCCCCGCCCCCTGAAAAAAGTCTGCCAATGTTCATGCAGAGAGTTGAGGCAATAAAGCAAGTTTATCTAAAGGATTACCCTAAACAAAGCAATAAGCAGATTTTTGCTCTGAATTGTATACATGGTTTGCTTGATTGCAGTGTGCTGTTCTTAAAGCTGCTGCATTTTGTTATGCCCAATGCAGTTTCAGCCTTATTGCACAAAGGAGAGCTGTACTGAGAAAAGTTTCAGAAACGAAAGTTTCTTCCACATGTGGAAGAAACGTGAAACTCCTACAGAAACCTGTCCTTTGGTGTCAACATTGGTTAACGAAATCACACTCGAGAATCAAGTTACTATGCTAAATCATAAATGGAAGTAATACAGTTTTTGGCCATCGGTGAGTTGGCTCTGTGTGGCAATTGTAATATAGAGGGGACCGAAAGGAGTCTATTTTTAAATATACCTTAAAGAAGATAAAAACCTTTTGGAATTATAGTAAGAATAAATTAGAAACTAAAAACTTCACTTATCTTAGTAACGTTCCAAGTTCTTGGTGCAAAGCTGACTAAAGTTTTGAGTTGACTCCAACTCATTCTCAAAGCTTTGTATACATCATTATATACATCATTATTGTTATCATTAGGGCTGCTGACTTTTAGGTAAATACATTTTTTTTTTTTTTTTTTGGGCTATTGTGATTTCCAGACTTTGTCGAAGTTCCAACTGAGACATTTGCATTTAAAATACCAAGTTGCATATCACATAAAAAATATTTTTGATATTTTTGTAATGTAAATCATTTTACATATTATCCCACATATCATGCTTATAAATGAATATTTTGAATGTTCATAAAACGGCATCACATTTGAAATGTACTTTCATGCATAGTACTGCTTGGTAAAGCCATGAGGCATATCGGAAAGCATGTGAATATGAAACTTCCCAGGTGTTTACGTGAGCTTATCGCACAAACACTCTGTTCATATGCAATCATATCCTCAGGACAGCAACATCTCATATATCAACTGGCACAAGAGATAATCTATTTGTTTTATCACTGACTATACGCCTAGTTACTATTACTTTGCTCTTCAAATAAAGAAGATAAGAGGTGATCAGAGTGCCTGACAGCAAAGGTCAATGGGCCTCATCCCTGTGCCTTTGACAAAGCATCTGTGTTTCCTCGTTTCCTTGAGACTAATGTAAGCAGTTATTTTAGTTTGTGTTTAGGACTAATAACAACGGGAAAAGTAAAGTGTAGCTGTTTTTTATTTTTTTATTTAAACATCTGCAAAATTACAATCTGTTCAATAGTTGAACAATAAGTAACAATGATAATATATTACTTTTACAAACTATGGCCCATTGGCCATAAAGTGTAGTGAAGCAGCTCATTTACAGCAATATGATAGTGAATGTAAAGATGTATTCACAACGGATAAGAACATTCTTTTTTGTAAGGCATGTGCAAAGAGTATAACTGCAAATCAATGTTCTCAAGTGACTCAGCACTTAAGTGGACATATGCAAACATCCGCAATGAACCATTTTAAAATTCAACATACTAGGCCAAAGCTACTTGGTGAATAATCTGCTTCTTCTTTCTTCTCTTTTTCAGAACTGTCAAAATTTGCAAATATTTAACAGATATGTGCAATGCATTTATTTCCATAGAGATTCCACTCCGAAAACTAAATAATGCTGTAATCAGGAATTTTCTTAAAAAACATACAGATGGATCCTCCAGGCAAATCAACATTAGGTAAGTACTACGTAAGTACTATGTGCCTAAGTGCTACTAGGAAACAAACAAAATTAGAAAACTGTGAGAGTGCAAAAAAATTTGGGTATCATTTGATGAAACAACTGACAGTAGTAGAAAGAAAATCCAGAATATTCTAATTGGGGTTCTGAAAGATGATGTGCTGTCAGATAATTTTTTTCTTTTAGCATGTGAAGAAATATTTGTGGTGAATCACACAATAGTAGCATGTGTTTTCAATGATACAATGCATATTCTCTGGCCAGGGGGTGTTAAATATGACAGTGTGTTGTTACTGTTTACTGACGCTGCCCGCCACATGATTAAAGCTGGACAGGAGCTTTCAGTGAGCTATTCTAATATGATCCACGTAATGTGTATAGCGCATGCTCTGCACCGTCTGCGAAACAATTCATGTGTTTTACCCGAATGTGGATAAATTGATTGCTAATGAGAAAAAAGTTTCTGTGAAATCACCAAGTAGAATACAACTATTTAATAGTAGGGCACCAAATACTCCAGTTCTTCCTAACCTTGTCATCACCCATTGGGGTACTTGGGTAGACACTGTTATGTATTATGCAGCTAATTTTGAATAGATCTATTCTGTGATAAACAAATTTGACAGAGAAGATGCATCTTCCATTGCAATACTGCAGGATATGTTTCAGACTCTGTTTGGGCTAACTGCACTTAAAGTTGATTTGACTTTCATTAGTGCAAAGTTTTGTTTCCTCTCAGAGTGCATAAGTTGGAAAAATCAAAACAATTATTGATAGAAACAATTAAACAAATCAACATTGAAAAAAACTTAAGAAAATTAGGATTTAAAAGCAAACAAACTGAAAGAAAAATTCTGTCTAATGAAGGGTTACAAGTGATGCACAAAATTTCAGATACTTAAATGAGGAAGAGTGTAGGGAACCTTGAGCAGATGGAACATCTGAGTGTCAATGATACTGTGTATTACAAATATGCAAGATTAACATCCTGTGATGTTGAACACACATTTCCGAGACAATATTTTCTGTGACAATTGTCACACCTTTAAGATGCCCAACTTAAGCTCTACTTTTGTCGTCCTGTGCAACAGTTCTCCTTTTACTGACTAGAAGATTCTGTGAGTGCTTTTATAAATATCGTTTAGATAATTTAATGAAAACATTTTCATATTCTAAAGTAAGAACAAATTAGAAACTAAAATTTCACTTATCTTATTGATTTGCTGCTAACCCTTGGGTTTCCAGCTGTGTCCAGCTAATTCTCAAAGCCATATAAACAAACTCCTTGCCAAGCTACAATATTTTATTCTTTCTGAAAAACAATTACTCTTATTCTATTTTTATTTACCAATCTCTGAAAACAAAAATTTATAAATACAATCTATAGATGCTAATTCGAAGTTCATGGCACGGTTCCTGTTTTTTAAAATAAAATTTTTTTCCCTAACCATTAAATCTATAGGATTACTTAATTGTTTTAATAATTTAACTTCTGGATTAATTTCATGATTAAATGACCTAAAATGATCTGCCACAGCTGATTTATCAGTTTGTTTATATTTAATATTTGTAAAATGTTCTTTTATTCTGGTTTCTAGATGACGTTTAGTTTTACCAATATAAACTTTATCACAATCTAAACAGCTAAATTGATAAATGCCAGATTGTTTATAATTTGGTATTTTATCTTTTTTTGAAAAATTAAGTAAATTTTGTATATTAAATTTATTTTGAGGGACCAAATTTATTCCATACTCTTTAAAAATCCTTGTAAATCTTTTATTAGCCCATGTAAGTAAACTTTTTAAAAATACAATTATCTTTTTATTTTTTTAAGGGTTGAAACTTCTTTGGCAGATCATTTTTGGTCATTTAATGGAATTTAAGTATCAAAAAGCTGTCAAAGAAGTTTCAACCCTTAAAAAAATAAAAGATAATTGTATTTTTAAAAAGTTTACTTACCATCCATGGGCTAATAAAAAATTTACAAGGATTTTTAAAGAATATGGAATAACTTTGGTCCCTCAAAATAAATTTAATATACAAAATTTACTTAATTTTTCAAAAAAAGATAAAATACCAAATTATAAAAAATCTGGTATTTATCAATTTAGCTGTTAAGATTGTGATAAAGTTTATATTGGTAAAACTAAACGTCATCTAGAAACCAGAATAAAAGAACATTTTAGAAATATTAAATATAAACAAACTGATAAATCAGCTGTGGCAGATCATTTTTGGTCATTTAATCATGAAATTAATCCAGAAGTTAAATTATTAAAACAATTAAGTAATCCTATAGATTTAATGGTTTGGGAAAAAATTTTTATTTTAAAAAACAGGAACTGTGTTATGAACTTCGAATTACCATCTATAGATTGTATTTATAAATTTTTGTTTTCAGAGATTGGTAAATAAAAATAGAATAAGAGTAATTGTTTTTCAGAAAAAATAAAAGATTGTAGCTTGGCAAGGAGTTTGTTTATATGGCTTTGAGAATTAGCTGGACACAGCCTGAAACCCCAGGGTTAGCATTAAATCAATAAGATAAGTGAAGTTTTAGTTTCTAATTTGTTCTTACTTTAGAATCTTGTTGCTTCACTGTTAATAGCTTCAATTTTTCCTTATTTAACATTTTCATATGTTTGGAATATATTTTTCACTTTTTAAGCACATAAAAAAATAAATATTTTTAAATTTATAAGCACCTAAATGTTCGAGCCCTAAATATTACTATACTTACTACAGCATACTGGTCTATTTAAACAGATACATTACAATACATTGAAATACCAAATCCACTACCCGCCAATGTGTTATTTATAATCTTTTGCTGTATATATTACAATCTATTTTATTGATTCTTTTTTCGAATTACTTGTGTAAGTTTTGTTTTATTGTTTATCAGTAATGCAACAGCTATTACAGTACCTACAAGACAGCCCCTTTGTGAGGCTCTCCAGTGGCATAAGAAAGAACTAAATAGCTGATATTGAGCTCTTAGAACAATTAGGGGGAACGTGCCATAGCCTTTGGCAGGAAGGGGGGATGGGCACCTCTGTATCCCAGTACAGTATGGTGATGGAGAAGACCTATGTTAGGGACTTCAGGGTATGGGCACTGTAATCCTGAGTTAATAAGAAATAGTTAATCATTGGGTTTCAGCTACACTGATGTTTCAGGTATGCACTTTCCCATCACTTCACAGTTGCAGCCTTCGCTACCACACTCCTCTACTTATAAAAGGAATCCTTCAGATTACACTCTATGGCTTAGAGCCCCAGTATATTTCCCTATATTTGTGTTAATTAAGTGCACACCTTGTACGACAAAGGAATTATGTATATGTGCACTACATTGCAATTCTGGGACCATACTCTACACAGAACACTTATGCTTATAACTAAATTTAGTCTTAGTGTTCATTTAAAACTTGTGATATAGGGAACCTATTAAATGAATAGCTTAAAATTACACATCTGCTAAAAACTGTTATATCAAAAATACTTACATTAGCGAATACTGAGTAGGTGCAAAGTTATCTTCAGTTAACAAATGCTAGTTTAACAACATAATGTTGCCTTATTATAGTCGTTAGGGACACCCACCGTCCCTTTAAAGTGACTTCACTTTGTCATGGATATATCTATAATTACATATATAACTGTGACTACCATATCCTGAGTGTAAAGTATTGTTAGTTACATATTTTAATACAACTTGTGCATTATGCACAAGGAGGGAGGAACTAAACTACATAAATGTAAGACTTGAAAGTACTAAAGTAGAACAGGTATCTAATCAAAATTTTTTAGGGAATATATCTTGACGAACACTTAACATATGAAATGCATGTAAACGAAGTATGTCAGAAAATCACAAAAAACATATAGCTACTAAAATACTTAGCAAAATACCTTAATGTAGAAGAGCTTAAAGCTATATATTATGGCATAATATACGTGCACTTGGAATATGGCATTGAAATTTGGGGAGGGTGTGGGGTAACAAAATTAAACCGGATACTATTGCTACAGAAGAGATGCATACATCATATTTTTCAACTAAAGACTACAGACACATGTAAGCCACTCTTTAAAAAGAATTAAATATTGACAATAGTTGCTATTTATGTATACAAAGTAATTATACTGATTCAAAACAAATCACTTACTAAAAACACAGATATGCATACATATAACATCAGAGGGAATGAAAATTACCATAGAATGCACTTAAATAAGGCTTCAACCAAAAAGGATCCGATCGTGATGGGAATGATATTATATATTGCCCTACCAAGAGGTATAAAAGTGAACTCAAGAAAAAACTCCTTTGCTAAAGAGTTAAAGAATTATCTGATTGAAAAGTGCCCATACAGGTTAGAAGAGATGTTAAATTAATGTGTACTGTTAATGTATTTTTGTATATTCAATATTCCATACTCAGGGGTCTCCATCTAGGGGATATGTGAATAGTGACCACAAGGTACCCAAGTTGAGCAGAACATTACTTCCACTTACTGGTGTTTTGCTCCTCACTGTAACTTTTCTATCTGACCTTACCTTGGTCATCTCTTGTTCTCTTCCGACCCCGATGCTATTAGGGTTCCCGAGGGCTAGGGAGTCTTTATTTTTCCAACCTCTCCAATTCTCTAAAATACTAACCCCTAACATGCTGACCTGTCATGGCATGTAATACGTCCTCTGATTGGTGATCAGAGGATACGGTCGGTGAATTTATTTTGATAACTCTCCCGGTCAGGTCGGTGAGACCCGTAAACCAACGACAGGTGTGGTCCTCCAGACATCCTGGGGGTTGTGAGAGAGTGATGTGACCGCCAAAACATAAAAATATGGTGCTCTCTAAAAAGCGGTTACTATTACTGCTATTGCTCTTTTCAATATCATCAGTGAAAAATATTGGAGAGTAAGAGGATTAATGACTTCATTGTCAGAAATCCAGCATTAGCTAACAACAACATATTCAATATTCCATGTTTGTATTTTGTAAGTCTAATTATGTGCCATGATGTACTTTTTATTCATGTATTAGCATTTGACAATGCTCCAAGCTTGCATTACAAGTTTTATGAGCAATAAATTTGAAATTTGAAATTATAATGCGACATGTGTGCGAAAAGCAATATGAAGTGTTTTAGCAAACAGGTACGCGATCTTGAACAAAAAACGATAGTTTTGATTGCAGAAAAACCTTCCAAACCAAATGGAAGCTTCATAAAATGAATATTACTGAGATCAAGCTAGGAATTGCGTAGCTCTCTCTCGCACACCCCGTGCCGTATAGACTGCATGTATGTCGGCCAGGTACAAGTACCCTACTGTTACCTACCAAACCTATTTAACAGAATTTTTAACTCACGCATATGATTCTGCAAGGATTTAAAAATAGGAAAGTAACTTTCCTATTTATTTCATTAAATTAAAAGTACTGATATATCTTACCTCTGAACAGACTAGACTTGTATATAGTCCGAAATTTACCTCCAGTGTGTTCGGGATATCGTCTCAGACACCAAGTCACCAGCCATTTATTTTCCACAAGAAATCAATCCATCGACAGGGCCATATGGATTACACGCCATGTTCAACAGGCGTAACTTTACTTAGCTCTTCTAAAATATAACAAAGAAAGAACTGTAAGATTTTGGTTTAGTGTTAAGTTGTGAACCTAACATTTTAGTACAACGGCCGTTGTGTTATATACGAACTGTGTTCATAAATGCCACAGAAGTGAAATTATTGTATGTCAGTATTTAACTTCCGTGCACACAAGGAAAGTGCAGTATGATAGTCCAATATTACGGTTAGAATGACATTTAAGGTAGGTAATGAAAACTCGTCATGTTACTCAAATGGTAATAAGAATAAGCAGTGTTCAAATCAGACTTTCTGACGAGGGATGGGGGAGAACTTAACTTTGTTATATTTATAGCAATAATGGTAGTAATATCAGTGATAGTAGCATTGGTGTGTTATATACACAAAGCGTAGTGGTGGCAGCAATAGCAATATGCATTTTACGGTCTTTAAGAGCACCGTGATTTTGTATTTCTGAGCAGTACAGGAATATAACTCTCTCAAAACTGTTTGATGAAAGTCAGGGGCAATTTGATTTCCCTTTATCGACTCTAGTTTTATCTACACATCCCCCGATTAGTGTAATGCACTTACTCTCACTATTTTCGCTAACACATGTCACTTCCAATGCTGCAGCTTTTAGCTGAGAAGTTGTATTACCTACTTGAAGTTGAAGCCTGAGATTTGAACTGGAATATATTACTGCCATTACTTTCTGTAACCAATCACTTTCTTGTCATAAATGTATCTATGCTGATGAACAATAGAACAGTGAGTTGCAAGAAACAACTGAATACTGCAAGCTGCTATCATCATTGCTGGAATTGTGACCCGGAATGTCAACCCAAATAATGAACCTGAGAATTGTTTATTGTTTAGCGCACAAGTCACACTTGTACCATGTACAGTCTGCATCAAAAGTGTTCTGTCTTCTATTTTCAAGGAGCAGTAATTAATACCTGCAGTGAAAAGGAAAAATACTTTATGGAAGGGAAGGAATTGTTCTTTGATGTGTTGGACAAATTATTTAATGAGAGGAGGAAATCCCCCTGTCCCCATTAATCCAAACCCTGAGAATGAGAGAAATACTGATCATTCTGCATGTGCACGATAACTTCACTTTTCAACTCTGCTCTGAACAAGACGGTTCCCCCAACACTGCTTGACATAACAAGTGGCTGCTTTAAACTCAGCACACAAAACAGTGTTCTCTCACCACAGCTTCATACAATATTATTTTTAATTTATCTATTTCAAAGAAACAAGAAGAGTTTGTACTTTAAACGAGTGCATGTTTATTTTAAAGGAGGTAAAGTCTGTCACTTTGGTTCTAATTACTACTGTCATACAACATAACTGACCTGCCAATATCTGGTGTGACTACAGCTCTGCTCAAAATTTATTTATTTGAAAGAGTAGGGACAGAAAAAGCATAATTTGCATGTTACACAACTGCATGTTTATTTTAAAGGAAGTAACTGGCAACAATGCACACAGTAAAGT
Source organism: Tenodera sinensis (assembly GCA_030765045.1). Lineage (NCBI taxonomy): Eukaryota > Metazoa > Arthropoda > Insecta > Mantodea > Mantidae > Tenodera > Tenodera sinensis. Next base: position 75,225,605 of record CM060974.1, on the reverse strand, counting down.
GATACATTTGTCATATTTGACTGTTCTCACAATTATTATCCATAAATTTATTAGTTATTTATTTTAAAGGATTGGGACAAGACAAAAGATCATTTGCATGTGAAACTAATACATGTTAATTTTTTTAATGGTGCATTTATATGTAGCATTTAACTTCTAAGGTCTTGTCAGCAGATTTTTATCTTTGGGACAATTGCTCAGCACTTGCTTATGATGTGTTAATCTTTGGATTTATGTTGTGTTACACAGGCGCACACATTCATACTTGCAGGCTCTAGGGCAGCTGGGACATAATACTGGCTAAATAAACTGATAATCTTGCTGTCTTGGAGGGTTCTGCACTTCATCAGGCTGGCATTGTTGTGGAAAGCAAAACTGGTGAAACTGGGTGAGTAAGCAGCCTTTGTCCTGTTGAATAACAATCCTGGTAGCATATTCTGGCACGAGTTATGGAGTTTTAATTATGTGTTGTTACATAATTCACTATTACATCATTTATTTGGGAGTAAACATGGATAGCATATGCATCATTGCAATGTTAATGACATTTTAGATACTGAAGCCTTACTAAAGAACATGATGTCATTGTGGCATAATTATGATGGTATTTATCACCACCATTGTTACCACCACTGCCACCACCACCACCGCCACCATTCACCTGTATTCCATCTCTTTATTGCTTAGCAATTATTATTTGATGTATTTATTACACTTGCTCTTATCATTTCTTGTATTACATTTCATTATTGTTTTGCACCATCTTTTACTGCAGTGCAAAACTTTTCCCAAGTACCAAATCCTTCGGGTTTGCTATTTACCCAACATTATTTGTGCAGTAAGGCTGGTACCTAACTTTGCATATTAACACCATCTGCCAAAACAGGTGTAAGTCTGCCGTAAGATTTCCCAGAAGTTAGTTAATAAGAAAAGTATAGTGAGTAAATTAGTTTGTTTTCTAGAGCATTTATGCCCTTTATGTTAAGTTCTCCTCCAGTCCAGTCTCCTTCCTGTTCAGGAGATTAACTAAGTGAACCTCCATCACATTTCTTCCACAACACATGTCATCACAATAGGGAGGATTTCTGACCAGTATTCCATTCGCCCAAAGAAATGTAATTGCCTATTCAGTTGTATTTAACTTGGCTGTTGCCTCAAAAATTACCTCACCACAGAGGCTGCATATAAGCAGCATGACTGGGTGCTGTGGTATTAAAATATAACCCCAAATTAAGTTACAATTCCTTTTATGTATATGAACAGCATGACTGGGTGCTTTGGTGTTGAAACTTAACTCGTTTATTCGAGATGAATGTCCTTCAGCTAAGTTGTAGTGATCCAGCCTACTCTAATTAACAGGTCAGCATTTAGTTTGTTATAACAAACAGCTTTACTTCCTTTCTTAAATCACTACTTAATAACTCAGGTTAATTTTGCATATATTCAGGAAATGTCGAGTTTCTCACAAAACATGGGTTGACCTGCATACTCAGTTGAAAAGCAACATAAATACAGGAGTACAAAAATGGTTTACAGTTCCTTCACATAAACATTCCATAATTTTATAGAACATTTCAAACAATTTTGTGTGTCACACTTGACACATTTAGCAACAATAGTGACAATTCTTGCACTTTTGCAGTATGTAAAATTTGCAACTGGCTTTGGGATTCCCGCTGTTTCCTACCACTGCAAATAATTTGTTTCATGTTATAGTCAAATTAGGAGTTTGTAGCTGGTTTAACAAGTGATCCTTCACCAAGGTCATTCCCAAATACTCTGAAGTTAGATATATTGACATGGCTGCATTTGTCATGAAATATTGCATATGGTTTAGAAAAGCTGGCAGATATAAGTTGGAAAAATGTCACCAGGAGATATGCCCGGTTTCTGCAGTTTAATGAGTGGTTGCTGTATTTCATATCGGATGCATCAATTTCACCTTTTCTATCGTTGCAACAGAACATTATCCCTGGTTTATTAATTTTCTCATCAGTAAATTTGTAGTTGTGAAGAAATGAGATCAATATAAGTGATTTTCCACTGTACCTATTTCATATCTGTGGTTTATTATAGTTTTTTTCATAAGTAAATTTCCAGTTGTCCATAGATGCTAGAAATGTAAGCAAATTCACACTTTGTTATACAAAAGATAATAATATAAGATCTGTAGTGAATACATAGCTATTTAATCTCACCTCTGTTTTTATTCGACAGAAATTCTAGTCAAATTTGTGCCTGGTTTGATTTCAGAGTACCTACTTAAGTGAGTTTATGTCTTACCAATTTCATACCAGGTTCTCTTAATAAACTCCAATTTTCAGTAGTAATGTTTCTACCGTTACAATTAATACCTTTACGGAGGTGAATGACTGCTTGTGTTGGTTTTCAAAAGTACTTTCCTTCCTTGTCTGAGAGCATCATATAGTTGCTGTCTTTCCCCATGTAAATGTATGCATTATAAAGATAGAAGGAATGTCCATTTGTCATTATTTAAGCTTCTTATAAATACAGGGCAAGCTTTTCCTTGTGAGTCTGAATTCGAGGCAAAACATTTTCCCATTCCATGAAATAACTGTGATGGTTCATTTTCACCTTGCTCAAACTGCTCCTCAGAATTTTGAAAACAATTATTGTTTATGCCATCAAACTTACTGCTGGTGTTTTTAAGCCCACAAGCTGTGTATGGACAATGTTTAAGCTGTAGAACCAGGATTCAAAATTCAATGCCATAGCCGGGATTTAAACCACAGATCTGCTTCATGCCTGGCTGCTCTTAACCACTGAGCTACTATAGCAACTTGCCATTATGACATTAAATTCACTAACTTAAACATATTTTCTGGTACACCACAAAGGAATCTCACATCAGAGATAAGTACCCCAAAGGTGACTTACAATTGCAAGTACTTCACGTCTGGGGTTTGCATAACCTTTAGATGGTGATTGTTATTTTGTTTATGCGAATCCATTTACTTTTGGTGTGTTTAAAGACACAAGCTCTGTGTGGACAATCTTTGGGAGGTAAAATTAAGCCTGAGAAAACAGTCTTATAAATCATCCAACCCTAGTTGAAATTCGGGTTCATGGCTTGATTCATTGTTTCAGTGACAAATATATCAGTCACATTCTGCTTCATTGTTTTCATATTGAAGTGAAGCATAGGTATCGTTTCATTGGCTGCATTTCACTTCTAAAAATAAAACTGAATAAATTGTAGAAACTGAATAAGTTTACATCAATAGATTTACAATGCCAATAAAGTATATCACAACTTTATGATGTTCACACATAAAATAAAATAGCAGAATAAAAGCAAACTTGTGAGTAGCATTTGCCTCTTAAGCAATGTATGGTCAACAATGACGGCAGTGCCCAGAATAAGCGACATGGATCAACACATTACACCATTACCACCGATAAATATTAACTGACAAATATGTTTATTCACCACTTAGATCATGTTACATGATATGGGCTTCGTCAAAAGAACAACTTCTATAAGATTTACAGAACTAACTATACAATATTACAAATAAAATGTCAAATATTCACTTATTAAATAAAGATATACAGAATAATGATACGTATACAAGTTACAATGTCAAATATTCACTTACTGAATAAAAGGTATGTTAAAGTAGAAAGGATTTGACTTCTTTGTTAACTTTTTTATATCAGTTATTTCTTTGATATTTGCTAGTAGTTTATTATATAATTTAAAGGCTAAGCTTGTCGGGTTATTTTTTTGAATATTTGTTCTGCATAACTGAAGATGAACTGAAGTAAATGGACATAATTGTCAAATACATCAGTGGTGCCAACCTGCACCAACATGGTGAAATAGAGATCTATATAGACAGATATTACCATTTAAGAGTTAAACAAAGTATCAAGATACTTAACAAGACAAAACAGTTCGATATTTAGGAAACTTGATGCACTAATCATGTCACATTATGTTCTGTTATCTGATATTGCAAACTATCAAGACTATGTATTTATGGAAGAAATGGTAGTAATTTAATATGGACCATTGATAATCAAGTATATGCTGCAACCAGTATCTCAGTTGTTTATGCTACTCGCCATCTAACTCACATCAGCACAGCTGTCAATATGAGGCTAACAAACACTTAAGCAATTTAGCACGTTAAGCTGTAAAGTGTTGCTGTGAGATTCAGGTCCCTAAGGCACCAAGTGTAACCAAGAGATTGAGAGCTCCCAGCTGCAAAGTTAACCAAAAGATAGAAGAGAGCTCTAGGCCACAGAGCATTGTCAAAGGATCATTTTTGGCTGCAACTGTGAAGCTACAGCAGTATTCACATGATCTGTAGCTAAACCCCAAACTAGCAGATTTTACAATCTTCCTTCAGTTAATGTTCTCATAGGCAATTGCTAAGGAAATATTAATGTTAATTACAGTTATTGCATATGAGCTTAAATGGTCAACTATTAAATCCTCACCTTTACTAATGATTACATACAGAAACCAATTGAGGCTTACAGTCTCTCTTAACTGTACATCTCGTCACAAGATAAATATCACAAATATCACAAATATTCAACATCATCATCATTGTCTGGCAAACTATGGAAATAATTCAACATTTCATCTTCTCGAAGATACTTACAGTGGTAATTATGATGTGACATGGTAATGATACAGTATGGCCTCAAAAATATTTTACCATTCAATATATTGACACAACTTCTAAAATACATCTGCTCTGGAGCTAAATTTTTTCAAACTAAACTCCCACAATGATCGCAAACCTTGGATTATTTTCAGATCACATTGTTATTGTTATGACATGCCTACTCTAGCACTAAAACATTATTAACCTGGGTTACAACAATGACCGAAAGCCTTTGATAACTTTCGAACACATTGTTACCACTATTTAGTTACGACACATACGAAATAATCGCACTGGTCAAAATGACCGGCTACGGTCCTTTAAGGTAAAAAGCATGTATAATTCTTTTTAAAACCTGCTATAAAAACTTGAACATTTTAGCGAATCACCCTTGCTCTATTTCATTAAAAGTCGCAAAATATTAAAACAATAATTACACTACCTCAACGTATATGCTTTTTTAAAGAACGTTAACCAGTCAAAATGACCGGTACAGTCCTTCTAGTGTTAAGCAGATAGACAACATTTGCTAACCTATCTGTGAAGAATATGGGATTCCAGCACATACGCAATTACTGGTTATGATCCAATAAATGGTCTTGGGTAAATTTCCGCAGATCAACCCTATCAACCAAAAAAATTTGTTATCCCAAAATATTTGTTAGGTATGTATAAATACGAACCCAAAATTGTAGCTTCCAAAAAGGCCTCAAACCAACAAAAGGATTCCCTAAGTTCCGCATAAAACCGAAAATTTTAGAGATAACGCTCGCGAAAAGACATTGAAATGCAGTTTCTGTACACTTCACCTCTTCTCCCCTCCCCTACACTCTCCTTGTCCCTCAACTTTCTCGATTTGATTCTTGAACCTAAAAAACTAAGCTACATTACACCTAACCTAACCTAACCAAAGCTAAGCTAACATGGTGCTCCCAAACATTACCAGCCATAACCTAAACAATCTTCTTCTACAGGTGACCAAAGTCGACACTAAATATCTTTCTCCGATGCAATATTGGGGAGCATTTCGACTATGGGGAACACTCTAGAGTAACTTTTATACCATTTCAATCCCATTTTATTAATTTTTGTTGGGGTTCGTCTGCAGAAGTTTGGCCATGGTCTTATAGTGGTTACCTTTTATCAATTCAAGCAATAACTTTGAAAAGTACCTAATAAGAATTGACCAACACAGGACACACGTAACAGTATGGTTTCATAGATTCAGTATTAGAAATCTGCTTAAATGTCTCCTTTTATAAAGTGTGTAAAGAGGTGAACATTACCATTTACTTTTCACACATTGTCCAAAATTAGATCATTAGATCATTAGATCAGAGGAAGCTTTTGATAAAATCAGATGAAAGTATAACACTTAATTTTACTGAGAGTAATGAAATATGAGCCCAACTTCTGAAGACCAACCCCGTCAAAGCTTTATGAAATGTGACTATACAAATGTGTTATTGTTCTTGAAAGCTTTTGCTCAATACCAAATTTAACCTTACTGACCTAAAATCTTTATCTGTTACTTGGCATTATAGTATTCCTCCAGTTTATATGGGGGATAAGTACATAAGAACAACTTTAATTCTTCGTGGAAGAAGTTATGCTTTTTAGGATTGTCTAAAAACTATAAACGGCAAGGAAGTTAATTAAAACTTATTGCACGATAGTAATATCATTTTGGAATAGATATACACGTTTTACAACTTCCGAGAACAAGAATACATGCGGTGTGTGTTACCTGAAAGGCTTCTGATGATCAAAAATAAAGCACATGTTAACCGTTGAGTACTTAGCACAAGAATACAGTAAGCAGTGTGAACAACAGGATCAGAATGTGCTGTAAGAGGTTAAGAGACAGAGGGAGGTAACCTGTAGGTAAAGTTACAATAGGGTACAAGGAACAAGTGTGGGTTAGCATAAAAGCTTTTAACTATTCCTGATTTCGTTCCCAAACTAACCTCTTGTCCCAAAATGTCATTAGGACATTAATTAGTATGGATTAACTGTGGTTTAAAACAAAAAGATCACTGGGAGCTTAAGTATTAACAAATTATATTATTTACAATAATCATAGAATACTTACACCGTATTTTTAAATCAGTAGATTCCGCAATAATCAGCTGCTTACAACTTGCACTAGATTTTCACCATAGAATAACAAAACTGAACAGTCGCGTTCATCCAGAGACTGCCTGCGAGTATGTGTTGTGCCGTCTGCATTCTTAACACAGAGAATATGATCAGAGGGTTTATTGAAATATTCATGTTAGCTAACCTGCATTTCTTACATTCTGTGTTGTATTTTAGTATATCGCATCTTGTTCTTTCGATGGTAGCAGTCAGGCACATGGATGTAAAACACGTCATAAAACCATGCACTATTTTTACTTTCTCTACTGGTAAGTAGGGGAAAGCAACGGAAATATATGTTTTGAGAACCCTAAACCCAAAAAAAGTGTTTTTAGAAAAACGTCTGTGTGTGTGTGTGTGTGTGTGTGTGTGTCTGTCTGTCTGTGTCTGTAGACAGCATAACTCAATAATGAAAAGTAGGTTAAAAACCAAAGTTGGTATTTAAGTTTAATCTCTTTCAAGGATACGACATGAAGATTTTGAAGAAAATTGCCCCACCCTAAACTACCCATTACATGGAAAATTTTGATTTTCTTGAAAATGGCTCCAATGATTTTGATTAAAAATGTCATATGTTTGAGATATTTTGATGACAATTGAAATGTATATCTTGAATTTTCTGGCTATAGCCCCTGTAATTGTGTTTACTCTGGACTACTTTTACATAACTGGTAAACTGTTAGAGATAGACAAAATCTTACTGTGCAAAAAAGTAGATCTTGCTAAAATACGCAATTTATGTCTGAATAAATTTTCTCGCAGGGTGAACCATTTCGGAGATATTCCCAGTTATGTGTGTGAGTTTCGGAAAACTTCAAACTTTCGTGAAATGGGACATCGTTATTCATTTTTTATACGTTAAGTGTGCAAATAGTACGGAATCTCAAAGCTTTAAAGATTTGACTATCGCGCAAAGCCTACTGCATTCTAAATTCCCCTTGCACCTACAAGGAAATAAGCAATAAGATAATTTATACAAATCTTTATCTCAACTAACATGAAGAAGATATAGGAATAAGAGTTTGTAAGAATGGTTAGTACAAGAGTAGAGAAGGTCATGTGAGTGCAACACATCAGATTTATTTATGTATGTATTTAGGCTGGGACAGTGTCCATTGGGAATAAAAGTCTTCTGGACTTGTAGGTAGTAGTCGACGTGTAGGATTTGCTCTACACGTTTCGCTGAAATCTGCGTTGAGCATCTTCAGAGGATCCAATCCATCGTAGATCACGGCCTACAGGTCCGGAAAATATTTTATTCCAAATATTATTTTTCTTCACCAACATCTAAGCACAATCATCACAGCAGAGGAAAATTAACACTAGGTGGATAAAGAAGCTATATTATAATATCCCTTTAAGTTGTAAATAGAATGCATCGGCAAGAATGTCCTAAATTCTTTTTTAAGTCTTTTGGTTTACACAGTAACTTCAAAACCAAAGAAAGTCACTGTATACTTGTATGGTGGAGAAGAAGGTACCCTTTTCATAAACGTACAAGGAGATACATGGCCGGTGAAAGTTATGCCTGTGTCTAGTATTGTAGTTGTATGCAAATTTAAAGATGTCGTTACCAACCACATAACACATAAGTGAGTATACTTACATATTGACTTCTGCCATAATACCCATTTTCTTCAACAATGGCATGCATGAGTGATTACTTCCAACACCATTTAAAATGCGTACTGAATTACCCCAGAAAGCAATACCATAATCTGCCAGAAATTAAAATAAGCAAAGTACAATCTTCTCAGTGTACTTTGATTTAGCAAACCATACATGGCTCTCAAGGCAAAATAGGCTGAGTTGAGTGTAGGAAAGAAGCTGTGTACGTGCTTTTTCCAGATTTACAGTTGTTTCTAACCACAGAAACTTCGTACCTACTATCTAATGTATTTATTCTAACTTGCTGTACTATCTTCTGCAATAATTTTATTCTTAGTTCTGATCTGAATATACCATGTTTCTCGTATCATTATTTAGACTGAATTTATTGGCTTTGAACCATATGTTTTTTTTTTTTTTCCGTGGGGGGGGGGTACAACTGATGAGTCTATAACCATATGTTCAACTCCCTAAATTTAGTTTTACTTATGTTTAAAAGTACTTGTTGCGAAATCTCAGATTACGCTGTTGTCATCTGCAAAAGAAATGTTTTGAATGCTCACTGGGATAAAAAAGGTAAGTTATTTATGAAAACGAGAATATTGACACCTGAGGAATTCTGTGTTTGATTCTGGATATGAGTCGTTATATTTGACAACATATCTTCGTGCTCTATTCGTCAGCTAGATTTTAAACCAGGCTATTGAGAGCTTATCCAGGTCGTACACGTGTAATATTTGTAGCATCAGCCCAAGGTTAATACTATCAAAGCATTTGGCCAGCCCATAGAAAATGCACATTATTATTGCCTTGTCATTCATACCAATTGATAGTTCCCCGATAAGTCTATATATAACATTGCCGGTAGGCAATGTCTTCCTAAAACCCAACTGAGAGGATGTTGGGATGTACTGTATGCCCACAAGAAGAAGGCTAGAGGGAAATGAAGGGCAGAGGGGGTTTGAAGTGTTCATCTGCTCCGGTAGCGTATCTGTTTACTAGGAAATGAATATATGAGAATGCATATGAGTCACCCACGTTGCCAGATCTAATGCGCTTTGCAGTACTGGGTGCAGAGACTTTTTTTAGTATCATGCATTATTTGGCTCTCGCTGCTAACACGCACCATGGCACTAGTTGTTGTTAGCTAATGCTGGATTTCTGACAATGAAGTCATTAATCCTCTTGCTCTCCAATATTTTTCACTGATGGATGGGGCACTAGAAGTGGCTGGGCATATTTGAAGGTGGTCTCGGTCCATTTCCTCTTGCAGATCACATAGAGGGCATAGTGGTGAAGAATATATCCCAATTCTGTTTAAATGTTTTGCCAGACAATCATGTCCTGTAATCAACCTGAAGGTTGCAACTGCTGTTTTTCGAGGATACTCAGGAATCACTGTTTGAATGTTTGGTAGTTCCCATCTCTTATTCTTTGATTTTTCATAGTAATATTTTGCAATAATTTTTTTGAATTCAGAGTTGACTAATCTTTTAGCTGCATAAAATGGTAAATTAACTATAGATTTTTGTACACCGCTGGTACCCTTTTTTGCAAGAAAATCAGCTTTCTCATTACCACTCAGTCCACAGTGAGCCGGTATCCATTGGAAGACTAGGTGTTTTTGAAGTGCTGTTAGATGGCTAAGCATCTTCCAACATTCTATAATAGTTTGGTTTCTTGGTGACAACTTGGAAGTAATTGCTATAATTGCTGCCCTGGAATCTGAGAGAATAACTGCTTGCTGAAAATGTGAAATTCTGTACAAAAGATTTTGTAGGGCCATTCGAATTGCTTCAATTTCTCCTTCAAAGTTAGTAGTTCCATAACTTAAAGATTTGTAATAGGAAAAGAGGTGACATGTGACTCCAGCACCTGCTCCATCTTGGTTTGATATCAATGATCCATCAGTATAAATATGGAGCCACTCATGTTCTGGAAATCTAGTATGGATTGTCTCTAATGCCAATAATTTTAGAACACTAGTTGGAGTATCACTTTTTTTAACTTCTTCTGTCAGGTGTAAATAATATGTGATGTCTAATGTATGTGTTGGATTGACTTTAGATATGAAGTTTTCCTTTGAATTAGGAAGGTGTACATCCTTCTTGATGTCTTGAATTTTGGAAAGAAAGCTCTCCTGAGTCTTTAGTGTATGTGTAAAATTTCTCTAGTGCCATGTATTGAATGGGAGTCTGATCAACTTTTCGTGTTGAATAAGAGCCGCTTTTTCTATTTCATATTCAATAGGATATTGGTTGGTTAGTATTTACATAGCTGCTATTGGTGTGGTTTTGATAGCACCTGTAATTAATCTCAGACTTTGGTTTTGAAAGATTTAAATTTTTTTTGTGTTTGCTGTTACAAGAACTTCGCTGCAGTAAGTAAACAATAATTTTATATATATATGTTGTGTTAAGCGTTGCACTAGTTATATACTCGTATTTTGTTAGTTTTATTCTTGGCTTAATATTTACATATGGCTGCAGTTCGAAAGAAGGGACGAAGTATTCACAGTCACTCTAGATTCACAGTGAAGTAAGAGAGGTAATTAGACTTCTAGCTATGGGTGAGTTATGTCTCAACACTGTATTTTAAACGATTCTAGCATCCTTTTTATTCTCGGAAACTAAGCAGAGCACCGTGCGGGAAGCAAAAACTGATTAGGTTAGACATTCCTAAGACTTGCCTTCTTGTCCTAGGCATACAGTATGTACACTCTGTTCACATGCAATCAGGACAACATGTTATATATCGACAATTGCTAGAAATCATTCATTTGCGTTGGTTACTGACTGTAAACCAAGTTGCTAATGTTTCGCTGTTCTGGTAATCAAGATGACAAGCAATCGCAGCGCTCGAGAAACCAAGGTTCATGCGCCTAGTCACTTTTCCAGGTTGTAAATAAGGCCATCAGAGTTTTAAGAAAAGTTAATTGGCTGGAAAATTGCAGAAAGTATTATTCAAAGACTCAAATGTAGCTGAACAAACAGGATGTGTTCACCTTAAACAGAAAATACCATTAATTCTGTATTGTCACCTCAGTCTGTTATTGGGTTCATTGACATTTTAGAGGGTCTTTGGTGTTTTGAAGTTGCAAAGGTAACGGCAGTAACCATGGTTATGTGAAACTGTTTCCTATTCTAATTCAATACCACGGCGTTAAACCTAGGGAAATTCAAACAAAGGTGAGGAACTTAAAAGCACTGGAAAACAAAAATGTAAAACGATTGCATCTTACACATGCGATACTCCTAGACATAGAGGAATTGTTAACAGATGCGTTGCTTTTTCCAGGGGCAATACGAATTACAATTTTGGTGAAATTGGTAGAATTGTTGAGAGGTAAGGAAATAATTTTTTTACGGCCACCTGAAAAACAATTTAAGTGATACATCAGCAGGAGTAAGCTGCCCCACTAACGTTTTACATAACTATATTCAACATGGTATTGGCGCAGGGCTCAAATTAGATGTTGATTCCATAGCATTGTGACATTGGGTCGTACAACAATGAACGGAAGGGGGAGGTCCGAAGCTACAGGGCACATACCAGAGCGCGCAGCCTCGAGCGACTGTGTGTGCCCAGTCTTTTTTTTTTTTTTTTTTTTTTTTTTTTGCTATGCTTTTTTTGTTAGGCTTTAATATCTCATCCTTGTACCATACATTTTTTATTTTTTTTTTTTATTCCTAAACTAAAGTTATTCTGTGGTGATACAATTTATTTGTTAACCAGGGGTGACATGAGGTCCGATACCGCCGAAGCAAACTGGAAAATTGTGGGTGCATATTATGATGGGTGCGCATGGAGGTAGGTCTAATATCATGGCGGATGCCCTGACATTGACCTACGACTTGGAGCATTTATGTGTGGCATTGGGGGACCAATGGGAAATCTGGTGAGTGTGATGAAGTCGTATATCTGGTTGACTCTAGTCTCTAGTGCTGTGGTGTCTTGGATTTTCTGTGTGTTGCGGTAGATGGTCTCAGTGTGTTGGCGTAGTCGGGCGAGTTCTTCGCTGGTTTTGGTAAGAATCTGTATGAGCTCCGTGAGGTGTGTCTGGATTGCTGCTAGGGCGTTGGTTGTGGCGTGGTCATGGCGTTGTAGGAGCTCAGTGACGTTGGTGTTGTTTGCCGGCGTGTTGTTTTCTGTGATAGCCTCCAGCCAAGAGCCAATGTTCAGAACCTCTGAGTGGAGGCCTTGAACCGCGTCTCGAAGGATACTATCGGCGACGACGGGTGCTGGGACTGCTACGGTCTGTGACGATGTGACTGTGGCTGCGGTGACTGGTGGTGTTCCTGTAGTGGTTGGGGTCGCACGTGTGTACGGCCGTGGAGCTGCGGTGTAAGATGTCGTTTGTGCTGGACGTGAAGCTGCGTTGGGATGTGCTGGTGTGTATATATGTCCATGCCGGGGATACAGTGGGCACTGTGCTTGTCCCATGAAGTGACCAAAGCCACTGCAGGAGGCACAATACCGGCGTCGTCTGCGAAGATCATGTGATGTGCAGTCGCTGGTGAGGTTCTGGGCGCCACAATAGTGGCACCGAGGAGCGGCGGTGCAGTGGGTGTCTTCGTGTCCATAGGCACAGCAGCGGCGGCAGGGTACTTGGCGTTCCGCTCGGCTCGCCTCAGCGCGCAAGCACCGCCCTAACAGGGGCAGGCCCGTGCGTAAGGCAGCTTCCCGGTCGCGTGAATCGGCGAAGACTAGTCGTATTAGGCTGGATGGCCCTCTGCGAGTGATGATACGCGTGGCCTTCATTGCTGAGGTCCACTCGTGCTGTGCGGCGGCGAGAATGTAACGCGTTGGCAGGTCTCTGGGAACTCCGTAGATAACCACACTGAGGCCCGATTGGGCCACATGGGGCGCTGGCTGCGACGGTGAGGTAGTCGAAGCATTGCTACTGTAAGCAGGCGAGATGCCGGAGTTGTCCGGTAACCTGGAAGCGGTCGGCGGTGGATCCGTAGCACAGACCGGGAGCGGCGCAAATTGTCCAGTCGGTCTGGGTAGCTCAGTTGGTTAGACGCTACTGATCCCAAGGTCGCGGGTTCAAACCCGGCCCATGCTGATGGTTTTTAAGTATGCTTAAAAACAACAGCTCCACATCAGTAGATTTACTGGCATGTAAAAGAACTCCTGCGGGACGAAATTCCGGCACACCGGTGACACTGATGTGATCCTGGCAATTGACAGCGTCGTTAAACAACAAAAGAAAATAATTTAATTTAATGTGTGTACGTGACCGTAACACCGCGATAACACCAGTAGGATCCAGAAGCTTCGGCAATTCTAGCTGCGTATCGTGCACGTGTGCATGTTAAGATCTCAAAAGGTCAGGTAACATTAGATTCAGTATAAATAGCACGAGAGTCAGAGCGAGCAGTTCAGTTTCGTCTAGTTGACTTGTAGTCTTGTGTATAGTTCAGTTGTAAACCGTCGTGTACAGTTAATTTTTATTTGCGAGAGTGTGTCGGCCATCCTGTCAGCGAGTACGTATGTACTGTCGAGTGATTGTATCAAAACAGTCAAGATGTAAAAGACAGAGAAACCAGAGCAAGATTATAACAATTGTGAATTGTAACAGCAGAAAAGATCATAAACTGTGTTAACAAGAAGGATATTGTATATTTGCAGTAAAATTTAGAGGACAATAAATTGATATGAAAGCAACAGGACTTTTAAATTTTGCCGTTTTGTTACAGTATTAAAAAATGTAATTATTTTTCTATTTATACAGTACGCGCTGGAGGTCCTGAGATCCTAAGTAATTTTGTAAATATGCAATACAGGCAATTGTTGAGTCATTCGAAGACTAAGTGGCCGTCTCTTTTCCCTTGTGTTGCAAGATTTAAATGTATCTTGCACTGAAATATTTTATTTCTGAGAATGAAATTCCAATTTTGATAAAATAGTTTTTCAGGTCATGCTTAGTGAAGCACAATTATGCTTTGTTGATTCTATTGTATCATTATTTCACCATATTTTAGCCTTGGAAAAAGAGAGAAAGTTCATTCATAGAAATGATATATATATATATATATATATATATTCTTGAGAGTGTGTTGCATGTTCTTCAAGAAAGACAAATATAGAATTTCATATCTTTGGAACTAAAAGAAATTGAGAAAAAATAGGGCAAAGGTTGCCAAAAGGAGACGTGTATGCTGCAACAACTAAATATCTTAAGAAATGTTTGGTTCAGTATTAATAATGTTTGGTGTTTAATGGATCAGTTTGAAGAACTTTTCAAACTGGTAAGATGTGGAACAGTTCTGTAACTAAATGATAAACTTAATATTAAAATAGGTAACATATGGTGCTTTGAAATTCAGAAACGTTAAACGAACCAGGCTAATGCTAAAGGAGAAGATCAATTGTCAAATGATATTTAGCGTAGATGTTTTCAACAGACCAAGAATCTTGCTTGCTACTAAAAATAGCAGAGTTTTTATTTACTGTTCCTAGCCACAATACTAGTGTAGAAAGTTTTCGTCAGTGAACCAAAGATATCAATAGACTTAGTGTTGAGTCTTTTAAGGGAATTATAAGCGTGCAATATTATTATAATGATTTCTCTTGTGTCGTGGTTTATGATTATTTGTGGCAAAACAAGAAATTCCTTCATCAGACACAAGTCTTAGTCAGTGGCGGCTGGTGAACAAAATAAGGTGTGTGCTACAGTACCGCACAATGATTACACATTTTATATAATTAGTCTTACTTAATGGCAAAATATAAAGTCCATACGGCGCTCCTTTCGGCTGTAGAACTTATCGATCACCCTGGTATTAAACCCCTCCATGTTAGAAGCGATGTTTTTCTCCATGGACAGCATTGCCAGAGCAGTAAGACGATCCTGTGACATAGTATTTTCTTAAGAACGTTTTTACGCATTTTAAGCATGAAAAGCATCTTTCTGGCTCAGAAGTGATCATTGGCGTTGTGATCAAAATTTTTAATAAGTTGTAACTTCAGAAAACGAATCTTGCAGACTGTTAGAAATTATGTATTGCAATAGTTGCACAGCCCCGTTAATGTTTCTAAAGTCAGGTCTTGCATACAGAACACTAAGTTGTGGCTTTAGCATTTTCTTGTTCAGTGTTGTATACGTAGTCACAGCAGTTTGAAGTTCATCCTCAGGAAACTGACTTAAAAAGCTGCCAAAGAATTTAGAGTTTAACAGCTTTGCTGCATCGAGATGACTAAGCGACTGAAAACGACATCTAGCTTCCTCGATAATGTGGTCAGACACTTCTTTGGCTTCTATTTTTAGACATTCTATCTTCTGGCGTTTGCTCATTGATTCAGATGGAATCACAAATATATCATCGGCTGCCTCTTGAATGTCACAGGTGCACTGAATGAATGAAGACACAGCATTTTGTACTTTAACAGCCTCAGTTCATCTTGATTGCAGTTGATTATAAAGTACATCAACATGAGGCATTGCTCGGTGAAAGAATTTTAACCATGAAAGGAATTTGCTGTCTTCTAAATAACGCCGAAGCCCATTTGCTTCCAGATAAGTCTTACCATGGGCAGAATTTTCCAACTCCGAAAAGCACTGCAGCAATTCTTCCTGATTTTAATAAACGACATTAACAGTTGTGGATCTAAAATTCCACCTAGTTGCAGAACCACCAGGAACTCTTCTAGCCACCGCAGAATCCAGAGCTGCCAAGTGCTGTGGGGATCTCTAGAAAAAGGCAGGAAAAGCAGAGAGATTAAGAAAAAATATTCTGGCAGACTTATTCTGCGAAGCTGCATGTTCCATCACTAAGTTCAGTTGATGTGCATAGCAGTGAATATACTGCGCATTTGGAAACTGAGATTGTACTTTGGCTTGTACTCCACCAACTGCACCACTCATTACTGAAGCTCCATCGTAAGTTTGGGCAATAAGTTTATGACGTATATCTCTGAATAGTTCATTAAGCACTTTTAATATGCTTTCAGAAATTGCTTCTGCGTTTTGTCCCTCTGATTGCAAAAAACGCCAAAATCTCTCATATGGAACACCATTTTTCTCATATCGAAATACTAATACAAGCTGGGTCTGATGTGAAAAATCTCTGGTTTCATCTGCCATAACAGCCACAAAATCAGCTTCTTGCATTTCCTCCAGAATCACCTCACGACAGACTTCTAACATACAATCCAAGAGTTCGTTTTGGATGGTTTTAGAGGTCCCTTTGAATATATGCTTTGAGTCCATGTGTTCCTTCACAGCACTATCAATGTTACTTACTAAATCTATAAGTTCTAAAAACACGCCAGGATTTTCAGAAGATCCAGTCTCATCATGGCCTCTCAAGGCAAGCTCAAATGCACCACCAAACTTTATACAGTCAATTATGCGGGACAACACATACCTGTTTTTCTCTACTTGTAGATTATGCTTCAACTTCGCTTCTTGATAAGCACGGCTTAACTGAGTCACAATATTTGTAGTACCTAAAGCCAGGCGCGGCTCCTCAGGGTAGGCAGGGTAGGCACTGCCTACCCTATCGTAATACATCAACAAATAATGTTTAACTATGATTCTGCATTTTATCATTTGAACCGTCATTTTCCCCTAAATTGCAGTTCAAGAAAAGTTTTCTCGGTTATAATGACCAGCGCATAGTCAAATCCTTTAATCTCAATTCCGATTCATCAAAACTGCGCTGCGTGTTTGAAACGCGCGGCAGAAATGATACGCATGGAACCTGGGTAGTGGAGAGCAGGCTAGCTTAACCTCTGCCTGCCTGGCCCCATTTCCTCAGTACGAGGCCCTTGAACAGGGATAAGGAAACATTCGGTCTGTATATGCACTCCGAGCATGCGTAGACGCATCTGCCAGCAGTCCGAACACTTGCCGGCCCAAATCCGAAATTATGCGACATTTTCCGAACAGTCATACTCCACGAACGAAGATCTCAGAGATCTGCATGTGTCGTTATCTCTGTGAAATACCAGTATGACCGACTTAATTAGTGAACTATTACAAATTTCGCTTTCGCGGCGCACTGACAATGAAAAGAGGAGTGTTTTAGCTATTTAACACAAAGCTGCAGTCAGACAATTTTTCAATTTCTTAATCTATTTTAGTCATGGGCGTCGCGAAACGGGGGCAAGGGGGGCCATGGCCCCCCCTTGGAAGTTGGTGAACTTAATGTGCAGTCAGTTACTGACTTTTAAACTATTATGTTAATTTTGATGTAAAGAACAATTTTTGTTTAGCACAAATTAATACGGTTATCTGCAACAAATACTATAAATTTTGACAGTAAAAGAATGATTTAATATTATATGATTACAAATTTCCAACATGTGCCCCCCCCCTGGAAAAAAGTCTGCCGACACTCGTGATTTTAGTTTTGGCGGTAATTCGTCTGTAAGTCACACTCATTCACTCTGCTCTTATTAAACAACCAAACAATATATTGTTTGCGTTATCCGCAATGACTTCGCCCCCTATATTTCGGATAAACGGGGTTTATTATTATTATTATTATTATTATTATTATTATTATTATTATTATTATTATTATTATTATTATTATTATTACTATTATTATTATTATTATTATTATTATTATTATTATTATTATTATTATTATTATTATTATTATTATTATTATTATTATTATTATTATTATTATTATTGTTGTTGTTGTTGTTTTTTTTTTTTTTTTTTGTTACTGTTACACTTTGCCTACCCTAAAATTTTGACTGCGAGCCGCCACTGCCTAAAGCACTTAAATCTAGTACACTGTTTAAATGTTTTACATTTCTTTTGTGTTTGTTAATAAGAACATTAATATGCCCTAGGTCTGTCACTCCCGTCGTACTCAACAAATCACTGTTCCCAAAAAGCAAGCATGGAAAACAGAAAAGAGCATTTCTTTCCTGACATCCACATATCCATGCATGCTCATAAATTTTTAGGTTAAATCGCGTGGTGTAAGAATTATTTCTCCCTCCTTTTGAAGGTTGGGTGATATTTAGATTTGGTGTTTGCCTCCCTAACTGCTTCACTTGAACTTTTTCTTCTCGAGTCCTAGAGAATGGATAATTTATTAGGCTGTCCACAGAATTCATTTTAGCATACACAACACAGATATTGCTCAGCACACGAAACTGCCGTTCATAACCTGAGTTTATGGAGTATTTCGCGGTTATTTGTTGCTGTCAAAAATAAGTACTGCCAACAGTAATTGTTCCACATGTCCAACTTCCGAGAGTTTTATTCTCTCTGTTGCGTGCAAGGTCTATCGCCGGCAACAGATAGTTGTCTCAACACCACATAGATGGCAGAAGTTGCACAAAGCAAAGTCATTAGATGACATTGCAATCCTGCTATCTAGCGACTTTGTACAGAAGCAGCATGAATTCATGTGCTCCACTTCATGGGAGCACAACGCTAGGTAAATTCAAGCAATAGGAGAACAGATTTCAAAACCGTATACCTATGTTTCGCATGCATGGTTTGGTCTACATTCCCTGCAAAGGATTGAAGAATTTTGTAGCACCTACCTCATGTATGTGAGGCGTGCATCATCTTTACACACAATGAGCAAAGAACACTAATGCGCGGCATATAAAATAGTGAAAGTGAAACAAAATGTGCAATAATAATTGAGTATATGTTTAACACAAAGAAGAAACTATTTTCTGCCAAATAATCATTGTGCTGTAGCACTGTAGCAAATATTGACGACCCGCGCCTGGGTTTAATGGCATAAATATAAAGCTAATTCACATGCTTTTCTGCCCCAAATAAAGTGTTGGTCTTGTTTGTAAACCTGTACTCTATGGCAGTGTGCACTGCTCCCCAGGTGCACAAGGATATGGTAGTATGCAGCAGGCAGCACTGTGTCTTGCAGCAGGCATGTCCAAGAAATCAAAGGAAACAACTGAAGAAGAAAGAATAGTAGCACATTTATTTAAAAATGGAAAGTCATTCAAAGAGATAAGTAAAACCATTTCAAGACCTATTACTACTATTAAAAACACTGTTATAAGAGTAAGGAGATAAACTCATTGAAAAATATACCAAGAAGTGGCTGCCCTTCAAAATTACCCAGCTGAGACAAAACGGTAACAGAAAAGCAACGAGAAACCCAATACTTCATGCTCCAAGGATACCAGCGGAAGTTGCAACAGAAATGGGAATAAAAGTGTTATCACAAAGTATTGCAAATATCCTTTATGGCAGTGGTTACAATAGGGGGAGTGCTCCTAGAAAACTTACATCAATAAGGTCAACAGGAGGGAGAGGCTTACCTAATCTAAGAAACTAAGAAACTTAGAAATGTCACCTGTGACTTTTGGAATAACATTATTTTCTCTGAGAAGAGTATTTTTTCTATTTTCAAATCAAAAGGGCAAGTGACAGTGTGGCGGAAGAAGAATACTGAGCTAGATGAGAGGAATCTCACAGCTAGTGTAAAACATGGGGACAGTTCTCTGATGGTAAGGAATTGAATGAGTGGTAATAGTGTAGGAGATTGTATTCTATTGATGGTACAATTGATCACAGATTGTATATTAACATTTTAAAGTCTCATCTTCCTCAAAGTGTGGCAAAGATGAACCTTTGTGGAAATTACGTTTTAATTCAGAACGACCCCAAGCACATGGCCTTAAATATTAGGCTGCAGCTGTGGTACAACCCTCCACATTGGATGCAGATGCCACCTCAATTTCTGGATGTAAATTCCAATTGAGAATTTGTGGCCAAAGCAGGACAAAAATATAAGAAAACATGAAACACCTAAAGGGAATGATTTGAAAACCGTCCTACTGAATGGAATAAATTTTCTAGAAATGCAACAGAACCACTAGTGAAATCAATGACAAGAAGATGAGGTAACATTATCTATGGGCCAGCATCGGTCTGGGTGGCTCAATTGTTTAGATGCTGGCCTACTGATCCCAAAGTTACAGGTTCAAATCCAGCCCAGACCAATAGTTTTTAAATGTGCTTAAAAATGACAGCTCCATGTCAGTATATTTACTGGCATGTAAGAGAACTTCTGTGGGACAAAATTCCAGTGTGATGCTGTTGTAATCCTGGCAATTGACAGTGTCGTTAAACAACAAAATAATTTTTTAACAGGAAAGGCGTGCTTGCAAGGTACAGAAGTGAGCAAAAATGCCCAAGTACTTTTGTTTTCTAATAGTCAGACCAATATTTATGTCATAGTTGGAAACAAAACGTTTTCATTTCAATTTACTTTTCATTTCAAACTGAAGAAGTTTCATGTTTTGTATACTTTATACTACGTATGTGTACACACATTCAAACAGTACAATGTTTAGTCCTTGTTCTATGCTTTCAAACCTAAAATTTATGATTACACCTTTCAGAGTCGTTCTACAAAGTGTAAGAAATAAGAGAGTTAACCTGGAGATACTGCCAAATGGCAAATTAAATGATGTGGCTATTATAACATTCACAGAACACTCGTTAAGAGAGGATAAAATCCAGTCTTATAAATTAAAAGTGTATTTACTGTGTATTTTTTGCTGTAGAAAAGAAAAAGGGTAGTGGGGGGAGTTTGTATGCTTGTAAAGAACAACATAGAGTACAAGAATGTTAATACCTTTGAGCCTTTAGTAAATTATGAAGATTTTGAAACATGCATGACGAAACTAGTTGAACGGAAATTTGTAATATGTATATATGAAGGTTGTCCGTAAAATAAGGTTTACATGGATCTGCAGTAGCGAGCAATGCTGTTATACAAGATCCAGGACTCTGGCATGTAGCTTGGTTTTCTCTCTCTCAGTAGCTCGCCCTGCAAGCTCCTGTGACACTCAGTCTTGGCTTGGCAGCTGTTAGAAGTGGAGCTTCCACTGGCTTCTCCCGCCAGATGCAAATTACACTTTGTGATGCATTTTTTTCATGCAGAAAACTGCACCAGAGGATATTCATTCCCAACTGTGTGAAGTGTATGGAGAGCCATGTATGAGCGTACAACACATGTGCAAATGGTGCAGAGAATTCAAAGACGTGAAGGACCACCAGCATTTGAACAACCATATCTGTTGCCAGCATATACACCCTGAAACCAACATCTCAGGCATCCTCATAAACTGCCAAAATGGTAAAATGAAGACAAACCTCACCTCTCTGCTACACACATTTAACTTGGAATATATGATTCACTTTCTCACCTGAATTCATATGAACACCACAAAAGCTGTAGATAATATCGATAAGTTCTAAACACAGAAATAATTAGTTATCAGTATACCTATAAATCTAAAGTGCTGTTCGGAAAGAAAAGTAAGACATATGTCCATGTCAACACTCACCTAAATGACGAGTTTGATTTCTTGAACTTATGCTATTATCATTTGAAGGTATTTCCCCTAAGAAAACAATAAATTCACCACAGATAATAATGGCCAAGCCTGAGATTATTTTAATACGAGTAAATCCTGTGTAAATGAAAGATATTTGTTCTTAGCATATCACACATTACAGCACACTACAGTGCATATTGTAAAATACTTAAAAGAGTAATCAATGAAGCAACAGAAGGTGTTATTCACTAGCTATTGATGAACATAATAATAAAAGTCAAGCAATGAAGAACCCCATATTACCCTGTGTTGCCATCAAGCACTAATAAGGTTTACTTAACTTTACAAAATAGCTAAAGAGCATATATTATAAATTGTAACAGGAAGTATCAGCAGAAAGTATGCATTTTAAGTTCCCTTATATTATAAAACATATTTTTAATGATTAATGTTGTACAGAATTTGTAAGAAAAAGAAGCAAAGGCAATGCACAACTTACCTTAATATCATCTTCTCTTTCGAAACACCAATTGTCTTCCTTAATATCTAGCTATGTTTCAATTTCACTTTCATTGATGGTTTCATTAAATCTCAATAGATAGTGTCCTTCATTCTGTGAAGATGTGGAATCTTCAAGTTCTGGTTTGATATCACTGCTACCTGTAACAGTTTCAATCTTAACTTTCACACAGTCTTTGATAAAAGGCTCTCTCTCATTCTGTGAACTGAAGTCCAGGAAAGAAGACTCCTCTTTGACTTCTTCTTTGATATCCATTTTACTATAGTTACTGTATTCGAACAGTTTTGTTCCTAAACTTCAGTAGCAAGTCTGTGGAAAAATAAACACATTATTAGTAACATCCATCAGTTTGCTTCTAGATAATTTAAACTACAGTACATTTCAAAAGGCAACATAAGGTAGTACAAAATAATGATGGTGATTTGGTGTAATATGCTTAGAATATTACATTTAACATTAAAAGAACCATAGCTTCATTATGGTTATTTTAATCTGAATTTAGTGAGATTTATTAAGGCAAAACATGCTTTAAATTGTATTATTCTAAAAGCTATTTTATAATCCTGGGCACATAGGAGCTTACAAGGAGGACTACAAAGTTAAAATGGATATTTTAGTGATTTTATACTATTCTTAGGCATAAAAACTTCAACTTCAAATACTAAAGGAAGAAAAGCAAGTAGAGAAATTTCTGTAAATAAAAGACATTGCTTATTTATGCCAACAAACTTACTGTTGGTGTTTTTAAACACACAAGCCGTGTGTGGGCAAAGTTTGAAAGGTAGAACTGGAACTTAAAAATTCAATGCCACAATTTGTCTCTGATGTGAGACTGCCTTTGTGGTTTACCAGGAGAAATACGAACTGGGTTAAGAGTTTAATGCCATTCTGGCAGTTTGTCACAATAGCTCAGTGGTAGAGCATCCGCCCGGTAAGCGGAAGGTCTGTGGTTCAAATCCCAGTTGTGGCATTGAATTTTTAAGTTCCAGTTCTAGCTTTCAAAAGACATTGCATTTGCATTTCAATCATACAGAAAATTGCATAAGTTCTTTGTAGAAGGGGGAGTAAAGAAACAAATGTGATTGTTTCATAGAACAAAATTGAGTACAGAAGACTGTGTGAATGTAAAGCATTGCATTTGTATTTCATCATAAAAAAAATTGTATGAATTAAATTTTGAAGGGCAAGTAGAGAAGGACAGGTGTATCTTTTGAGTAAAAGAAAAACGAGTAGAGAGCACTGTGTGAATGTAACATGCTGATTGGTAAAATAGCACACAAATGTTCTCCATGAAAAATGCATATATGCACCAAATTTGGCAGTGATTGGTCAAGCAGTTAAACACATTGAATGCAGCACAAGTGCACCAGCTGAAGGAAGAACAATGATCTAATGGGGTGGTTTTGTTCTCACCTGCTTTACCAGGCAAATACTTGTTTGATATCAAGAGTTGAGCATTCTCTTTTTATAAACAGGAGATAGTTGTTGGCAATTTAAACCTTTTCCATTAGTAAACAGTAAATAACATTGTATAAACAGGATACATTGGAATCAACCAGCCTCAGTTTGCATGTATGTTGGTTAGGGGTTTGACTACTGACACCAAGGTCAAGGTTCAAACTGTGTTCAGACCAATGGTTTTTAAGTGGGATTAAAAGTGACAGTCCCACATCAGTAGATTTACTAGCATATAAAAGGACTCCTAAGGGATGAAATTCTGGCACAACAGTGGCACTTATGTGGTCCTGTTTATTGATAGGATCTTTCACAAACAAAATATTTTTTTTCTTAGTTTGGATACGATACACATCTCCTTGTGATATTCCTCTTGTGATGAGAAATATTGTTATGAGAGATTATACGGCTAAACTGGTTTCTCTACATAGATTAACTTCATTAGTAATGGGGAAGGTTTAATAGCTGAAATTGCTGGGCAACAAATGTGACTAGTATTAATGATATTATCTTATGAACTGCAATGGAGAATGTTAACCAAAGGAAAGAGTGAAACTGCTAGTGGGGGATTTAGCTACAAATCCTGTGGCTACACTTTGTCACAGCTTCACAGTTGCAGCCAAAATCTATCCCTTGGCTATGCCCTGTGGCATAGGACTCTCAATTTCTTGGATAAGCTTTGCAGCTTGATGCCCTCACTCTCTCAGCTATGCTGGCAGCTTACGCCTGAATCTCACAGCTGCACTTGCACCTTAGTGTGCTAAATTGCTTAAGTGCTTGTTAGTCTCATATTGACTGCTGTGCTGTTGTGAGTCAGATAGCGAGTAGCATAAACAAATGAGATACTACATGCAGCATATACTTGGGTCCACTATTAAATTACCGCCATATCTTCTATAAGTACATGATCTTGTTAGTTTGAAGTGTCAGATAAGAAAATATAATGTGACACATGATTACTGAATGAAGTTGCATAAACACCAGACTGCTTTGTCTTGTGAAGTACATACATACTTTAACTCTCAAATGGTACTATCTGTCCATATAGGTGTCCATGCTAACATGTTAGTGTTCGTTGGCAGCACTGAGCTATTTTGCAGTCCTGTCCATTTGGTTATATGTCAGTTAACAGTTATCTATGGAATGGCGCAATGTGTTGAGCCATCTATCACTTATTCTGGGTGTTCTCATCATTATTATTGACCACACATAGCCTATAAGTTTGATATTATTTAAATGTTTGCTTCTATTCTGCTATTATATTTTATGTGTGAACATTCAAAAATCATAATATACCTTATTTGCATTGTAAGCCTATTTATGTAAACTTATGCAGCTTTACTTTTAGATGTCAAGTACAGCTAATGAAGTGGTATCTTCCTTTCATAGAAGTTTGAAGACAGTGTTGTTGTAATTAATTTAATTTAAAAGGTGAGTTAATTAATAACACTGAACAACACTTACAACATATTTTTCCGGGACGCGTTTCGAAGGTAACTTTCCTCCATTATCAACCGGACAATAACTGGGTTTGCATGGTGCTTGATGGTGCAGATGGTGATGCTTCTTCTGGTGGTGGTTCGATGAACTTACTGAAAATGTCTCTCTGAGGAATGTCGAAATTAA
The DNA here is from genome assembly GCA_030765045.1 of Tenodera sinensis. Classification (NCBI taxonomy): domain Eukaryota; kingdom Metazoa; phylum Arthropoda; class Insecta; order Mantodea; family Mantidae; genus Tenodera; species Tenodera sinensis. Next base: position 75,200,321 of record CM060974.1, on the reverse strand, counting down.
ATACTCGGTTTCTATTTTTTAAAATAAAGATTTGTTCTCATGTGGACAGTTCTTGTTTTCCGGTTATGTGTTTAAGAAGTTTCGGTTCTAGCTTTATGTCATGATTTTCTTTCCAAAAGTGAAATGCAACCGCTGATTTTTCTAATTGTTTACTCTTAATGTTTCTAACGTGTTCCTTCGATCTAATTTCTAAATTTCTTTTGGTTTTTCCTATGTATATTTCATTACAATCACTGCATTCAATTTGGTATATGCCAGATTTTTTGTTAGGTGGAATAGCATCTTTGATGTTTGAAAGTAGTAGATTTTTTATGGAGTAATGGTTTACTGGTGCTAGCTCAATGTTGTATTCCTTTAACACCTTTTTAAATTTATCAAAGGCCCATGGATGATATGTGAATTTTTTGAATATCATTTTTGTTTCTGCTGCTGTGAGAGTTGTAGTTTCTTTTAATAATTTTTTCATTTCTGCTTGTTTTACCTTTTTATCTACTAATTCTTTGGGAAAGCCTTTTTTTTGTGCTATTTCAATTATTTTGTAATATTCTGTTTTATATTCTTCTGCTGAAAGAGGGATGTTCACCAATCTATGTGTTAAACTATTGAAAATTGCTTGTTTGTGGCTTCTTGGATTGTAACTATTAGCTTTTATGTATTTACAATCCAAGAAGCCACAAACAAGCAATTTTCAATAGTTTAACACATAGATTGGTGAACATCCCTCTTTCAGCAGAAGAATATAAAACAGAATATTACAAAATAATTGAAATAGCACAAAAAAACGGCTTTCCCAAAGAATTGGCAGATAAAAAGGTAAAACAAGCAGAAAAGAAAAAATTATTAAAAGAAACTACAACTCTCACAGCAACAGAAACAAAAATGATATTCAAAAAATTCACATATCATCCATGGGCCTTTGATAAATTTAAAAAGTTGTTCAAGGAATACAACATTGAGCTAGCGCCAGTAAACCATTACTCCATAAAAAAACTACTTTCAAACATCAAAGATGCTATTCCACCTAACAAAACATCTGGCATATACCAAATTGAATGCAGTGATTGTAATGAAATATACATAGGAAAAACCAAAAGAAATTTGGAAATTAGATCCAAGGAACATGTTAGAAACATTAAGGGTAAACAATTAGAAAAATCAGCGGTTGCATTTCACTTTTGGAAAAAAAATCATGACATAAAGCTAGAACCGAAACTTCTTAAACACATAACCGGAAAACAAGAACTGTCCACATGGGAACAAATCTTTATTTTAAAAAATAGAAACCGAGTATTTAATTTCGACATTCCTCAGAGAGACATTTTCAGTAAGTTCATCGAACCGCCACCAGAAGAAACACCAGAAGCATCACCATCTGCACCATCAAGCACCATGGAAACCCAGTTATTGTCCGGTTGACAATGGAGGAGAGTTACCTTCGAAACGCGTCCCGGAAAAATATGTTGTAAGTGTTGTTCAGTGTTATTAATTAACTCACCTTTTAAATTAAATTAATGAAATGGTACCTACAGCTTCACTGCAATATGAAGACAATGATGCAGAATGTGACTGATGATTCATTTGTTACTGAAACACATCACCTCTCAGAATCAAGCCAGGAATTGAGTGTTGGATGAATTGTAAGACTGTTTTGACTGCTTTTTCAGGCCTGATTTTGCCTTTCAAATATTGCCCACAAGAGGCTGGTGTGTTTAAAAACAGCAAGAGTAAGTTGGTCGGCATAAAAAATAACAATTACTGTATAAGTTATTTACACCTTCAACAAAGTAATTACATTTGTAAGTCGCTGTTGGGATACAATGTGAGATTACCTTTGTGGTCTGCAGGAAACATACGTATTGGTTGGGGAATTTAATCTCATGCTGGCCAAATGTCATATTAGCTCAGGGGTTAGGAGCTGTGAGGTGCAAAGCAGAAGATCCAAGGTCCAAGGTTCAAATCCCAGCTATGGCACCGAATTTCTCTATCCTGATTCTACCACTGAAACACACATAGTTTGTGGGTTTAAAACACACCAGCAGCAAGTTTGATGGCATAAAAAATAACTGCTTTCAGAATCCTGAGGAGGAGTTTGAACAAGATGAAAATGAAACATCACAGTTATTTCACAGAATGGGAAAAAGCTCTGCCTGGAATTGACAGTCACAAGGAAAAGCTTACCTTGAATATAATATGATTAAATAATTGCAGATGCACATTCTTTGTACCTTTGTAATGCATATGTTTCTGTCGAGAAGGACAGTAATTGAAGTACTTGCAGCTGAGGAAGGAAAGGCGTTTTCAAAACCAACACAAGCAGTCATTAACACCTGCAAATGTATTTAATGTAGCAGCAAAACATTACCACTGAAATTGCTAAGACATAGGCTGACTTAAAACTTTTTAAAATTCAACTAGAGAAGGTTACTGCTGTCCAGGGATTGCTACCATGTGATCACCAAAGTTGTGTAAATTTCTGTAACTAGAGTTGTAAGAATGTGACGAAATATGGTTTCATTTACGTGGTCATCTGTCATCACAATACAACCATGTGCTACAGACAAAACCAATTTTGTTCATGAGATTCCCTTGCATGATCAAAAAATCAGGGCATGATGTGCAATAAATGGATAAAAAATAATAGGGCCTATTTTTTAAAAGTTTATTCAGGGGTCTCCATCTCGGGGATATGTGAATGGCAACCACAAGGTACCAAAGCTGAGCAGAATATTGCTTCCACTTGCTGGTGTTTTGCTCCTCGCTGTAGCTTTTCTATCTGACCTTACCTTCATCATCTCTTGTTCTCTTCCGACCCCAATGTTATTAGGGTTCCTGAGGGCTAGGGAGTCTTTATTTTTCCAACCTCTCCATTTCTCTAATTTCTCTATAAAATCTTAACCCCTAACTTACTCACCTGTCATGGCATGTAATACGTCCTCTGACTGGTAATCAGAGGATATGGTCGGTGAATTTAGGAGATGATTGTCTGGCAAAAGATTTAAACAGAATTGGGATATCTTCACCACACTGTCCTCTAGGTGATCTGCAAGAGGAAATGGACCGAGACCAGCTTCAAATATGTCCAGCCACTTCTAGCACCCCATCCATCAGTGAAAAATATTAGAGAGCAAGAGGATTAATGACTTCATTGTCAGAAATCCAGCATTAGCCAAAAACAATTTATGTACACTGAAATCAAACAAGAAATACATTCTGTTAGAATTTCTGCCCAATAAAAACATGTGCCAAAAAGTGGAAAATCACTTATATTGCTCTCGTCTCTGCACCATTATAAATTTCCTGAACAGAAAATAAATAAACCAGTGATAATCTCCATTTGCAATGATACAAAAGGTGAAATTGATGCATTAGATATGAAATACAGCCACCATTCACTAAGCCGAAGAACCAGAACTCATCTATTGGTGACACTTTTCCACCCTATATCTAACAGTTTTTCTAAAGCATATGTAGTATTTAATGACATACAGGGCCTCAATAATAGATCTGACTTCACAAAGTATTTGAGAATTACAATGGTGAAGAATCACTTCAAAAAGCAGTCGCAAAATCCTAATTTGCAAATAACTTGACAGATTATCTGCAGTCATAGGGCACCAACAACGGGAATCAAGAAAGTCCTCACAAACTTTACATACTGGAAAAGTTCAAGAATTGTTATGTACTTCTGTCCCTAAATGTGTCAAGTGCAGGGTACCTAACTGTTTTAAATGTTCTAGAAAACTCTGGAAAGTTTGTGTGAAATAACTGTAATCCATTTTATACCCTTGTATTTATTTTATTCCTTTGGATTCCAATTGCGTACACTGGTCATACAGTGTTTTAGGAGAAACTCTTGTGCTGCCAAATCTTAGACAAGTGCAAAATTATCCTGAGTTATTAGGTAGTAGTTTAAGAGCATGAATTTTTCTCACCTTAAGTGACCTCACCTATACATCAAGAACTAACATTTTGAGAGGGAAGGAAGTGAGCAGTCGGCAAAGTAACAAAACGTCACTAAATGAATGAATGAGTGAAATCGCTTCTTTGGTGATCATTGGGTTTTAGCTACACTGATGTTTTAACTATGATCCATTGTTACCTTTCTTTGGCCACAACTGCTCCACTGCTCTTCTAAAAAGTACCCCTGCTACACTTGTAGCTTAGGGCCCTCAATAGTCCAGTTATGTTTTGTAGCTTTGGATGTGGGAATGTTTGGAACACTCTCATGATGCTTCAGGTGGAATGTGTGTTGTGGCTCCTGTGTGTTGGCATTACTATTTTGTTTCAAGCTTACACAACCATAATTACATATACTGGGAGAGCAAAAAACCTCAGAACAGGCTGAGTGGTATTTGGCCTCTTGGCACCTTTGCAGCTCATTGCTGTCTACCACAAGGGGCAAATGAAACTACACAACATATTTAAAACTACTTTTAAAGGATTTACTGACCATCATAGTTGTCCATATATTTTTGGTACCTCTGTGGGAAACTATCCATCACTTGCCATAGTTTATGTTGAGAAATACTGATTATTTCCTGGCACATATTTTGTTTCAATTCTTCCAGGGTGTGTGGGAAAGGTTTGGATACTTCATGTTTTAAGTTATCCCAGAGATGGAAATTGCTGAGGGTTTATGTCAGGGGACCACAAATCTCAACTAATAATTCTGTCCTGAAACACACTTTCAATTGTTTTCATTGAAAGATTGCCCATAAGAGGTGTTACCGAGTCTTGTTGAGAAAAGGTAAAAGTCACGTTTCATGTCTGTTAATTCTCCAAAAGAAGGGGCAAATTGTATTTACGTATGTGCAGTAACTGTTGAATCGAAATATATTGGACCTATAACTACACCTCACAATACTGTCCATGAAGTAACCCTTCATGTCGAAAAATGAGGTACATGGTATGCCATTAGCAGACAAACATTTCTCAGAGCTCCAATAAGCAATGTGAATCAAATGACCCCATTGTTGGCAGTCTTAAACCTTATTCACTATGAAATTTAGTTACATTACTGTAAATAGTGGAAAAACTTGGACTACTGTCCACATAGTTGCTTGCCATTCAGCAAACTGGCTAGAGCAAATATGTCAGGGTCGGTACACAGAGTACTCATTATGTGATGTTTCTCTACCTATATTGGTTGTTGTTCCCTCATCAGTACACTGATACAGAGAAGTTACAATGTGTCACTAACACAGTTGTGAATTGGTCCATATGCAACCACAGGAATGTGAACTGGATGGTACTCAACTGAAGGAGAATTGATGGCAGGAATAAAACTGTGAAAATTGACAAATCCAAATACAGGTGCACAAAGTACAATAGAGGTTGCCCTGTGAAAGGAAAAAATGTGTTTGCTGATGTTGAGCATGAGAATAAAAGGCAGCTGTTGAACAAACAAAGTAATCAGGAAACTTTCTAACAAGTAACAAAGGACTGGAATTTCCCAGGAACAATAATAATCAGCAACTGCTGAAACGCCTATGACACTGGATCATGACGGCTTTGTTCACCACAAAGTTAACCATTCACTGGAATGTGTATCAACTGGAAGGAACAAGTAAACGCACTTAGAAAACCTTAAGAAAATGGGTGCAGGGTAAATTCCACAGTTGCAGCACCATTTGGCTGCATTTGGAGTGCTGATGTTGGCAAAAACTGGACTGAATTTCTTCTGCTACTGTGGATTTGTAAACCTTTCCCAGCTTGCATCACTTTAGTGGATATTACAGACACATAAGTATAATAAATATCATGTCAATTATGCTTTGCAATTGTATTGTCACAAGTTGCACAACAAATGAGTGCTATACAGTGCTATGTGGACACAATATACAGTGTTTTAGCAAACACACAATCTTGCCCTGCATGTTTATTCCTAAGTAAATCAAACAGCAATCATCAATCACACAAGAGCACATAGCTGGAACTAAATAACTGCATCATTAAATGATACTTTATAATCTACATGAACAACAAAGAGAATTTAAATAATGAAAATGCATATAACACAATAAAGGTAAGCATGCATGTTTGAGAGCCTGGAAACCGTCCACTATCATGTTGTAACACACTTTCTTATGTACAATATTGCCAAGGATCTCTCACAGAGACCCAAAGACATGAGGGTGTAAGCTACGAGGTGAAGAAGTATTCGACAGGGCTTAGGGGAGGATTTGGCAGCCATCTAGGGTGAATAAATAATGCCAACCCTGAGTCAGTGGACCAGCCATTTTATTAGAGCTAGTGGGTCCAGGTGGCTGAAGATCCGGGCCAGTCTTAGAAAGAGACAGACTTAGTTTGGTCAACAGCAATAGTGGCAGTGACTCAGACCAAGAGATGGGCATCGTGTGTCAAGCCAACCAAGATAGAATCAATTGATGACATGACCTGATCAGTTGTCAGAGACAAGGGGTTGTGGATTGCCTGCATTAATAAAACCCCTGCCTGCTTTGCCAGCATTCTAATGTTATTGATACTTGACCTGGATTAGCTTATGTCACTTTATAATCGCTGATGTAACCCTAATGTAGTGTTTGGAACTGTCAATAAACAACACCATTTTGTTACAACAGTACATGTGATCAAATTGCCTAAGCTTTCACAGCTAGTGTCAACAATAGAAAATGATTATCCGGTGTAGTGCGCTGTAGTCAAATGAAAAATCTCCTTCTAGATGTTTTGTTCGAAGGTGTGTCGAATATCCTCTGTAGTGGGACATTAGTACTCTGCTAGTCTCAGCGATGACTGATACGGAGCCTATTGTTTTTGCGGGTTTCATATGCTTAGCAAGTGTGTACCGTTGACAATTGGTCTGGTCTTTGTTTATGGTTTACCTGCAGCGGGGGCTGGGCTAAGGTGGGGACTTCTTCCATTGTCCATTGTCATTGACACCGGCTGTGAAAGCTTACGCAACTTGATCAATTGATACTTCGTGAACTACATGAACAACAAAGATTATTTAAACAATGGAAATGCATAAAACACAAAAAAAAACATATATGATTGGTTTGTGAACCTGGAAATGTCCACCCTCATTTTGTAAGACAGTTTCCTATGTACAATATCAATCACAAAATGTAAATAAACAACATCATTGTGTTACAACTGCACATTTGCTCAGGGATCAGGGAAGTGTCAATATATGAGTAGTAGTAGTGAAGTCCACAAAAATATTGATGTATATACTTCTTCCTCCAACCCAGTTGTTACCAGGTTATGTTACCTGTTACTTAGATGCATGTTTTCCCCTAGAATTGGGCTATAGCTTCACAAATACTATGAAAGGACAATGAGTGTTTTGCTTTGCAGGTGATTCACTCCTCTTCATATAAAAATATCCCTCACTTACAGGTTAGAGCTTAAAAATCTCAACCATGGGCTGAGTTTTCAACACACCTAAAAGTTTGATTATGACTTCCAAACACATGGATTCCAAAGGCTAGAATGAACCAGTGACCTATACCAGCTTATCTATCATCTTCAGTGTACTCTTAGATATTGTGAGGCAATGATGTGCAGAGTATGTAACACTCCATCAGTAATGTACAGAGGCATTTGATGGGTGGAGAAAATAAAGTGTCTGCTGGAATTCACAATAGATCACAGCATAACAAATTAAATATACCTGTGGCACATCTGCAATTACATTGTTCCTGCTTGATGGAGCAGAGGAAGCACAATAAGTTTTATCTGTGGGAGCAGGTTGAACTTTCTGCGAAATGAGGAACTTCCCTAAGTAACACTGATCTCTAACTGGAGCAATTGATATACTTCTGTATCCTATGATACATACTACCCAATCCTAGACAAACCATAATCATGAAGGAACTCCAATGCTCATCCAGCACTATGTTTGACTGGTCCAACTATTGCTGGGCAATATGTATAAACTGGGTCCTATAAAATCAAAGACCATTTGGAATCTGTTTTTATTTTTTTATTTATTTATTTTTTGCATACTAATGTTCTCCAATGTAATTTTATATCAGACTGTGAATGAATGAAATGATACTCAAATGATCCCAAGGTTCGCACAGCTTAAACTGACCTGATATGTTTCTTCTCAGGACAAGGGAAAAATCGCTGATAAATACCTAATGTGGATAACTCACCCTGATCAAGATTGGAATTTGCGATATCTTGATTGTACAGGAGACATGCTACCACAATACTACAGAGGCAGGCCCCAGTTCGAGACCTAGTAACAGTAGTAGAAATAGACAAGTCAAAATTCGGGCACAGAAAATACCATCGTGGTGTTACATGAAAGGACAATGGGTGTTTGGTTCTGTACAATATGAGGAATGCTCTAACTCCTCTTATGTACTAATTGAAGCCAGGAACAGAGAACTAGTACTGGTTTTAATCAAAAAATGGTTTTTACCCAGCACAACAATAGTATCTAAATGTTGGAAGACACATGGTACACTTCAGGATAAAACCTTCTAATACCACCAAGTAAACCATTCCATCAAATTTCAAAGTACTGCCACAGTTGGCAAACTGCAGCAAGAGAACATACGACTGATGCACATCAATATAAATTCAAATAAAAGTGCTCCAGGAACTCCATCCCCATTTCTGTAAAAGAAAGATGCACTTCACAGGTTACTTAGCAGAATACATATTTAAACACACATTCCCCATGGAGCACAGATTACACCATTTCCTAAAGACTAGGCACCACATATTTACAGTCATTATGTTTTCTTCAAAGCTCATTTGTTATAGTTCTTCAGAAATTTCCAAAGATCTACACAGAAACAATACAAAGCAAGAAACTAATAAGCCAAAAGGTATACGAAATGATATGTTTATTCAGGATTTTAATGAAACACAACTGGATATAGCAATAGAACAATTACAGAACAAAAAATCACCAGGACCTGACAAGACCCACACAGAGTTTATTAAACACCTTGGCAGGAAAGGAAAAGAAATCCTACTTAAACTGTATAACATGTGTTGGAGAATGACTGTACCTTCTGACTGGAAAAAAGCCATTATCATCCTGATTTTAAAGAAAAACAAACCCTCAAACAATATTAGTAGTTTCAGACCAATATCTTTGACCAGTGTTATTGCAAAAGTGATGGAAAGAATGGTAGCATCTAGACTTAACTGGTTCCTAGAATATTACAACTTAATTAATAGTTCACAGACCGGCTTCAGACAGAATCATAGTACAAGTGAAAATATACTCCTACTAAGCCAAGACATCAAGGAAGATTTCAATAGAAAGGAGGATAGCTTAGCAGTATTCATTGATTTTAAATCAACATATGACTCAGTCTGGAGAAACAAATTAATTGAGAAGCTGCGATCAACAAGTGCGAAAAGTAACATGCTTAAATGGATAATTCAGTTTATTTCACAAAGATTTTGTGCCACAAAATATAATACGTACATTTCCACATATTATACAAACACACCGAGGACTTCCACAAGGTGCTGTTCTGAGCACAACACTCTTTAACATATATATAAATGACCTTCCATTAATAATAAAAACTTTAGAAAACAAAATTGCTTTATTTGCTGACAATGTAGTCATTTGGACTTCAGGCTTTCCAAAAAATCCTGAATTAAAGACAGAATAGAAACCGCCCTAAACAAAGTACATGAATGGAGCTCCAAAAACCTCATGACTATCAATGTGGAAAAAACAAATTATGAATTATTTACACTAAAATACAAACCAGTTAATATTAACATAAATTATAATGGTAAACCACTCAAAGCAGTTGATGCCAAATACTTAAGCATCACTTTCGACAGAAAGCGAAGTTGGAAAAAACATATAACAAACATCTCAGAAAAGGTTGAAAATAAACTGCAAATCCTGAAAAGGTTAGCTGGTGCTAAATGGGGCTGCTCAAGGAGAGTCCTTAACACAACATACAAAATGTATGTTAAACCAAACCTCTTGTACTGTTCTGAAGCTTTAATAACAGCAGCAAATGCTAACATCAATAAACTTGAACAAATACAAAATCAGGCTCTTCGCCTAATCACTGGAGCAGTTAAATCCGTACCTATTGATGCCATGCTTACCTTAACACGGATCCCATCAATAACAACAAAAATAGAAGAACAAGCATTGCTCCAACACGAGAAAATGTTACGACTGCCAAACTCTAAATGGACAGAAGAGAACCTCCCCCCTTCAATCCTTAAAACTCATAGTAGTTTCCTAGAAAAGGTAACACAGATTAAATCCAAATTGAACATTCCTAACACCAGAGAAAATCTACTTATAAGAGAAAATCCATTGGAATTATTGCAACCTACCTTCACTTTGGAATTAATAGAGGAAATAAGTAAATCAGACACACCAAAAGAAATACAAAACTTCTGGCTCTGGAAACAATCAATACTAGGTATCCCACAGAAGAATGGCTGCACACATATACTGATGGATCCTCCAAGGAAAACCTTGATGGAGCTGGAGTTACGTGTTCACATTTTTCCTTTTATCATTCTGTTGGCAGAGACACAACAAATTATGATGGAGAAATGGAGGCTATACACATTGCTCTCCGACAATTAAATCTTCACTCACTTGCAAAGAAAGACACAATAAAACAAAAGTCTAAATTCAATTTCTCATATCCCTCAATAAAACGCTTGATCATTAAAAAATTTTCTCATTCATACCTACAAGAAATGGAAACAGCGGTTGCAGCCTTCCGAATATTGACAAATCACGACTGCTTAGCAAGTCATCTCTACAGAATAGGTATCTCACCCTCATCAAGATGTGTCCTGTGTAACGATCCAGCAGAAATGAACGAAGACCACTTGACCTGTGAAGCATTAAGATTAGAAGAAACTACAGTTCAAAAGTATTGGAAAGCACGAATGCTAATGGCTTCATTGCCAGATGCAAGGGACTAGAAAACAACAATGCCCGCCTCGATAGCGTGATGGTTAGCGTGTCTGCCTCATGTTCAAGAGGTCGCGAGTTCGAATCTCGCTTAGGGTAAGTTATCCGGGTAAGGTTTTTTCCCCGAGGTTTTCCCTACCCTGAGAAGACGAATGTCGGGTAACTTAAAGCTCCATGGACCTCGGGCACATTTGAGCATCATTTCACCCATTTCATTTCATTCATTTGTCCGATATGACACAATGTTTGAAGGACGTTAACAAATTAAAAAAAAAGAAAAAAAACAATACAAAGCACGATTAATGTTACAACTGAGCTTTATACATGATTAATTATTTTTTAAGTTTAATGTAAATTATCTATACTGTTAATAATGAAATGTAAAGGTAGTGCTGTGTTTTGCACCTGTATAAAAATCGTACATCAGACATTTAAGGTTGGTCATTGCCTCCCATTGTTCAAAATTTCAAAGATTTACACTGAAACAACAGCAAAGTCAGTGTTATACTTGTTTCATATCTGAGTCATTAATAATGAAGATAGAGAATAACAAATAGTTACAATAGGTCACTTGACTTCCATCACTCATAACTTTTTAAAGTTTTAAATGGAAACAATAAACACTGAAACTAATATTATACTTGTTTCCTTAGAACATTCTTGATGGTTAAACACATAGTGTTAAGCTTTCTGCTTGCATTAAAACATTAAAAAAAAAGCAAAATTACTGTTATGCCTACTTCTTTCATCTTGGATTGCTCAACAGATTCGCTCTGGCTCTGTTTAACCGTGAAATATTGACAGCTCTTACTTTCAGACAGCTGAGCCACAAACTGCCCTCTACCGACCAAACAGTAGGTCTGGTTTAGTAATAACTTAACAACTCGCGCCAGAATACTTAACTGAAAGTGGTGCAACATTCATTCATGCAGACCCTTGTTTAAGAAGATGGGTATTCTAACACTCACAAGTCAATACATTTTTTCACTTATGTGTTATGTGGTTGATAACTACAATACCTTTAAATTCAATTCTCTTGTACATAGCAACAGCACTAGATACAGAAATGACTTACACATGCCATGTAACTCCATGTACATTTATCAGAAAGGTCCCTGCTACTCCACCATACAAATATATAATGGTCTTCCTTTAGCTTTAAAATTACTGTGTAACCCAAGAGACTGTTTAAGATTTAAAAAGGAATGAGAAAGTTTTTGCTAGCACACTCTATTTACAGCATAAAGGAATACTATACTATAAGTTATTTCAACCACTAGTTTAACCCTATTATAATGATTCTGGTTAGGTGTTGGGAAAAAAAAATTGTATGAAATTGCATGATTGTATGACGTGTTCTATATCCTTGAGCCTGGCACATTCTAGGATCCAAAGAACAAGATGTAATACAATACAATACATATGTTGGTATTCAAAAGGCCAAAACCTGTTCATTGGTACCATTTTAGCGGTTTTTTCCACAAAGTTGCCTGCCTGACATTGCGCGCAACCGTCATTATAGGTGCACGCACAGAACACCTAGTAGGGTGCACGTCTACAACAAGATTACCCCACACCTCTGCTTTCAGTAGATTTTGTTGAACTTTAAATAATTTTTGAACTAGTGTATTCATGTTACATAGGTAAATATTGCGTATTTAATAAAACGCTTCCATCCATTTTCGCGGATAGTCAACACTATATTGCCTTGAGGTATTGCACAAGCATTACCAATAAACATTTGGGAACAATAATTTATACTCACAATATGGTATTTATACATATGTATATGTGTTTGTAATATCCACTTAATTGACGCAAGGCGCACTCTTTTCAGAAACGAAAGCTATGGTGGGAGTGTGTCTCCTATCTAACCAGGTTCGAAAAAAAGTTCTTTAGTTGTTCTAGGTGTTCAACGAAGCAATTTCACGTTCTGAAACAATATTAATTTACTCGTTATTTACGAAGGTACCATCAAGCGCTAACGTGACTGTGAAGAAAATTGGATTTTAGCAAATACGCAATTGTCCGTTATGGCCTTATAGTGGACTCCTTTTATCACATCAAGTAGTATAAATAAAAAAAGCCTAATAATAACCAAGAAAGTACACACGTAACAATATGGTTCCACAGATTCAATATTAGAAATGTGATTCCATGTCTTCATCAGTAAAACAGTGTACAGAGAAGGACATTACCATTTACTTTTCGCATCAGAGGAAACTTGTGATTACATCAGATGAAAGTATAATGCTTTGTTTTACTTACAGTGATCACAGAACACTCTATTGTGTGATGAAATACGTTCTGAAACAGTCTCAGCGCAATTCACTCTCGTTTGGCCATAGAATATCAAAGAATGACTATCACGAATATGCTAGCTCACGTAACAAACGAAAACAACCCATGAGAAATAAACGTAGTGGCATTACAACATGAGTTAAGATTAGAAAGCACTATGTCAAATGCATGACCTCAGAGTAAACTTACGAATACTTAATTCTACCTATAGAAAAGTGGGGCAGGTCTTTCATTCCAAGACCTTTCTCCGAAAACCAAAGATTTCTCATACGTTGGCTGCCCTTACCTTACACGGCCCAGAACGTTTCTGTAGCAGCATTGCCTGTTTTTCTTTCACTTTATCTCAAAACGACGGTGAGGTGTGCTGAGAAACTGTGTGAGAACTTAATTTCATCATTATTGTAATCAAAGTGCAGTGTTATACTCTCATTTTATTTATTCACAAGTTTCCTGTATAATTTAGCTTGGGATTATAAGTGTAAACTAAGGTCGAACAAAATTTGCATGTACTTTACAAGACAAAGCATTCTGGCACTTAGCAAACTTGATGCACAAATCGTGCGTCGCATTACGTTCCCGTAATTGAAACTTAAAACTAACAAGGCTGTACGTTTATAGAAGACATGGTGACGATTTAATAGTGGGCTGTTGATAATCAAGTGCTTGTTCCATCCGCTATCTGCTTTGTTCATTTTACTCGCTATCTGACTCACAAAGGCACTCCAAGCTCCAAACACAAACTGGGGTAGTTAAGATTGTGTATGTGCTAAAACACTTCACATCACTTATCGTGCACGTCTAGCATTATATTGCACAAGTTGTAGTAATACACGTAATTAACACTAATTGATTCCAAGGATATGGTAGTTATACTGGACATTCTGTAGCGTGCTGGTGCAGTTTCACTTTGTGCAACATCACTAAAATCACGCCGGTTTCCTTAAAACTGCTTATATACATGTAAGCTAACCTCGGATACAACTCGTTTTATGATTACAGTAGTGAAAAAAATCATAATCTTTTCTAAAACTGCTTATTTAGGCTTAACCTGAGCAGACATAATCTTGGTAGGCTCCATGGAAGAACATATACATATTTACTGTGCTAGATGAGCACATCATTTTTTTTTTTTCCTTTACCCGAGTGGAGGAAAGATCCATTAATGGAGACCCGCTGTTCTGGGAGGCGCAGTGGTGACTGTAGGCTTCACCTGAAGATACTACCCACGAAAATAGTCACCACCGGACAGAATTCAGGAAAAGAAGTCTGGCAGTACTGCTATTGCACTTGCGGATTGGAGGTGCGGATATATTGGTCGCCATAGGGGTCTAAACCAGGTGAAAGTTGGGTTCCGGGATGCAAACACAACTGAGACCCTGATTGCGCCCTTGGGAATTCAAGTGTGGATATGTAGGTTAAGCTGCGTCTCCTGACAGAGACGACGACGTTGTGCCATTTGGTGTGTTAGTGCAGTTCTGGGATAAACTTTAGAAAGTGTCCCGTGAGAATTTTGTCTAGGTCCCACTCAGCAGAGTGCACAAGTTCTTACTGAAGTTGCCATGTTATTTCAGTGTTAATTCAGTGCTGCCAACAGTACTATCTCCATTAATTTGTTGCCAATCCACACCAAGTGTTGGGGAGGATATGATGTGCTACTGGCTGGGGGTTTTGCTGCGCATCTAACAGCGAATGCCCTAGGGTAAAGCCTACAGTCCCCCCCTCCGTGCTATCCCAGCACATGGGGCTCTGTAAATAGATTGTTTCTCCACTCCAAATAAAAAAAAAACGAGGCAGCATTTCGTGGACCCAGTAACAAATGCACCCAAAATAGTATGGAGTCGCACCGGCAATATATCTGTGGCAGCAAGATGTGAATCTGATGTGTTGCACTCACATGACTTTCTCTGCTCTTGTACTAACCATCCTTACAAGCTCTTATTACTCTATCTTCTTTGTAAAAATGTATTTAGACATAAATTGTGTTTTAGTGAGTCCTACTTTTTTGTACTGTAAGATTTTGTCTATCTCTTACGGCTTATGAGTTATTCAAGTCATCCATAGTAAACAGGACTACACAGGCTATAGCCAGAAAATTCAAGATATACATTTCATTTATCATAAAAATATCTCAAACTATGACATTTTAATCAGAATAGTTATAGCCATTTTCAAGAAAATCAAAATTTTCCATGTAAAGGATAGTTTTGGGGGGAGCAGTTTTCTTCAGAATCTTCATGTGGCATCCTTGAAAGACATTAAACTTAAATACCAACTTAGGTTTTTAACCGACTGTTCGTTTTTAAGTTACGCTGTCCACAGACTGACACACACACACACACACACACACACAAACCTTTTTTTTATTCAGGGGACTCAAAACATATATTTCCGGAGAAATCTCAACATGAAATTTTTGGGTGGAATACAATAGTTCCCTCTACTTACAGTGGAGAAAGTAATAGATTAGCAGATGCCCAAATGCATTGAGTTTGGTGTGTTGGCAAGAAAAACTAGTGTGGTTGAAAAAGCAATTTTGGCAGATGTGAAAATCGTCTATTGACCGCTGGGGCATGCAGCACACTCTAGTGTTGATTCTGCCAATGACTGTCAGCACATGTGCAGTAAGTACCTTTGGACTTAGATTTTGTACGGAAAGTGCTAAAGGACACTTTCTAAAGATGAGCCCAGATCTGGAATAAATGGTCAAAGTCATTAGTTATATTTATAGAATGAATGTGTAGAATTTGGTTTATTCAGACCTTGTGAACTCTGACGTCATCATGCAGTTGTTGCATTTATGTAGTCCTGGAATGAGGAACAAAGTCAGTTGGTATTGCTTTGATAATGTACATATTTGTGTGGTTCTCTCAGACCTAGTTAAGTCCACAGTCACTTAGTAGGAATCAATAAATTAATGAATGTTTGAGCTCAGATGTTGGCCATATCATGTGAATTTTTTTTATTTCTTTTTAATTATTATTTATTTTGTGTTTGATTTATGTTAATACTATATGCAGAGTACATTGCTTGGCAGGAGTTGCTGTGTCACCATAAATCTAGTGTTCTGTGTTCATGTCCATAGTTATCGTTATTGGTCAGTATCAGGTGTCTGTCTAAACCGCCTGCCTAATCAGGGCACAGCTGTGTTCTCAGGTGACACCCGGAGAGGGAGGCTGCTGACCAAGGACTTAAAGGGCCAGTGTCAGGTTAAAAGAAAGAAATGGAATGATCATGCCATGGTTGCATAGTTTAGTTCTGAAAGTGTGAAGAAGTGTATGTGTGTATAATCACTTCTAGGTATTTGTGGACATTAATCTCTTGTTCTCACAGGCCAATTGTTGTATCAAAAAGTGATAGAGGTCGTTTGTGCATGTCTTGTTTGAGGTTACATGCACCTAACTTGCGAATGAGGTGATTGTGGTTTTTACCTTTTCCGTCATATAAATTTGCACTTTGCAGTTTAATGCATCGTTCAATTGAGTGTAGTTTTAGCTCGTGTATTAGAAAGGCTGGAGCTAACCAGTGGCAGCTTTGCTATTATCCTATTTTGGAGCTTTTGTAGTTTATTTATTGCAGCATATCCCCAGATGGGGGCCATGTATGTTAGAAATGGTCTTATCAAAGTATTAGTTTCAGTTCGCTTTATAAAGGAAATTTGTCATGGTGCCAGTACAAAGGGCCCAGCTTACAGGCTGTAGTTACAGGCCATATTTATACAGGCTATATTTACAATGATCTACATTTACATTTGGTGGTCTTTTGGGTTGTGGAAAAACCAATACTGTGACCATTCTTAGGTCACTGAGAATAGTTTTATTTGTTCTTACTTGCTACTTTTGTTCTTGGATTGTCTTTTTCTGTCGATATACTTATTTACATTTGTATACACACATCAAGATTTTACATAAAGTAACGCTCATATTTAGCTATAACTGACTGTTATGGTTTATCATTGGGTAGGGTTTATTTAGTTGCCCTTTGGCGTTTGCTCTAATGGTGTCTACATGCTTTTCCCAGGTAAGACTTTGATCCATAGTGACACCTAAGTAGGTGACTTGGTCTTTCCATTCTGCCATGCCAGGGGCAGGTGTGAATGCCTGGGGTGTCTATGCTGTATGCATTTAGTAAAAGTTATTGTTTGGCATTTATTAGTGTTTACTTTAGTTCTCCACTTTGTAAACCATGGCTCCAGCTCATCTAGAATGTTCTGTAGGTGCAGGCGGATGATCGACGGTTGTGTAAATTGTGTTATGTGTGCTGTATCATCAACATTAATGTATTTTTATGTTCACGTAAATTCTGGTATTTCGTTTATATATAGATTAAATAGTGTCAGTCCTAGTAAACTTCCTTGTGGGAATCCTGTCTTAATGGGCCTTAGAGAGGAGGAGGAGGAGTCCTCCATTATTTCCCGGAAGTGACATGTGCTTATGTAATCTTGCAATCATTGATTAAGTAAAATTGTAAGTTTTTAGTTTGTGAAGCAGGCCCGCATTCCATACTTTATCAAAAGTGCGCTCAATATCTAAAAAGATGGAAAAACTCAATGTATTTATGTTATAACGTTTTGTAATTTATTCAGTTAGTTGCAGTACTTGAAGTGTCATGGAGTGTTGCGATATAAATCCGAAAGGTTCTGAAGTTAGTATGTCATCTTTCATGCTATGAGAGTTTATTGCTTTCAGAATTATTTTCTTAAGTACCTCTCCTACTGTGTTTAATAGGCTAACTGGCCTGTAGTTAACAGATAAGGAGAGATGTTAGTAAGGCTTTGGGTGCATAACAATGCCTCCTTCCATTGCAGTGGGAATCCTCCCTTATTGCGAGAGCAATTGAAAATTTTTGCCAGGAGCAGAAGTACTTCTCGTGGGAGATTTTTAAGCACTACATTTGGTATTTTATCTGACCCCAGGACCCTTCAATTGGGCAGATGTTTGATAATCCAGCGTATCTCACCAACATTAGTTTTCCCATTTTATTGTGTGTGGTCGAGTAGTCTGTTTCATTCACTTCCTGTTAAATATTCTCTATTTCCCGTTCGTTTGCTTATCCCACTGCAGGATTTGGTTAGAATACCTCTTCCCGTGGCAAGGCAAAGACCTCAGCTTCGGGCTGAGGGATCTCAGCGATAGTGCTATTGTTAAGGTTTATAAGTGATGAAATTACTGTTTTTGCACATGTTAGGCATTTTTCTCTTTGCCAAACTGAATTTAATTGGGGATTGAGATTCTCTAAAGTTTGTTTCCACTCATTTTCCACATATTACCTAGTTCATGTGGTTGTGTCGTTCCTGGCTTTCAGGTAATCCTGTCGAATTGGGTTCCTGGTCCTTTGCCATTTGTAGCATAACCGATTGTGGTTTTGCTGCAAGAATTTAATGTCATTCAGATATCAGGCATTTATTGCTGGCCTCTACTTATCTGGTACATAATTTCTCGCAAGTTTAATTGCAAGTTCTAATTTTTCTATTGCACCATCATGTGTTTGTGGTGAATTTATTTCAAAACCAGGCATTTAGTTTTTGAAGGTTCCTGAAATCATCCCAATTAACCTGGTTATTGTTTAACGTTGGTGCTTGTGCCTTAAACCTAAGAGGCAATGTGACTTTCATTAGCACTGGAAGATGATCCGACATTAGTTCATGTAGGACACTACATTTAATACTGAAAGATGTATGTTTATGATCGCTATGTCTAATAAATCTGCTGTATGTTAATTAGCATGAGGGATGTGTCTAGGTTCTTCTGGGCCTATCACGACAAAGTGTTTATGTAGTTCAGTAGTTTTGTACCTTGTGGATTTGGGTTTAAACTGCGCCATAGATGATACAGTTGAAGTCCCCAACTGCTATGTTTTTTGTGTCTAAACACATAATTTTACTCACGTCTGTGTCAGTATTCCTCAGGGATTATAAGTAGCTGCTAGCATAAATGCAGTATGAAACATGTTGATTTTTACCTCAGTGGCTTCTGAACAATTAAGTCCCAGGACATGAACTTGCCAGTGACTAATGGAGGAATGTATGACTATTGCTGTCCCTCCACCCCGACAGTCACGGTCTGTCCTATAAATTGTATATCCAGGAAATGTAAATCTGTCGGTGTTGCCTAAATGTGTTTCCTTTAACAGTGCACTTTCGATTGAGTGAGTTTTCAGGAAGTCTGCCAAATCTTTCTTTCTGCACACTCCTCAGCAGTTCCAGAAAATTATATTAATTTTGTCTGTTTCAGCCATGGCAATGTTTGTGTAGAGCTGTCAATATTTCAGATAGGAAGTGTATCAGTATTAGTGGGTACTGTTCCTAGAAGGTGTGGCTCCTGAACATTCTAAGTTGTTCTATTCGTTCCCGGGGAACAGAGTGCTTGGGTAAGCTCATGGCATGCATGAGTTTGCTTGCAGTCTTGCCATTTACTTTGTGTCATCTGGGGGCCTGCTTTTGTGGGCTGAGTGACTTTTGGGTGGGAGGGTGAGGCCTTTTGTGAGAGTACGTTTTGTGTGTTTGTGGTGGAGGATGTGGGGGTCGCTCATTCCTTACTGGGCCCTCCTCAGTGACTAGCTGGGGGGGCCTCAGCTACAATGCAGGTCAGGTTCTACTTTGCCTCTCCATTGTGAACCACCCTGTGTGGTGCATTACTGCACTAGTGGCAATCTGTGAATAGCTATTTCTCCTGCTTATATTTTGAGGGTGTCTGTGAGGCTGCACATAGTGTGTCTGCAGGGTCTTGGTGACTGCTGCTTGGTATGTGGTACAACCGCGCCAGGTTGTACCATGGCCCCTATGGCCACATAGCTGGCAGTACTGCTCCGCCAGCAGAAAGCTGCATGTATCTGAGGGGGGTGGGCCTGAACGTTTGGCACGTAATCTGGGGACTGACATTCTCTCTGTATGTGCCACAGCTGTTGGCATCGCATACATTGCTTCGGTACAGGATCCGTTCTGTATCTCTATATCCTAAACTTAAAATGTGCCAGGTGTCTGAGGGCTAGTAATTTCTGCTCTTATTCATGGGAACCTGCCACCTCTTTGAGGTACACAGGCAGTGGGGCATGACGCCAGTTGTAATTGTGCATTTCAACAGCTCTAAGCACCGATATCCCTAGGTAGGCCAGGTCTTTGTGTTTGTCCCCAGTGAGTAAGGCGTATGGTCTTTTGGTTTTGAACCTAACTGTTGTTTGCTGGGGATGGGGGAGAAGATAGAACTGTACGTCCTTGGACCTGAGGTATTCTACCAAAATCGGGTAGTCACTCAGACAGGACAGCTTGATTGTAAAATCAGTGGAGCTCCTAGCTGTTGACCCTAACAACCTAGTTGTCAACAGGCCCTTAAACACCACCACTGCCGCCACCACCACCACCACCACCACCACCAAATCCTAGCTGTTGATGTTGTGTATGTGTGTGTCAGTGTACAGAACTTGTAAAAGTTGCATGTCAGGGAGTGTATGTGTTGGGCCTGGCTCTTGTGTATGTAGATCAGTGCAAGGTCTGCCCTCTTTTCTGTAGGTGTATCTGTAGAAGGTGGTGTGGAGCTGGCATTCCATGTTGGTGGTGTGTGTGTTTGTGTGTGTGTCCGGAACAGTTTGCGTCTCACTATGCGAGGTGCTGGCCTTTGGTGAGTCAGGAGAGTTGGGAAGAGGCTCCTTGGTATTTGGAGAAGCTATGGTGGGTGTTTTGGAATTCAAGATAGAGGGTTTTTTGTAAGAGGATTTGGTGAGTTTGCTTCTCAGTATTATGGTAGTCTCAGTCGTGGTAGGCCCCTTGGTGTTTCCTGCCATTGGGTCTCAGCGTATGAGAATAAGTGTGTAAAAGAGTGTGTTTGGTTAAGAGTGTGTGAGTTCAAGGGAGTGTGTGTTGTAAATAGTTTGAAGCAATAAAGAGGGGTTGTCTTAAAACTAGATAGCAGAAAGGAAAAGAGAAGAGTAAAGAAAAGTACAGTGAGCAAGCGCTAAGAAGCATAGGGAAAAGAGAGTCAGACCTCAGAGAGGCACTTAAGCGAATCTTACGATTGCTCACTGTGACCTTATTCCCCTACTCATGTATAGCATAATATTGGTATAGTGCAAGTGCTTAGCTGAACTTTGGTATTAACACCACTGCAATGCTCAAGCCATTGGTCTTGGTATTGCTACCGCAACCCAAAATCCAACAGTAGTAGCTTCTTTGATGCAACTGTTTCTTCTTCTTGGAGATCTATGGTGTTGCCCTCTCAAAGATCTGCTGACGACTTGCTGCCCCATACTGGGGCTTGTCTGGTTTTTATACAGGCAGGTGTAGGAGACCACTGATGCCAGGTGATTCTCTGCACTGCAGGAGGTTGGGATGAACTCTGATTGGCCAAAATTCCTTTGCACTTCTATGTCATTAATGCAGAATCACTGAAATTTGGCACAGATGTCATAGTATTCTTTAATTTTCTTTTTGTTTTCCCAATGGCCGTGAACCAAAGTTTATTAACATGCATCCCATCATTATTAAAGTTTTGTGGACAATAGACAATTTCTAACACCTCTTAGCTCTTTATAGGCCACCATTTATTTTCCCTACTCACTACCTTGGTTTGATCAAACAGTGTTGTATGTCTTGTTCTGTTAACATGTAATGCAACAGCCAATTTCTCTGTTGTTTTGTTTGCGTTGACACTGGCGCTCCTGTAATCGTTCTTTCACTGTGCGACCCGTCTCAGCTATAAATGACTTGTCACAGCTGCAGGGCATTTCATAAGTACTTAGTTTATTAAGTGGTGGTATTTTGTCATTTACATTTACCAGTAAATCTTATACTTCAGTGGTTGCCTTATACGCCAGCTTGATATCTGTTTCCTGTAATAATTTTCCTATTTGGTATGTCGCTTCTACATATGGAAGTACTGCCAATTTTTTTTTTTTAACTTGATGTTTCTGTTTAGATTCTGCCATTGACCAAGCTCTATTTATATATCCCACTTTTTGTAACCATTAGGGCCTCACAAAAATTCCTTATCTCTTGTGCTAGATTAGAGGTGTCGCAAGTTCTTTTCGTTTGCAAGGTCAAAGTTTTCAAAATTTCCTTTTTAGTTGTGGGGTGGTAATGCAATTCTGCATGTACATAGCAGTTAGTGCTTATTTTCCTATAGATAAAATGTCCCAATGTGCCATTTTCACCTCTAATAATAACCAGAACATCCAAAACAGGAGGTTTTCCATTTTTCTCCAGTTCCATTGTAAATTTTGTCTGAGGATGTCACTCAAGAACAGTATGACATCTGTGCGGTGATTCTGCAGTAGTGACATAGCAGTGCAGAGGACTTCTGGCCAATCAGAGTCCACCTGGACCAGCTGCACTGCAGAGAACCACCTGGCCAATGAAGACTTTCCTCCACATGCCTGCCCGTAGAAAAAGCTGACAAGCTGGAGCATGTGGCACACATGTGGCAGCATATGGCACATTCAACCTGACACCTCACCCTAGCCAGTTGGTCAGCACGCTGGGGCAATATGACCATTGTCTACCTAGACGGCGGCAGAGCTACCGCTTGCCCAAGGATGCCCTTGGCTGATAACTGCCACTATCCCCTCAAACATCTCAATTGCCAAATATACTCCACATTTGGTACTATCACACCCTTCACCTAATCCTCTCGGTTTCTGTCCACTGGCACTGCCTTGCTCGACAGTACCACAAGTGGCCAGCCAAGCAAGCAGTAGAGCAATGGTCGCTCGGTTGGTCAGACATCTAAGGTTGGACACATCCTGCCACCAGTGGCAACATAGGAAACCAACCTACACCATCAATTTAGATTAACACAAAAGCTTGCAAACCTTGACATCACCTGTTAAACCACACAGGGAAATCCATACTAAAGGGATAGTTACCGTGGCCCCCTTACCCTCCATCCGGGTTAACCTGGGTGTCTTGATCTTACTCTTGGAGTCTCTTGGACTCATGTGGCACAGTATGCCTTTGAAAATGGCTATGACAGGATGGTCGAAACATCAGTTTTATTCAATTTGACACGGTAAAAACTGGACAGCCAAGGAATTTTCAGTGATAGTAAGTTGTTGTTGTTGTTCTTAGCTAATGCTGGATTTCTGACAGTGAAGTCATTAATCCTCTTGCTCTCCAATATTTTTCACTGATGGATGGGGCACTAGAAGTGGCCGGGCATATTTGAAGGTGGTCTCGATCCATTTCCTCTTGCAGATCACATAGAGGACAGAGTGGTGAAGAATATATCCCAATTCTGTTTAAATGTTTTGCCAGACAATCATGTCCTGTAATCAACCTGAAGGTTGCAACTGCTGTTTTCCGAGGATACTCAGGAATCACTGTTTGAATGTTTGGTAGTTTCCATCTTTTATTCTTTGATTTTTCATAGTAATATTTTGCAATAATTTTTTTGAATTCAGAGTTGACTAATCTTTTAGCTGCATAAAATGGTAGATTAACTATAGATTTTTGTACACCGCTGGTACCCTTTTGCAAGAAAATCAGCTTTCTCATTACCACTCAGTCCACAGTGAGCCGGTATCCATTGGAAGACTAGGTGTTTTTGAAGTGCTAATAGATGGCTAAGCATCTTCCAACATTCTATAATAGTTTGGTTTTTTGGTGACAACTTGGAAGTAATTGCTATAATTGCTGCCCTGGAATCTGAGAGAATAACTGCTTGCTGAAAATGTGAAATTCTGTACAAAAGATTTTGTAGGGCCATTCGAATTGCTTCAATTTCTCCATCAAAGTTAGTAGTTCCATAACTTAAAGATTTGTAATAGGAAAAGAGGTGACATGTGACTCCAGCACCTGCTCCATCTTGGTTTGATATCAATGATCGATCAGTATAAATATGGGGCCACTCATGTTCTGGGAATCTAGTATGGATTGTCTCTAATGCCAATCATTTTAGAACACTAGTTGGAGTATCACTTTTTTTAACTTCTTCTGTCAGGTGTAAATAATATGTGATGTCTAATGTATGTGTTGGATTGACTTTAGATATGAAGTTTTCCTTCGAATTAGGAAGGTGTACATTTTTCTTGATGTCTTGAATTTTGGAAAGAAAGCTCTCCTGAGTCTTTAGTGTATGTGTAAAATTTCTCTTGTGCCATGTATTGAATGGGAGTCTGATCAACTTTTCGTGTTGAATAAGAGCCGCTTTTTCTATTTCATATTCAATGGGGTATTGGTTGGTTAGTATTTCCATAGCTGCTATTGGTGTAGTTTTGATAGCACCTGTAATTAATCTCAGACTTTGGTTTTGAAAGCTTTGAATTTTTTTTTGTGTTTGCTGTTACAAGAACTTCGCTGCAGTAAGTAAATAATGGTTATATATATATATATATATATGTATGTTGTGTTAAGCGTTGTTCTGGAACATCCCCACTTCATTCCTGTTGGACGTTTTAACAGTGAAAGGCGCCTCTCTGCTCTTTGTATTACATTTTCTATTTGTTTGGTCCATGTAAGTTTGGTATCAAATGTAACTCCTAAATACTTTGCTTCCTTTGTTTCTGGTAATTGTTGACCCTCAAAATTTAGTTTTACTTTTAGTGGTTTTTTTCTTAGTGAAAAGATTTGGTAGTTTGATTTTGTTGTATTAACAGTCATTAAATTTTCTTTGGTCCACCTCTGTAAGTGGGTTAAGGATTGTTGCATGGTTTTTCCTAGTTCTGTACTTTTACTTTTTGGTTTTGAAGTCCACATTACTAAATCATCAGCAAATAGTGCACACTTCACGCCTGATTCTTGTATTTGTTGTGGTAGATCATTAATAAATATATTAAAAAGTGTAGTGCTGAGCACTGCACCTTGTGGTAAGCCACAGTGTACTTGTTTATATTTAGATATATTTCTTCCATATCTGGTTGCAATAAAGCATTGTGTTAGGAAATGACATAGCCATGAAAACATTGGACCTTGTATCCCTATTTTTTTTACTTTCTTTAGTAGTTTTGTTCTGCATATAGAATCATATGCACTTTGAAAATCAATAAAAACTGATAAATTATCTTCTTTTCTATTGAAGGAGTCTTTGATTTCTTGACTGAGAAGTAAGACTTGTTCATTTGTAGAGTGGAATTCTCTGAATCCAGCTTGACATGGGGATATTAAATTTTGTGATTCTAGGAACCAATTTAACCTGTTAGACACCATTCTTTCCATCACTTTTGCTATTATGCTGGTAAGAGCTATTGGTCTATAATTTTTTATTTCTGATGCTGTTTTGTCTTTCTTCAAGAGTGGGACAATTATTGCTTTTCGCTATTCAGCAGGTACAGTGGTTTTCCAGGATAGATTGTAGAGTTTCAGTAGTTGTTGTTTTGCTGTTTTTCCAAGGTTTTTTTATGAACTCTGGATGTATGCGATCTGGTCCAGGAGACATTTTGTTTTATAGATTATTTATTGCAATGTTCAATTCTTGCATATTAAAATTTTGAAAAAAGATATTGCACTGAGTGTTAGGATTACATTCTCTTTCTTGTTTCAAATCTTTCTTAAATTCTTTATGTTCATTTTTATTATTTCTTGTTACTTTGTGTGAATTATAATAATATGTATTGAATGTTTCGGCTATGACTGCATCGTTTACTAACATTTTATTCTTGTGTATGATAGGTGTGCTGTTGTTTTCTTTCCTGTCCTTGACACTTTTTATGAACTTGTGAGCTTTGTTACCATCTGTCCTATAATCCATTTTTTCTAAGAAATTATTAAAGTGATTCCTTTTAGCAGTATTAATTTCTTTTTTTAGTGACGCACATTTCTTCCGCCATATTTGTGTATCTGAAATGTTTTTTGTTTGTTCAGCTGCACTTCTAGCTATATACCTTTGCTTTTTCAGTTCTTCTAACTGGGGGTTCCAAAAGGGTTTGAAATTTTTAATTTTTCCACGAGGAATATGTTTTTTTTTTTTTTTTTTGCAGTTTCTAGGATGATTTTACAGAATTCTTTGTTCATATGATCTCGTTGGTCATGCAGCTGTGAGTTTGTTTGTTCTTTAAATTTATGTTCTAATTCAGTTTTATATTTGTTCCAATCTGCTTTTTTGAAGTTCCAATACAGATTCATAAGATCTTGACTGTTATTTGTGTTCTGTAGTTTTATATCAGCAATTACTGCTCTGTGACCAGAACTTGGATCTTCTATTACTTGTTTTTTAATTTTTGAAACAATATCTGTTCTAGCTAACAAGAGGTCTGGGTTACTGCCCGCTCCAGAATAATGTATAAAGGTTGTAGGATCTTCTTTACTATAAATCAGTTCAAAAGTTGTGGGTATTCAAAAATTCTTCCACTATCTTCCCTGTAGATTCCACTTTTTCATAACCCCATCTTTTGGAATGTGCATTGAAATCCCCAATTACGATTGTTTTATTTAATTGGTCAACAAGTGAGAGATCTGGTTCATTCCTGGGAGGATTGTAAATACTGTATAAATGGAGATGTGTTTTGTTATCCCAAAAATTTAGCTTTATTAATTCACTTTTATCTGTGTTATCCAATTCTTTGACAATTTCAAAGGAGGTTTTAATATCCTTTTTGACTCCAACTAATATTCCACTACTTATCTGTCTATTTTTGGGTAGTAAGTGCAGTAATAATCCAGTAAAATTGAAGTATTTAAGTTGGTCATTTGTTAGATTTGCTTCTTGTATTACAAATATGTCAATGTTATAGTCAAATACAATTTTATTCAATTCTACTCTTTTTGTTTGTGTGAGACCACCCGCATTTCATTGTGGAAGTCTGATGTTAGATCTATTAATATAATGTTTTGGTTCTCGAGAAGTAGTCCCCGCCCGGAGATCCAAATGGGGGACTATTTTAACTCCGGAACAAAATTTTACCCCTCGAGTCATATTGCATAAAAAAGAGAGCAATAGCAGTAATAGTAACCGTTTTTTTAGAGAGCACCATATTTTTATGTTTTGGCGGTCGCATCGCTCTCTCACAACCCCCAGAATGTCTGGCGGACCACACCTGTCGCTGGTTTACGGGTCTCACTGACCTGACCGGGAGAATTATCAAAATAAATTCACCGACCATATCCTCTGATTACCAATCAGAAGACGTATTACATGCCGTGACAGGTCAGCATGTTAGGGGTTAAGATTTTATAAAAAAATTAGAGAAATGGAGAGGTTGGAAAAATAAAGACTCCCTTGCCCTCAGGAACGCTAATAGCATCGGGGTCGGAAGAGAACAAGAGATGACCAAGGTAAGGTCAGATAGGAAAGTTACAGTGAGGAGCAAAACACCAGTAAGTGGAAGTAATGTGCTCAGCTTGGATGTGAATATTTGTTAAGAGTGAAGGAGTCTCTTCCGGCTGGTATCTCCCGTCACCAGTATGAAGGGAATCTTCTGCTCGTCGTCACCTTGAAGGGTCGGTATGATGAATTCTTTTCTCGTATAAAAGATCCGGCTAACTCTTTCGATGAACTGCGATGACTCTTTCTTTCCTATCTCGGTCGTGGTACGGGTATGAAGTCTGTTCACAATTTACAGCTAATAATTTTCCTTGAGACGCGACCCCCGTGAAAATTATATGTTACGTCGATGTATTAACTTTTAGTCTTTCTAATGAGATAGTCTTCTTTGCTCTGGAGGCCACAATTGAAATAAAATTAGTGTATTTATTATCACAATTTTATTCGTTAATATCTATAACATTTACAATGAAGACAAAAGATAATCGCACTAGGCCAACTGCAAACGATATAATGCAAACAATCAAACAATGGGAAACAAAACACTCCAACACAACGCCTACCATAACTAATAATACTGCATCAAATGCCCCTCATCACAGTATATACAACTAATTCTATTTTGGGAAAATTGTTTTCAGCCATACAATGTTGCATGTACTGTGATGATCTCCCCACAACAATGTAATTGTACAACAATATAACAACTGTGTTGAAAAACATGTCATCGTTGAATACAAAAATATTTTCTCTTGACAATGTTTCGATTTTTTTTTTTTTTTTGGCAACTTTCAGGGGTTCTATGCCCCTCCCCACTAAAATTTGTTTTATGATTTTTCTTATGCGCAGTGGATAATGGCGAATAAGTGCTTCAATAACCTCCTGTTCACTCAACTGAGGTTGGAGTAGTTTCGATTTGTTCGCCAGTTTCAAAAAATACTCCATCATTGAAATACCACGTTTACTGTCATAATGTCCGGTAGCCAGTTCGACTTTAATCTGGTTTTGACGTCCCGGTCCCCAAAATCTATTTATAAAAAGGTTTCGAAACATACTATATGTTTCGTGAGACGCCAAAGTTAGTCTTAACCATTGCAATGCGTTTTTCTTAAGACAGCGTTTAACCACCATCATTCGTATCTCGTTCGGAATTCGTTTGATCCTAAAATAATCCTCCAGTTCTTTTATGAAAATTTTTGGATTGTCACCGGCTTCTTCGTCAAATGACGGAGGGGTTAGGTCATGGAACAAGTGACTAGCGTGACAATTATGGTTTTGACTAGGGGAGTGCATTGGCATAGCTAAATCATTCTCCTGAAAGTCCGCCATATTACTGTTATTGTCAAGTGCATCAGTATTGGTCATATTTTTGCATTCACTCACAAATTGATCATGATTGTCATTAACTCTATCAGCCTGTAGAGCAATCACAACTTGGGAAAGCCTTCCTGTAAATTCTTTTTCCTTTGTAACCGTTTCATTTATTCTATTTACATTTACATTGGCTTCCTCCTTTACTTTATTCAATTCTTCTCGCTGTGACTGCATCTCAGCGCTTATACCCTTTACAACATTTTCTAAACTATCATTTTTTACATCAATGTCATTTTGTTTTGACCTAATTCCATCTTGATACATTTTACAACTCTGTTCTACCACGACTATCTCTGTTCTCAATTCATCTCCTACCTTTGCAATTTTTGCATTCTGTTCTGCTAGTTTTTCATCAAATTCTTTACTTAATTCAGCTTTCATTTCTACCACTGTCTTCTCCTGTCCTAACTTAACTTCATTTATCAATTCTCCTAGCCTAGCTATTTCTACTGTGTTTGATTCCTGTCCTAATTTTATCACGCTTACTAACTCACCTAATTTAGCTATATCATTGTTACTTGATTCAATTCTTTCTGTACATTCCTTCTTACATAATTCAATCTCTTGTGACAATTTATTTATATTTCTGGCATTATCCTCCTTCAAATCTGCTACATTTCTAACACTATCCTCTCTTAGTTTTGCTACATCTGCTTTTAGTTCTGTTACATTTCTAACACTATCCTCTCTTAGTTTTGCTACATCTGCTTTTAGTTCTGTTACATTTCTAACACTATCCTCTCTTAGTTTTGCTACATCTGCTTTTAGTTCTGTTACATTTCTAACACTATCCTCTCTTAGTTTTGCTACATCTGCTTTTATATCTGCTGTATTTTTGTTCATCGCTTCCAATATTTCTTTCAATCCTATTTCAGATTCCTTACATACTACATTCTTTCTACCTTCTACTGATAACTTATCACTCACTTCCCTCTCTACACTATCATTATCTTTCTCAACTTTTTCCATCTTCTGTACAATTTTCTTATTGCCTAGTATCATAAATTAGTACTAGTCTTACTTGAATTCTGGAGCACAAGAAAAAGGATACTCCGTCAAAATGTCTTCTTTTCACTCTTTGTCCAGGTACATATTTTTACTCTATACGCCTGTATTCGAGCCGTCGCACGTCTGGGCGCCAGTATGAAGGAGTCTCTTCCGGCTGGTATCTCCCGTCACCAGTATGAAGGGAATCTTCTGCTCGTCGTCACTTTGAAGGGTCGGTATGATGAATTCTTTTCTCGTATAAAAGATCCGGCTAACTCTTTCGATGAACTGCGATGACTCTTTCTTACTTATCTCGGTCGTGGTACGGGTATGAAGTATGTTCACAATTTACAGCTAATAATTTTCCTTGAGACGCGACCCCCGTGAAAATTATATGTTACGTCGATGTATTAACTTTTAGTATTTCTAATGAGATAGTCTTCTTTGCTCTGGAGGCCACAATTGAAATAATATTAGTGTATTTATTATCACAATTTTATTCGTTAATATCTATAACATTTACAATGAAGACAAAAGATAATCGCACTAGGCCAACTGCAAACGATATAATGCAAACAATCAAACAATGGGAAACAAAACACTCCAACACAACGCCTACCATAACTAATAATACTGCATCAAGAGTGTAATTTGTTTTTGATGTTGGTATGAGTTGGCTAAATGACGAAAACGTGCCACCAATGTTCATTGTTACAAACAACTAAGCTTGCCCAAAGACGTCACAAATATCTCCATATTTAATTTTAATATATATGTATAAATAAAAGAACCACATGTGTTCAATATTAAAAGCAAAAGGAGGATAGCCAAAGATCGCCTCCCCAACACTGCGGGAGCAATTTGATGAATGCTGCACATGCGGACGCACACATGGCAGCCAGAATGCTAGACTCGCAACGAAAAGAATTTGGGACCAGCGTCCATGTCCCCGGCGCAGATGGACGTACTTCTACGTGTGCGCGTCATAAAACAGAAAGCAAATCTAGTAAGCGTTTAAAGACCGCTAACTTGTGCAAAACAAGTGAAACATTAGCTAACCCTAATAAGCCAGTCAACACGAAGTGTGCGATTAAATAAAAGGACGTAAAATAGACGCGCAAAGTGATAGAAAACACATTTAGCGAAACATCGCTAAACCTTCAGACATCAAATCTCGGCGATGCTAGGGAAGTCGAGATTAAAAGACTTACTACTGTAATATGATTTAAATACTGTGAACAAGAAGGCGCGAACAAAACATTTCACCAAAGTCAACCCCAGGTGTATGTTCATTCCATCCAGCACCACGACCCGAGACAACAAAAGAGTCAAAAGCCCATCAACATCACCTTCGTAATTCATAAAAACAGCATCAACTTCATGTAATTATTTTAAAAGCTAATTAACTATTTCATGAAGTTTTACTATTATTGTAAGTCTTTTATTTTAATGTTTTAATATATAATAACAAACCTCAGTGCAACAGCCCTTGAGGACTAAGGCCTACTACCCAGTCACTACATCCTCGACCTCTGCCCACTACAGGTCTCTGAGTAGGGTGCAGTATTGGAGGGTGGGACACTGTCAGCATCCTGAGTCCTCCCAGCCGGTTATACAGTCTTTGTGACCTGGGGCTGCTATTTATTCAAATAGCTCCTCCATTGCCCCCTCCTCCCCACCAAGGACCTAACAATGCTGTGTCCACCTCAGACCAGAGTTTCCAGTGGTGGAAAAATCCCCATGCCGGTACTGGGAATCGAACCCAGGTCCTCCATGCTAGAGGCAGCCATGTTACGACTGCACTACAGAGGCAGTCATTTTAATGTTTTAGTGAGTGAAAACTTTCCACTGCTGTCTGGCTGCAACGAAAGTATGTACTGTGGGTAAAAAGAGATCAAGAAATTGGTGCAAACTTGATATGATGAGGGGGTGTCAAAAAATAACCAGAATTGTCTTTTTATTGGAGAATGCTGCTCACCTTTATTCAAATTCCATTACAAACCTTGAAAGTATTCTCCCTCAGACACAATATAACGATTCCAGTGTTCAGTCCAATGTTCAAAACATTCCCTGAAACGCCTTTTTGATAGTCTGTTGAGTACACCCGAAATTTTATTGTTTAGCTCTCAATCACTCTGAAAATGATGACTCCAGAGTTCTTGTTATTCTGCAGGAAATAGGTGGAAGTCACACGGTGCCGGGTCCGGTGAACATGATGGATGTGGCTTCACCTCAACACCTAATTCAGTGATTATTTCCTGAGTCTTGATGGCACGATGAGCGGGAGCATTATCCTGATGAAGGATCCATCCCGTTTGAGCAAGATTTGGTTTTCCCCATTGCTTACTCTTTGAAGGCTTGCTGCAACGTTTGTGATGAAGTTTTGTCAAGAAGAATGCAAAATCTAATTGATGCATGCTGCTGCAACTTGAGATCCATGTTGGGTACAGTAAACACGGCCTCACACTTCTACTGCTACCCTCCAACTGAGCAACTCAAGGAAAATGACATGTGTGCCATTTCGTCACTCAAGGTCACATCTCTCCCGTACTACCAACACCCATCTTATGTGCGGGCACTTTAAAATGCAAAAAAGGAATTCCGGTTACTTTTTGACACCCCCTCATAACTACCCAGCTGTAATAACATTGCAACAATACTACTGACCAGATGGTTAGGGCTGTTTTCACTGTATTGCTTAGGACTCCACCTAAAGATGCTGTTAATGCACTTGGTGCCATTTTTATAATTAATATTGCTTTGGATTGAGCAATGAGACTATTCAGTGATAGTAAGTGTAAATCACCATCACATATAATCTCCCATGTGGTGAATATTTACCTGTTGAATGAGATATTAAAGAATTTCTCCACAGCATATGGTGAATGAGTTTAAGATTTGGTAGAGATTTTTATCCTGGTTGGAATTGCCTAGTAGTCTTAGGTATAATTGCAAGGTTTTTATGCATTTTTATTGGAGAACAGTAACATTCTTTTTGAAACAATTTGAAGTATATGCTGGTATATGCAAATTGCCTCCATGCCGCATACTATGACACGTTTGTTCTGAAATTATCATAACTGTAATATAGCTCATGAGTGATAATTCATCAGTGAGAGTAAGAATCTTGTGGCTTTTAAATAATGACCTACAGGAATGTTGGAACCCATCACCACAAATAATATGTGTGGTCCTTTTCTGTTACATAAACACTTGTGTGCGGTGTGCTGAATTACCCTAGAAAATAATTCCATATTGCAATAGGGAGTAGCATTTTGCTTCAACGGATTCTTTTAATTTCTTAATGCATAGGAAGCAGAGTTAACTTTTGGTAGTGCGAGTTTAATTTGTTTCTGCAGGTGAGCATTTCATCTATATGGAGCCTAAGAAATTTGGTATTGGTTACTTTACACATAGTTTAGTTGTATCTGATTAACTCATTTACTTTCTCATGGTAGTTGAATAAAATTTCAACTCTTTGGTAATTTGAATAAAAAAAGTTTTTCATAGCTTGAGGCTAACTTGTATGCTTCAAATCAAATGATGAGCTCTACAAATGCATTAGTGACAGAATGTCTTAAATCCTGATGTGAGATTTCCGATATAATCACGTTAGTGTCATCTGAAAAGAGCACAGCTGTGGACTCTCATCTAGCATTAAATGGCAAGTAATTCACAAATATTAAAAATACTACTGAATGTAGTACCTTGGGGTTGCCTTTAGTAGCAATACCTGTTTCAGAATCATAACCATTTATGCTGGTTTTCTGAAATCTCTTTGATTTGAAATATCTGAGCCAATTGATAGAGATCTTATTGAAACCTTAATATTTTAACTTTTCAGCAACAGGTTGTGATCTATACTGTAAAATACTTTTGCTGGATCACAATATATTCCTAATGGTAGTTCTTTTTTTACACCTGGCTGCTATCACTTCAGAAATTAGCATGTATGCAATATTTTCAGTTGATATTCTATTTGTAAACCCAAGCTTGGGTAATGCAAGAATGTTGTATAAGGGGAGGTTGTAAGCTCTATGCTTGTAATGTTAATTTTAAGAAGTTTAACTCCACTTTTCAGAGAAAGTATTTGCTCAAGAAGGTATGAAGTTTGGTACATGTATAAATCAATGCTTTCTAATTATACTGACCTTTTTATATTACATAGGTATGATGTTATTGTATTTTAAAAAAATTATAATTAATATATTAGTTTTTTGCCCATTTTTAAAATTATTAGCATCCATGATTTTAATGATACGACTGTAAGAAAAAGTCAGCACCATCACAAACAACCTAGAAATGAGTGGTAGAAGTTCCATCAGTAGAATAAGTGGATTCTGAGAAAATAGGATAAATGTATATAGAAAAATAAGTTTGAGGAACCCTCAATGAAAATTAAGGTGAGGTTGTAAGCTCTATACTTGCAATTTTAATTTTATGAAGTTTAACTCTATTTTTAACAGAAACTGTTTACTCTAGAAGTAGCATATTTGGTCCACATATAAGTTTGTTTTTTTAATGTACCGCCTTTTATATCACGTAGATATTATTCCTGTATTTTTAGAAACCATATTAATGAGTACATTAGCTTTATATTGCGTAATTATGTCCAGTAGTTTAAAAAATATATGGCCTTAAAATATTTTTCACTCACATCTGAGGTTGGTCATTTAAATTTATTTTAAAGACACTTGTGGCACACTTTTAGGGGTAAAATGACCAGATTATGATAAGATAGGGGTTAAACTTCCAAAATCAGCAAAAAACACAAAATTGATACTTCTGGCCCAAACCAGGTTACATCCTCCACTTAATCCATTTATGGTGTAACCCAATTTCCATTATTTTGGGAAAAGGCTGTTAAGAATAAGATGGGCCTATAATTGGAAGTCAGAATCTTGCCTGTTTTTATATATAAAGTCCTAACAATTGTTTTTCATTTTCTTGTGGAAATATCCTTGACAAATGAGAATTACACATATGGCTAAGAGGCTTAGCCAACTCCAGTAGGCAATATTTTACCCATTATGGTACCTATCTCATCTTAATGAGAGGTTTTGCTTTTCAACAAGTTAATATTTCTAATCTCTCTGGAAATTGTGGTATCCATTTCAAATTTACAGTTAATTTAGCCATGTCTTTTTTTAGAATTTTGAATGCATTACAGTTTGGCTCATATGTTTCTTTTGCTGTTTATTACATTAAGAAAATATGTGTTAAAGGCATTAGCTATGGCACAATAATGCCTGTATTCTTTGTTAGATAATAACTCTATACTTATTGATTTGAATTTATTGAATACTAGAGCATATACATCTTGGGCTGCCCATGAACTTGAACTCCCTGGCCCTTCTGTCATTGGACAGCCCTCTGAGGTTCTCTACATTTGAAGTGTGTTATTTATTATTCAGCTACAATTTGTTAGCCTTACTCAAACCTGTCTTTTGTCTTTCGTCTTTTAATTCACTTATTTTCACCAAATTCCCTTATACTGTCCTTTTCCTAAGCTCATTACTATTTTAAATTCCCATTCCAATCTAAAATTTTATTTTCGTCCTCTTTTTCTTATGCTTCATGTTTATTTACTAATAATTTCCTACCCTCACGGGTTCACTTTCTTCTTATCTCTTTTACTTATAATACCTACTTCGCTTTATCCCTAAACTTATTTTTCCCCTCCCTCCTTCCAATCTTGAACACCTTTCACTTAAATCACTTTCTCTTCCATGTCACACAGCACTGATCTCCATTTTCCTCTCTCTTTTTTGCTTCCTATATATTAACACATTCATTATCTGGAATCCAGTGTTTTCCCTATTTCTCCCAGCTCTGCCATCACTTCCTCTATAGTATCTTTGCTGGCCATGTCCTTTGCATCCTTCCTCTTACAGGAGCGATCTTGGCACACATGGGCTCTGTCGCATTGCTGGCTCAATACTCGCAAGTCTATACTTAGTGATGAGTTCCATAATTAATGGCTTTTGAGTGGTGAACTATTAATTCCTTGACATCAGGATCCTAACCTCAAACAATCAGGAAAATCACATGGAATGGATCTAAGTAGTTGCACAGAGCACTGCTATGCATACACAAAAGTGCCTTGGGGCACATTCAGAGGTCATATATATTGGGCTCTGCCTTCCTTTGATGTTAACAAGGGTCAACTAACAATTCCCTATAATAGTATAATGAAATGCATAGTTCTTAACAATTAGAACTTCAATTAAAAGTCAATAAACTCTGAGTTACAGTATTTTTAACTTCGGTTCAGGAAACCCTCACTAAAAGAAATTAAATCTGTCAAGTAAATGAATTGAAATGAGAACTAGTGGAAATTCAAAAGAGGACATGTGATATAATTAATATTTTGTCACCTTTCATTTGTAAAGAAATGCATAGAGTTTTGATAATTTTACTAAATCCACTAGCCACCAAGTTATTCAAAATGTATATAGGTTTGTGCTGGTGACAGTTGAAGTTAATGATTAGTCATGTGTGGGAACTAAGTTGGCAAGATGCATTTGACTTGAAAAATTGTATCTAGTACCGGCACTCAAACCATGGAGCACGTTCTCTCAGTTAATGTTCTTACTCCTTGATCTGATATGGCAAGATGTCTATGCAAGTATTAAACCTTCTTAATTATCACAATAAACTTTCAAGATTGTTTCAAATACAGACGTATTCCTCAAAGGTGATCTGTATGGTGCAGGTGCTTTATAATTACCAGTATTGTGCTTAATGTTTCAACTTATTTGCTACACATGACTATTGTGGAAGAACAAACTAATTATTAAAACACAAAACTACCCAAATAGTTGCCAACATTCAAGGTGATTTTGAGGTAAAGTTAATATATGAGACTTCCTGGAAACTTATCCTAGCTACTTGAAATAGATGCAAAGTTCAATGCTCATACAGATATCTCAACAAGATAGCTGAGTGATAATAGCACTGGCATAAAGGGACAAATAGATTTGATTGCAGTCCAGGACCTGACATTAAATTTCTCAAGTGTTTCCAAGAGTTATGTTTATTGGCAAATGAACAGTGCTGCTGTGTAATAAGATTTGAACATTGGTTGATAGAATTATTATTTATTTATGCCAACAACCTTACTGCTAGAACTTTTGAACACATAAGCCATATGTGGGCAATGTTCAAGAGGTGGAATCGGAGCTGAAAAAATCAGTGCCATAACTGGGATTTGAACAACGGATCTTGCCTTTATCAAGCGGCCGCTTTAACCACTAAGTTACCGTGGCAACTTGCCAGTATGATGTTACATTCCCCAGCCAATTCGTACTTTCCCAGTAGACCACAAGGGAATCTCACAGAGATAAATGCCCCAAGGGCGACTTATAAATTGTAAGTACTTTATGTCCCTGGTTAGGTAACCTTTAGATGGTAATTATTATTTATTTATGCCAACAAACTTACTGCTGGTATGTTTATACAAAGCTGTGTGTGGGCAATGTTTAAGAGTTGGAACCAGGACTGAAAAATTCAATGTCATAGCCACGGATCTTCTGCCCTTCTTGTAAGTCATGCTTGGTTTATTTATCTCTGATGTGGGATTCCCTTGTGGTTTCCCAGGAAAGTATGAATCAACTGGGGAATTTAATGTCATACTGGCAAGCTGGCCATGGTAACATGGTGGTTAAACCAGCCGCGAGATAAGCGGAAGATCTGTGTTTCAAATCCCAGCTATGGCATTGAATTTTTCAGTCCTGATTCCATCTCTTAATGGTTGATGGATTCAAAGAAACTGATATTTGAAATTATACATATTTTAAGGGTACATATCTCTCTTTGTCCACAGGCTTGTTCCTGAAGTTAAGAACAGCAACATCAGATCCAGCAACAATTTTGAAATGGATACCAATCTAGAAACCAAAGAAGAGGAATCTCTTCCAGGTGATGTAGCCCCTCAGAATGAGACAGAATTCTTTCGCAAGGTTGTTACAATGAGGGGACACAGTGATGCTGTGCTTCTGGATGATCATTGTGATGTGCCAATCAAAACAGAAATTAAATCAGAGGCACCGTTTACCAAACATCTTGTAAAACGGATCAAATCTGAAGCTCTTATATGCAGTGACAATTGCGATATAGATAGGAAAGTGGTAATAGATGAACAGACTCTGACTTCAGACTTTGGTTCCCAGAGCAAGGAAGCCTTTCTTTCAGAGGATCCTCTAATAAAGTTAGAGAAATTCAACACTGGTCATGAAATGGATAACAAAATAGAAATTAAAGAAACTTTGTGGCCAGAAACAGAAACATCAGATACGTGTGATGATATTGAGGTAAGTTTTGTAGAATTCTACTGCAGTTATAGCTTGTTATAGCTTGAATTATGTAATATAAAATTAATAAGTGTTTGTGTAATGCATTTTGTGAGATAGGATATATAAAGAGTTGAAAGTAATGGAGATACAGTTGTTGGAAATTATGATGCTTACGGCGATTACTCGTATGGCACACCTCAGAGTCAGTTCAGCTCTGGTGGTCAGTGTCCCACTTTGCTGAAATGTTACTGGTGTTGCAGAGTACAATGGTAGGAAGTAGAAAAGATGATGTGACAAGGTGTTCTGAAATAATGCATGGGAATTTGTTAGCTCTGACACCTCACTGCTGTTTCCTGCAAGTTTGTTATTTTGGATTATGTTAGTCTTCCATGAGTTTCTGCAGCACCTCAAAGTTAACTTCTGCATGGCACCTCACATACTCCTTTTTTGCACTCATGAGTAAGGTGGTATTATGTACCATTGCCTTGTCACTACACTTATCCTGCTCACTATTCACTCTATACCTATTACTATGCCTCATATCCAAAGTTCACAAATCTTTGGACATTATATTGCTATAATCACAAGCTGTGCAGACTCAAGACGACAGAAACTGTTGGTATGCCGCTAATTTTATAATTTCTTTTTTCTAGTGGGGAAAAATCCATGTATGGACTTCCACTGTGTTGGAGGGTAGAATAGGGAGTTTATTATAGTTTCACGGGCGATCAGCCGTGTGAGATTTGAAAATATTGAGCTTTCGGCCATGGAGTTTAGAATGGTCGAAAGCTCAATATTTTCAAACCTCACATGCCTGATCGCCCGTGAGACTATAACAAATAACGTGCGCCGTGAAAGCTTTAAATCTTACAGAATAGGGAGTGTCTGCATTACTGCTATGGGAAATGAAATGAAATGAATTTTGGTTTAAGGGCGCTCAACTTCAAGGTCATCAGCGCCCTTAAAAGATTCATGGCAATAGCCAGATATAAATTTCACTCAAAAAATAAAAATACTAGAAACAACAAAATATACAAAGGTAAAAAGCAGTGGCAATAGCCAGATATGAAACAAGGTGATAAATTTGTCCAAAAGCAGAAACAGATAATTTAAAAAATTCAAATCCTCAAATTTATATTACACTGCGCTAAAAAATTAAAAACTCTATCAACCGCTGTTCTGTCGTCCGCTAGGATCTCTGCAAGTCTGGCAGGCAGCTGCAGAGAATCCCGAAGGTGCGCTAGAGAGCAACACTCTAGCAGCACGTGGCGAACCGACAAAACGTTGTCACACAGCGGACATAGAGGCGCAGGGTCCCTTTTAAATAGGTGACCGTGCGAAAAATTGCAGTGCCCTATTCTTAATCGAGCCAAACTAACCTCCTCGCGACGAGATGTGCGACAGGAAGTTACCCAGTTTATCGGAAGTTCTTTCACTTCTCTAAGCTTATTACCGCGGAGAGCTGACCACTCGTCGTGCCAGGACGACAGCACCGCTCTCCGCACTTCAAGCCTGAAGTCTTCCGAAGTAACACGTGAGATGGTAATACTAGGTTCTGTAGTTGCCGTCTTTGCTGCTAAATCTGCCATTTCATTCCCAGGCAAACCTACGTGACCAGGAATCCATGCACACACCACGTCAACACCAGAAGCGTGTAAAACATGGAGGGCATCCTGGATACGTTGTACAATAGGGTGGGGGTTGTACAACTGACAAAGGCTCTGCAGTGCACTAAGGGAATCGCTCAAAATCAGACAGTCACCTAATTTACGACGGCGAACATACAAAACGGCTCGATAAATTGCATAAAGCTCTGCAGTAAAAATGGAAGTGCTATTTGGAAAACCGAATGTATATGGTTCGGTTCCATAAACATAAGCACATCCAACACCGTTGGTGTTCTTTGATCCATCGGTGTAAATATATGTACGGTCAGAGTAACCTGACAAAAATTCTAAGAAACACGTGCGGATACTTGAAATAGGCATCGTGGACTTCTGGTGTATGGTCATCCCAAGATCTACATGGGGCGTACCAGATAGCCAAGGGGGGTGAAGTCTCTCGCCCTTGGCGAACATCACAGGCAGTTCCACTCCAAGCTTCACTAGGAGCTCTTGGAAACGGAACCCCGCAGGCTTAGGATGAAGGGAGCTATTTTCTATATCGTTCTCTTAGCGTGCTGGTGAAAAAAGAGGCGAACGTTGGGTTCTTAGGCATACATCTAAGCGCACAACCATAATTTGCCAAGAGAATCTCACGCCGATATTGCAGAGGAGGTTCTGCGGACTCGGCGTAAAGGCTCACCACTGGGCTTGTTGGAAAAGCTCCTGTTGCAATGCGGATGCCCCTATTGTGGACCACGTCTAATCTTCTCAGCACAGATGGTCGTGCTGACGAATAAACAATACACCCATAGTCTAGCTTGGATCGGACCAATGCGCGATATATTCGCAACAAAGTTGTTCGATCCGCTCCCCACGATTTGCCATTCAGTACTCGCATAATATTTAGGGAACGGTCACATCTCGCTCTTAGCTGTGCAATATGCGACGACCAACTAAGCTTCCTGTCCAAGATCAAACCCAGGAAGCGCGTCTCTTCTGCGAAGGGAAGTGAATCTGGACCAAATCGGAGCGAAGGTGGTAATCGTCTCCTACGGCGCCAGAAATTAACGCAGATTGTCTTCTCAGTTGAGAAACGGAAGCCGTTTTTCACGCTCCATTCTCTAAGGTTGTCCAAACATTGCTGCAGGCGCCGTTGTAAGAACGCCGTGCGCTGAGAAGTGCAATAGACAGCGAAGTCGTCTACGAATAGGCATGACGAAACTCCAGGTGGAACACATTTCCAGATGGAGTTAATTGCTATAGCAAAGAGCGTGACACTTAGCACCGAACCCTGAGGTACTCCCTCCTCCTGAACAAAAGAATTAGAAAAAACCGAGCCGACCCTTACTCGGAAAAAGCGGTCCTTCATAAACTCCTGAATGAAAAGTGGTAGGCGTCCACGTATGTTCCAGGCGTACAGGGAACGTAGAATCCCTGCTCGCCAGCACGTATCATAAGCCTTCTCAAGATCGAAAAATATGCCAACGGTTTGACAGTTCTTCATAAAGCCGTCCATTATCTGTGTCGATATTGACACAAGATGGTCAACAGTTGAACGGCGTCGTCGAAAACCACACTGGATGTTAGTCAGTAGGTTGCGACTTTCTAACCACCATACCAATCGTCCATTGATCATGCGTTCCATCACCTTGCAAACGCAACTGGTGAGGGAAATAGGACGATAGCTGGAGGGAAGATGACGGTCCTTCCCAGCTTTCAAGATGGGAATAACGGTGGCCTCCCGCCAATTTTCTGGGAGTATACTGTCAACCCAAACACGATTATAGACCTCGAGCAGGAATGCCTTACCTTCAGGAGAGAGCTGTTGTAACATTTGTACATGAATACCGTCCGGTCCTGGTGCTGAACATCGCGAAGATTTCAGGGAATACTCCAGCTCTGCCATGGTGAAAAGGCGATTGTAATCTTCTACGTTTCTAGAACGAAACGAGAAGCCTTGAGATTCCACCTGAGTTTTAATTGGAAGGAACTCAGGGGAGTAGTTTTCCGAGCTAGACACTTGTGCGAAAGCACTGCCAAAGGTATTGGCCACTTCAAATGAATCAACAACAGCTCCTGTGGCTGTTTTTAGTCTCGCTATTGGTATTTGGGTCGTTTTTTTGGCAACACGCCTTAATCTATCCCACACAACCGAGGAAGGTGTGTGTCGGTTAAATGAAGCTACAAATTTGCTCCATGATGACTTTTTGCTATCCTTAATGACTTGTCTGGACCTGGCGCGCATTTTCTTGTATTCGATTAGGTTTTCCAAAGTAGGGTGACGTTGGAAAAACCTAAGTGCACGCCTTCGAGCACGAATGGCATTCCGACATTCTTCCGTCCACCAGGGGACGGGAAATCGACGAGGGTGTGTAGTCGACCGCGGAATCGATTGTTCAACAGCAGAGAGAATCGTCTCCGTGAGATGCTGCGCCAAATTATTCACTGAGTCGTGCTCGTTGTACGTAAAGACAGCCAACTGGGTGTAAAGGTTCCAGTTGGCATGGTCCAAACGCCATCTGGGCATACGTGTGGAATATGTATGTTGCGTCAAGAGACTAATAAGACATGGGAAGTGGTCACTAGAGTGTAAATCAGAGATGACATTCCATTGTAAGGAGACTGCCAACTGAGGTGAACAAACTGCAAGATCAAGGTGTGAGAAGGTGCTGTGGGAGTCCGAAATGAATGTAGGCTCTCCAGTGTTGAGGAGAGCTAGGTTGTGACTGTCCAAGAAATCGGAAATGAGTTTACCTCTCGCACAAGCGCGACTTGAACCCCAAAGTGGGTGGTGCGCATTGAAGTCTCCCACCAACAGAAACGGTGTTGGCAACTGGGAAACTAGATCTTCTAAATCAATGTGCGAGAAGTCATGGGACGGAGGCAGATAAACATTACAGATGGTGAAATGTATGTTTGGCAGTTTAATCCACACAGCAACTGATTGTATATCAGAGTGCAAAGGTAGAGTTTGCATATATACGTCATCTCTGACAAGTATCATAGCGCCGCCATGTGCCGGTACACCCTCTTCTGCTGTGACATCACACCGTACTGGGGTGTATCGCCTTAGATGGAAAGCGTCTTGAGGACGCAGCTTAGTCTCTTGCAAACATGCGACCAGAGGTTCGTTTTCTTTGAGCAAGAGCTCAAGTTCTGGCCTTTGAGTTCGAATGCCACGTATGTTCCAATGTAGGATAGCCATATTGCATTATGTATGGGATAGGTAACTCCAAGGTAATTCTTCATTACTTTGGAGTTGGCGGTTGTCGAACTAACTTAGCCCTTTTTTTTTCTCTGGGGCTCGCATTCTTGTCTGGCGCTTTTTCGCGCCTCTTTTCAACTGGGGGTCTCCCAGTGTGGGCAG
Source organism: Tenodera sinensis (assembly GCA_030765045.1). Classification (NCBI taxonomy): domain Eukaryota; kingdom Metazoa; phylum Arthropoda; class Insecta; order Mantodea; family Mantidae; genus Tenodera; species Tenodera sinensis. The sequence goes on along the minus strand of CM060974.1, from coordinate 75,157,317 downwards.
ATTCGAACTCCATGTCCTCTGCCGAGGACGTCCGTGTTCCGATACTGAATTTTGGTTCGAGAGCCTCGAACCGATTGGACACGGAGACCGGCGAAGATGACAATCGCCGGTCTGTAGTCATCCCAGAGGATTCCTCCGAAGAGGATCTCCTGGGAGATGTTTTTGGGCTTTTCTTTCCCTTTGGTGCCTTGGGAGATATCTTATTGTCTTTGAGGAAATCAGATCTTTGATACTGGGTCTTAAATTTCATCGGTGACACATCGTATACAATCGGTCTACTTTTTGAGCTCGGCTTCTTTGTTGGCGACCTTCCTGTTCTGCTGGATTGAACTGCGGTGTTTGTAGATGCTCTGGCGGACTTAGGTGATGTCTGAGGCTTTGGATGTGACCTAGCTACAAGAATTTTGTCTGAGATAGTTGCCCCATTTATATCGCTAGTTTGAGTTGCGATTTCCCGACGCGGTACTGGTTTAGCTACAACCGAGCTATAGGTACCGGAATTCGGGATAGTGGGCTGTCGCAAACGTAAGAGCTTTCGGGCTTCTGAGAAGGACACCTTCTCTCTAACCCGGATCTCCTGGATAGCTCTTTCCTCCACATAACGGGGACATTCTCGGGAGTTTGCTGGATGTTCTCCCCTGCAGTTAATACAACTGGGAGGTGAGGTACAGTCATCGTCATGGGCGATGCCTCCACAGTTTACGCAGGTAGCTCTACCACTGCACGTGTCACTTGTATGACCAAAGCGTTGGCATTTATAACATCTAAGCGGGCTCGGAATGTAAGGTCTTACTTCAATGGCCTCGTACCCAGCCTTTATCCTTTGCGGGAGATCTACCCGATCAAAGGTAAGGAAAAGGGTACGGGTAGGCAGATATTCGCCTCCATCTTTTCTCTGAACCCGATAAACAGATATTACACCTTGATCTGCGAGGTTCTCCTTAATTTCATCATTGGACATATCGTCCAATGCGCGTGTGTTCACAACGCCGCGAGAGGAGTTCAAAGTTTTGTGCATCTCTACACGCACCGGATAGCTGGCTAACATGTTGGCTTTTACAATAGTAGCTGCCTGTGCTGCTGAAATAGATTCAACAAGCAGCGTGCCGTTTCGCGATCTTGTGCAGTTCTTCACTGGGCCAGCTATCTTATCGAGACCCTTCTGTATCACGAATGGATTCACCGATCTGAATGTTTTACCTTCCTCTGTTCTTGATATCACTAAGTAGCGAGGACCACTCAACTCTGCTACTTCCTTTTCACTGACTTTGGCATGTTTTTTGGGAGTTTTGAAAGAACTCATGGCGATGATATCCTCCACCATTGCAGATGTCTCCGATGGCATGCTCACTTCCTGGGCGCCACCCCGGCTTAGGTGAGAGTCCTGGCCTGGACCTTGCTCACCCTAGGGTCTCACCTCCCAATGTATAGATAGAGGGACCCAATCGCCTTCAGGAGTGCATCAGCTCATGCAATGGCCCCTCCCCGGGACTGACCTTTATCAGCGGATACGCACACAGATCCTACATGATAACCAGGGGCTGGGACTTACGCGATTACCCAGTCACCCCTTGCGTCACCCCATCCTCCGACGACCCGCGCGTAGGTTATCCATCAGACTGTGTACAGGGAGGTAACAGGTGGGAGGTCAAACACAAAAGTGGACCAAAGTTGATTGGGCGTTTGGCATATGCCCTCTCACCTCTTGGAGGAACCCAATCGAGAGTGTGGCTTGGGGCCCCGGGTACGCCAAACCCGTACCTACCATAGTAGGAGCCCCTGGGGGAGTTTGATTTCGGAGTCCTCTTCTCCTAGATGAGTCGTCAACCAAGACTAACGAGCCCCATCTACCCGTTTGGAATGTTCTTTGCTTCCCCTCACCTCTTGCCTACCAGTAATCAAAATGACACTTAGTAGGCCGTCTGGCTCAGGTACTGAGCCCCTCCGCCACGACAAGGCGACACTCCTTCGGAGGGGACTGCTATGGGACGTTCAACTAAGAAACCTCCACCAGAAACAAAGGATATAAAGGTACAAACGAAAGGAGGAGGAAAGAAGTAATTCAGGATGAAAGTGAGGTAGTATCACTATTGCACCTCCAGATTGGTGGTACAGGTATATTGGATGGCCACAGGGAACCAAAGACAGGTGAATGAAGGGTGCTGGCGAGCAATCATGAACAAAGCCCTGATTACACCCTTAGGAATTCATAGTGACAGTTTGAAAGGAGTCGGGTGAGGGATCAGTGAAACTTCCGATGTTCACAATAGTGAGCCACCGAAGTTTCAGAAGTGTGCCCACAAGGGGGGTGAGCTGTAATGGTAGTTGGTCCAGCATTGTCTGAGGAGCTGCCACCTCCTCCACGACGAGCCTTTAGATGGAGAGGAAGTGTTCATCCAGCCACATAGAAGTGTCTTCATGCATGGCTAGGCATTCGAAGTCTAGTGCTATTGAGAATGCCCTAAACTTTGTGTAGTGGATGGCAAGATTGAGGCTGAGTTGACTCACTGTGGCGAGCACACAATCTTGGTGGAGAGGTCAACCATCTCAGACTGTATATCCTACAGCTTCTCCAGGATCATCAGGTCAGGTGTGGTATGGATGTCATCAGCAGTTGTCTATGCACCCTGGGGTGCAGTTAGTTTACACTAACCCATGGCAGGCCAATTGCGCTGCTGGCACATATGGATCGTGGCCCTCTGCTTTGACAGTGTGTTGTGACAGCTTGGAAGCATGGGGGATCCGCACCCGCAAATGTCCAGCTTCTCTTTAGAGACTATTCACCACACTACAATGCTGCTGTAACATCCGGGTCAATTGGTTAAAGCCTTATAATTGGGTTATCTGTTATCTTCAAGTTGCTGAATATCCATTCATGTCTACATTAAGTTTGTCAATCCTTTAAGGTTTCCTTGTAAGACAAAAGTGCGCATTATTGAATCAAATAAAGGGTACTTCATAGATTCATGACAAAAAAAATGTGCATGCTATCAATTCACAAACATTCAAAACTATTGACAGATCAGAGGAGTTAGTCATTTCAAACAAATCTGTCCCCCTTTGGAAGTGCAAAGGAAGTCCAACCCAGAGAGTCCTGATGTTCAGCAATTTGAAATCCACACTTGCAGTTCAGAGACCCAGTAAACATCTAAGTATTTACATTATCCTGCAGTTTGTGTTTCTGCTTTGCAGAACAAATCTTTATTCTTTGCTCAAAAAATTATAAGGCAAGATATTTTAATGAAAGAGACTTGATTAAAGTATATTAGCTATATTATGTATTAACTACAAAGAGCAGTGTTGTATTTATGTACAAAATGTCAAACAAAAGCTGGATTTGATGCCACTTTACTGAGGCAAAATGTTTGTTACACTTTCTTCTCTAATGTTGCCAAGATTCAACAGTTACATTACATGACAAGTAAACAGCTAATAGTAGCAAATCAGTTCTCCTTTACAAGCTCTTTGTAGCTGACTTAATACATGGTGCTTAATAACTCCTTTAAGGGAGTACAAGTGTTTGATGCAGTTAGTAAACAGCTACACACACACACACACACACACACACAAATTGTTCTTTCTAATAATAATAATAATAATGCATTTATTGTCAATAGACTACAAGTAGTTTCTGACATTGTCAGTTCAATTACATATGTACACTTTCATTACAATTATTCAAATTACATATCTACAATTTGCATTTACAATTAATATCTTATCACTATATTTACAATTCATCCATAGTATACAAGGCCTTGTTTATTAAGTAATTTCTGAGCTCCTTCTTAAAACCATTATTGGATTTAGCTTGTTTAATATAATTTGGTAACTTATTGTACAGTATTATTCCCATTACATTTGGATCTTTAATGCTACAATTCATTCTAAAACCCTGTCTGAAAAAATCACTATTGTTTCGAGTGTTATAGTGATGTATGTCACTGTTCCTTAGATTATCCTTCTTCCACACATAAATAACTACCCTATATACATATAATGAGAATACTGTAAAGATTTGCTTTTCCCTAAAGTATTGCTTACATGAGTCAATATAGTTTAATTTATATATTATTCTAATTGCCTTCTTTTGCAGTTTCAATATTCTCTCCATATATATTTTTGCACTGCAACCCCAAATCTCAATTCCATACACCAAATGAGGGTATAAGACACCATAGTAGATCATTTTTAATTCTTTCTCTTCAAGAAGACTGGAAAAGTGCCTAAGTAAATACAACGATTTACTGATTTTACCACTGATATATTGAATGTGTTCCGACCATGTGAGCTTTTGATCTATTATAAGACCTAGGAAGGGCTGTTTACTTTCACAATGTATGTTGTAATCTGATAATTGTATCATGTTTGATTCATTATTTGAATTACCTAGATTATACTGAATTAGCTTTGTTTTAGACATGTTACATTTTAAATTGTTTTCCTTAAAGTATTTAAACAGTGTTTCAATAGTTTGTGTCATTGTATTATTTAAGTCTTCAATGGAAGTGCCCCAACATACAGTTGTTGTATCATCTGCATACGAGATTGCTTTACTGTTCCCATTGTTGGGTATATCATTCACATACAGTATAAATAAGAGAGGGCCCATCACAGAACCCTGCGGAACCCCATACTTTACTGTTTTGAAACTGGATGTATTTTTTATTGTTAAATTCCCTTGTTTATGGTGTATTTGTGTTGCTTGTTTCCTGCCAATAAGATATGAACTAATTAAATCTTTTGCTAGACCCCTAATTCCATATGCTTCTAACTTATTTAGTAGAATATTGTGATTAACATAATCAAACGCTTTTGTAAGGTCAAAGAATAATGTTGCAGTTTTTTCCTTGTTTTCTAAGTGCTTTACTATATTATTTGTGCATTCTATAATGGCTGAAATCGTTGAGAAATGTTTCCTAAAACCATGTTGTGAGTTTATAATAGTTTTATTTTTTTCCAGGAAGCTTATAAGTCTCTGCAATATAACCCTTTCAAAAATTTTGGCTAGTTCTGAAGTTATTGTAATCGGCCTGTAATTGTTTATATCCTTTGTATCACCACGCTTATATATAGGTCTAACAATGGATAATTTTAGGCAATCTGGAAATTGCCCTCTCGATATAGAATAGTTTATGAGATGCTCAAGAGGATCAGCAAGTACATGTTTCCATTGCTTAAGGATTAATGTACTTATTTCATCCCACCCACCAATAGCTTTGTTTGGTAGTTTACTTATTATTTCAGCTCTTGTCACAGGATTAATAAAAAAGGATGGGTAGGTTTCCCTTACATAGACTTTATATGAGTTTGTTTGATTACTTGATTGGGCTGCGACATCCAGAAAAAATTGGTTTACATAGTCACAGAGTTTACCAGGGTCATTCAATACTGCTCCATTTACATCCAGTTCAAAATTTATTGATCTGGGATTGCTTTTCCTAGCCTCATTAACTATACCCCAAGTTGTTTTACAAATGTTCCCCGAATTGTTTATTTTTTCTTTATACATATTAGCTTTAAGATTATTGAAAGTTTTCAAATATTGTTTTTTAACCTGTTTATATTTATTTTTGTAGTACTCATATCCTGTTTCTTTATGTAACTCATAAAAATGCTTCATATCATCTTTCAACTTTATTGTTTCTAAATTAAGTTTTATCCTTCCAAATTTGTTTCTATGTAGAACTTTTGTTTTAATAGGACAGCATGCATTAAGATGCATTCTAAAAATTTGGTAGAATTTATCCCATTTCCCGTTCACGCTGTTGGCCAAATAAACGGCATCCCATTTTTCCATCCCTAGTTCCCCAATTAGTTGCGTGATGCAGCTTGTGTTTAAGTCACGAAAGGTTTTCATCTCCTTTTTCACTTCTTTTCCATTTATACCTATAAAATCTACGCATTGGGCAAAGTGATCTGAGATGAGGGTATTAATATTGCATGCATTAATCTTCACATTACTTAGATTAGAAGCAACATGATCGATGGTGGAAGATGTTAGAGCAGTTTGCCTAGTTGGTTTGTGTATAAATCATCAATATTGTAGCTATTAAATACATCAAATAATTTTTTGTAAGATTTGTCATCATAGTTTAGATTAATATTAAGGTCTCCTGCAATTATAATTTTTTTGTATTTTCCATATAATTTTGATAACAGTTTATCTAAAAGTGCAATAAATACATCTACTTCTCTGTCAAGCACTTTAATTTTGAGCTAACCTAACACATGGCACATACTGAGTATAGTAAGGGCAAAAGTGATTACTTTCGAGTGTTTTTTTTTTTTTTGCTACTGTCCTTTCCTTCACAAAAGTAAATAGCCAACTTCAGTGAGACCTACGGGATGAGTTACCTAATTCCCAGATGTTTCCCATATAGATTGTATGAGAGTGAAATTTGTCATACATGCGTCCCTTGCTGTTTAGAGGGCATGGCAGCCATTGGCCCACCTGGCAGCTTTAAAAATGAATATTTCAGCAATCATTCTAAATCAACATGCGAATATTGAAGATTTAATGCTCATACACATGCAGTAAATACTGTTATTAGGTTCTAAAGTAAGAACAAATTAGAAACTAAAAACTTCACTTATTTTAGTAATGTTGCAAGTTCTTTTTACAAAAACTGACCCAAGTTTCGAGTTGACTCCAACTCATTCTCAAAGCTATACAAACAGATTTATTACCAAAGCTACAATTCTTAATTTTTCTCTGAAAACACAAAACATAGATACTGATGTTCATTTTACTTACCAATCTCTGAAAACAAAAATCTATAAATACAATCTATAGAAGGTAATTCAAAGTTCATAACATGGTTCCTGTTTTTTAAAATAAAAATTTTTTTCCCAAACCATTAAATCTATAGGTCCACTTAATTGTTTTAATAATTTAACTTCTGGATTAATTTCATGATTAAATGACCAAAAATGATCTTCCACAGCTGATTTATCTATTTATGTTTAATATTTCTAAAATGCTCTTTTATTCTGGTTTCTAAATGATGTTTAGTTTTACCAATATAAACTTTTTCACAATCTAAACAGCTAAATTGATAAATGCCAGATTTTTTATAATTGGGTATTTTATCTTTTTAGAAAAATTCAGTAAATTTTGTATATTAAATTTATTTTGAGGGACCAAATTTATTCCATATTCTTTAAAAATCTGTAAATTTTTTATTGGCCAATAAATGGTAAGTAAACTTTTTAAAAATACAATTATCTTTTATTTTTTTGAGGGTAGAAACTTCTTTAACAGCTTTTTGATACTTAAATTTTTCTATCCTTTTATGTATAAAATCTGTATTAAAACCATTAATTACCGCAGTGTTAATGTGTTTATATTCTGTGTCAAATTCTTCTTTTTTAAGGGGTATATTTATTAACCTATAAATTAAACTATTGAAAACAGCAAATTTATGTGCAAAGGGATTAACTCTTTGCGGGGCATAGCGTAGTAAAGCGTAGTGAAATGAAAAATGGCCTGCTGTGCTTAGCGTAGTAGAACGTAGTAAGCTTATTCATCGTTTCATATGGATTCTGCTTATGCTGACCCCAGCTTTTAGGAGCTGTCTCAATGTAAATGTTCTCCTATTGCACTGTTAAACAAATAGCAACGTGACAGACACTAATACCAAGCTATAAATAGCACTTCTTAGAGCTGAGTGCAGTCGTGTAAGTAAGCCGTTTCCTGATACATTTACAGCTAATTCAGTACCATGGAGGCGGTTCCAAGTACATCACAGCCTAGTAAGTGCCGTAGTGATAAGGTTTTGGCAACAGATGAGGAAATACTTGCAGCAGTTTATGAAGAATTAGATCGCGAAAGTAGCTCAGACAAATCTTGGTTTGGCGAGTTAGAGGAAGACAGTGATAAGGAACAGTGAAAGTGAAGGTGCTGAAGAACAGCTAACAGAACAGGTGGCTAAAATTAACGCAAAGCAAACAAACTAAATTAGTACCTGCACAGTGAACCTCCAATTTGTCTTTCAATGAGTTAGAAGTATTCTCTTCTCCTGTAGGTGTAAATCATTCTATTCTTCCAGGAAGTCCAGAAATAGATTATTTTGAACTTTTTATAGATTCCAGCTTTTGCGGCAAAATTGCGGAGGAAACCAATAGGTATGCAGCTCAGATTCAAGCTAAAACTGCAGATCCAAAATGGGAAGAAACAAATTCAAGGGAGATACAGGCCTATTTAGGTATTTTGATATATATGCGGATGGTGGATTTATCTGAAATTAGGGATTACTTTGTGGGGGATTCTTGCGTTTGTCCAATTGTAAGACAAGCAATGACCTTGCTTCGCTTTAAAAAGATATCACAATATCTTCATCTGAATGACGAATCTGCAAAACCACAATTTGGGGTAGATTCTTATGATTATCTGTATAGGGCATGACCTGCGTTAGATATGATCAAAAAGTTTTCAAATGTCTACAAACCAAATTGCGAGCTCTCTGTTATTGAAGCAATGATCGGTTTCACAGGGCACTTCTTTTTGAAACAATACATGCCCGCTAAACCTACAAAGTGGGGGATAAAGGCATGGAGTATTGCAGACAGTAAACGTGGCTATTTACTGGCCTGTAAAATCTATCTGGGGAAAAAAAGAGGTGAGAAACAGCGATCTTCTGCTTGGAGAACAGGTGGTTTTAGACGTGTGAGAAATACACGGGATTGTGGCACCACGTCTACTTTGATAATTTTTTTACTTCCACGTGGTTGATGAAATTACTTTTAGAGAATAAGACACATGCATGTGGTACAACGTGTGCTGGAAGGAAAGACTGGCCAAAACAGTTTTCTAAGCCAAAACAATTAAAACTGAAAAGGGGTGAATCTTGCAAACTGCAACATGAAGGTGTAACTGCAGTAGTTTGTCATGATAACAGGGACGTTCTTTTATTATCCACCAATTCCGATCCTAGAACAGATGGAGAGGTACACAGGAAGAGTGGCAGGGGGAGAGAACAGATAAAAATACCTTGTCCTAATGCAGTGATAAATTACACACGTAATATGGCAGGGATTGATTTCACGGACCAAAGAAGGGAGTGTTACGGGATCTGCCGGCCTTGAAAAAAAGGTGGAAATATTTGTTCCATTTCGTAGTGAATGTTGCCATTGTTAATTGTTTTATAATATACGACATTTCAAACAGACCTGCTTCTACAGCTCATGGCAACAGGGCTCTTCACTACAGGCAGAATTTGGTGCGACAGTTAATCGCAGACTTCACGTCCCGCAAGCGAGTGGGATTTCAGCATATCCTACCTTCTGCTATCCCTGTGCCCAGTTCTCTTCACACCCTTGTAAAAATTCTAGGCTGGGTCAAATCGTGTGTACAGTGTATCGTGAAGAAAAGAAAAGCACAATCAAGTCGTGGCATACAGTCACAGTACAAGTGCAAACAGTGTGACATTGCCTTGTGTAGAACTGGGTGTTTCCTCAGTTATCATCAAAGGAGGGGGTGGAAATTCAAAACTAACATGGGGTGTACATACCAAAATATTAATAAGCATAAGTGTATATAGAAAATTTTTATTGTGCAACAGAATAGTGTGAATAACATTTTATGGACCAGCTTCAATATCTTCAATATAATAACGGCAGGGATGGAAACTTTTTAAGAGTGAGTACCATAAAATTTTGCAGAATTTATTTTAATTCATCTTAGTTAACTTTAGGATATTTTTGTCTGGTGTTAATATTCTAAAGAAGCAAAATTTAATTTAAGATTTGAAGTTTTCACGGCGAATGTTATTGATCAATGCTTCACGGGTGATCAGCCATGAAGCACCGATCAAAATTTAATTTCTTTAATATTGTGTAATAAAAATGTGTTACGAAGGGGTGCATATGTTTCCCTTCAACGGGGTTGACTTTTTTCCGTTATAAACAGTTCAAATAAAACTTATATCATATTTACTCCAAACCAATATCAAATAAGTTATTAATTAAACACATTATTTCAGCCAGTAAAAGGTACTATAATTATGCAAGTGTATTCTGCTGGGAGAAAAACTAGCTAATACTGTATGTGCAGCAAAGGGTTAAAACTTTTATTTTTTATGCAATTATCAGTGTGAGTAGATTTTCTGTAAATACCAAAATTCAATTTATTGTTATGTCTTTTAATTTTTAAGTCCAGGAATGAAAGGCATCTGTTATTTTCTATTTCCAAACTGAATTGTATAGCTTTATTTTGTAAATTTAAAAGTTTTAAAGCATCGTTTATCTGTTTTTTAGGGACAAGAGCAAAAATGTCATCCACATATCTATACCATATTTTAAAAATTAGAGGGAATGATTTTATAATTTGAGTTTCAAAAAAGCTCATGAAAAGATTAGCAAGAAATGGCAAAAGTTAACTACCCATTGCCAAGCCAGAAGTTTGTTGAAAAAAATTACCATTAAAACTAAAGAAATTTTGATCTAAACAAAGATTTGTAAGTTTTACAAAATCATCTATTAAATTTTAAGTTCCAGTTCTACCTCTTAAACTTTGCTCACACATGGCTTGTGTGTTTAAAAACACCAACAGTAAGTTTGTTGGCATAAATAAATAATCTATTAAATCTTTGTTTAATTCTAAAGCATTTAACCGTTTTTTTTTAAAGAAATCAAAAGCTTTTTTTCTAGGAATACTAGGAAATAAAGCAGTTACATCAAAAGAAATGAGTTTATCATTATCAGACAATACTGTGTTGCTAATCTTTTCTACTAATTCAAAAGAATTTCTAACACTTAAACTTTCAAATTGATCAAAGCTACTAAATTTTTTAGTTAACCATTTAGCTAAATTATACGTAGGTGAATTTATACAATTTATAATTGGTCTCATTTTATTTCCTGGTTTGTGAATTTTTGGAAGTGCATATAATCTAAGTAAAACTGGATTATTAACTCTTAAAATACTTTTTTTATTTTTTAGGTATGATTTTCACTTCGTTGAGAGTTTTATTAAAAGTTGAAATGCATGATTTTAAAGGATCATTGTCAATTTTTAAGTAATCTTCACTTTCAAGCTAAAGTTCTACTCTATTAATATAATCAGATTCATCTAAAATTACAATTTTATTGCCTTTGTCAGCTTTAGTATAAATTACATCCTTTTCATTCTTTGATTAAAATGAAATGCACCAAAATTTTGAAAGATATAAATAAAAATCATCAAAAGGTAATTATAATAATCAGATTATTAAATCATTGCCAGAGGCAAGTGTGCTTCGGAGATAGTTTATAGAATATTATATTGGTGCAATATGATTCAAATTTTAGAACTGAAAGCTTTGGGAAGTATTTAGTTCAATACTAGATGAAACAGAGAATATGTATACTTCAACTGTCAATCACTCCACCAGAAATTAGTATGTAATACTTTTCTTTAAATACCTGCATTCAAAGGCTCTATAAGTATCAAAGATTATTACCATGTTAAAGGATTTACTTCTGGTGTGCAGTGTTAATGTTTACTTAGCTTACAATGGATTTAAGAAAGCATTATATTTGTTTCGAGTTAGAAAATATTGACATGGACGTAAAATAAAATGTATCAGGCACAATAAATGAGAATAATTATTTTAAATCATTTAAGCTCTCAGCATGATTACATAAATTTATTCTTAATTATGTAGTAATGCAGCACTATAGCCTGTATAGATGATTATGTGAAACTGAAAATTTGAATTATTCTGTTACAGGATGGGGACTTCCCTCCAGTAAATTCTTCAAGGTAAGACTTGATTCCTCAATTACAAGGCTTCTGCTAATTGTGCTATGCTTACTTTTAATTCTTATATAACCATCACTTTTATGTTGTAGCAGATGTCTCATATTCTTGAACTGATAGAAATGGGAATGTAATAATCAATGTATGAAACATATTGAAATTTGTTGTATGATTGAGTCAACAGATACTTAGGTGGTCTTTACACCCATCTACGAAGGTGTATGAAATACAAACAAGAGTTTTGATATTGGCACTACATACCTAGAGTAAATTTTATATTCTACCCACACATTCAGTCTAAAGATTTCAGGAAGAATGTCTAGAGGTCCCATGAATGCAAAATAAGCATTTAAAAAAAAGCAGTTGAGGGTGAGAATAACTCAGAAACTAAATTCTGATAATGTTGTTTTCTAGTGCCTTGCATCTGGCAATGAAGCCATTAGCATTCGCGCTTTCCAATACTTTTGAACTGTAGTTTCTTCTGATCTTAATGCTTCACAGGTCTTCAAGTGGTCTTCGTTCATTTCTGCTGGATCGTTACACAGGACACATATTGGTGAGGCTGAGATACCTATTCTGTAGAGATGACTTGCCAAGCAGTCATGATTTGTCAATAGTCGGAAGGCTGCAACAGCTGTTTTCCTTGGTCTCTGGGGGATTATATCTGGATTGGAAAGTAGAGTAATCCATTTTTTATCTTTGGCATTTGTTTCTATTTCTTGTAGATATGAATGACAAAAATTTTTTATGATCAAGCGTTTTATTGAGGAATATGAGAAATTGAATTTAGACTTTTGTTTTATTGTTGTGCCTTTCTTTGCAAGTGAGTCTGCAGCTTCGTTCCCCATGACTCCACAGTGTGCTGGAATCCATTGGAGATGAACAGTCTTATTAACTCTTTGGAGTTGTGTTAACATTTTGTAGCATTCTCTAATTTTTGTTGACTTCTTTGTAGTATTTGAACATATTCCCTGAATTTCAGCTTTAGAATCTGAAAGAATTACTGCCTTGTTAAATTTATTTAAGGGAAGATTTAATAATTGTCGGTGAGCAATGTATATAGCCTCTATTTCTCCATCATAATTTGTTGTGTCTCTGCCAACAGAATGATAAAAGGAAAAATGTGAACACGTAACTCCAGCTCCAGTAAGGTTTTCCTTCGAGGATCCATCAGTATATATGTGCAGCCATTCTTCTGTGGGATACCTAGTATTGATTGTTTCCAGAGCTAGAAGTTTTTGTATTTCTTTTGGTGTGTCTGATTTACTTATTTCCTCTATTAATTCCAAATTGAAGGTAGGTTGCAATAATTCCAATGGATTTTCTCTTATAAGTAGATTTTCTCCTGTGTTAGGAATGTTCAATTTAGATTTAATCTGTGTTACCTTTTCTAAGAAAGTACTATGAGTTTTAAGGATTGAATGTGGGAGGTTCTCTTCTTTCCATTTAGAGTTTGGCAGTCGTAACATTTTCTCGTGTTGGAGCAATGCTTGTTCTTCTATTTTTGTTGTTATTGATGGGGTCCGTGTTAAGGCAAGCATGGCATCAATAGGTGTGGATTTAACTGCTCCAGTGATTAGGCAAAGAGCCTGATTTTGTATTTGTTCAAGTTTATTGATGTTAGCATTTGCTGCTGTTATTAAAGCTTCAGAACAGTACAAGAGGTTTGGTTTAATATACATTTTGTATGTTGTGTTAAGGACTCTTCTTGAGCAGCCCCATTTAGCACCAGCTAACCTTTTCAGGATTTGCAATTTCTTTTCAACCTTTTCTGAGATGTTTGTTATATGTTTTTTCCAACTTAGCTTTCTGTCGAAAGTGATGCCTAAGTATTTGGCATCATCAACTGCTTTGAGTGGTTTACCATTATAATTTATGCTAATATTAACTGGTTTGTATTTTAGTGTAAATAATTCATAATTTGTTTTTTCCACATTGATAGTCATGAGGTTTTTGGAGCTCCATTCATGTACTTTGTTTAGGGCTGTTTCTATTTTGTCTTTAATTAATTCAGGTTTTTTTGAAGAGCCTGAAGTCCAAATGACTACATCGTCAGCAAATAAAGCAATTTTGGTTTCTAAAGTTTTTATTATTGATGGAAGGTCATTTGAGGCTCTGGGGACCGAATCACAGCGGTATAACTGTTTCATCTAAAATGGAGGAAATGTCATTTACATATGTGCTGGCCTATCACAGCACAACAGCGTCCCTCAGAGGCACATGAGGGGAAGGTCGGTGGATCTAAATATCATCTATTTAGTCCTCCCGGCTAGGTCCGATAGACCCGTTGATCAACGATAGGTGTGGTCCCCCTTGCAAAATGGGGGTTTAAGTCGGGTGATGTAACTGCCACATTGTAAAACTGGTGCCCGTTAAGAAAACAGTTACATGAAAGCCACATACATGAATTCTGATAATGTTTGACATCAAGATTTCCCATCATATAGATATGTAATAAACTGAGTTTCAAGAAAATCCTGTCCCTCAAACTATCAGTTCCATAGAAGATTTTTTGTTAATTTTTGCCCCTTAATGATTTGATTAAAATACCATTGGATTAATATATTTACATAGTAATGAAACATAAGTGTTGACTATAGGCTAGGTTTATCTCTTCCAGGCTTGTAGGCTGTAGTCTAGAAGGCATTGAAGACACTGACATTTTGGCAAGTACTGTGCTTGGCATCTTCAGGCTGAGATGATCCATTGTCTGCTCTAGTCAGAGTTCATTTGCCTTCTAGATCACAGCCTACAAGTCTGAAAGAGATAAACCTAGCTAATAGTCAGGACACCAGCCTTGAGAGCCTATGTTTTGTATATCATATGTGTTGAGTTTATGGAAAGATAAGAGTAGTTACATTTGTTAATATTCCATGACATTTATGAGTAGTCTTACCTATCATTGTGAAGTCTTTTAGCAGCTTTTATGCCTTTATTATAAATCTTTTTATACCTCTGATAGTATACCTTCATAATTTTGATACTTTTGTTTCACTTACTTGCTTACTCAGAAGGCTTTAAGTTTTACTAGATTCATGTATTCCTTTCGTAATCCAGTTTGCAGCTGCTTTGTTCTTTTAACAGCTTCTGATCAAAGGCATAGCAGTACTAATATAATAACTAAACATATTATGAAAATTGTCAAACACTTAATTTACATCAGTTTGCGTATGCTTTTTCCCAGTCTTCATTTGAAAGTAACAACTGCAAGTAATGTATGTTTTCACTCCAGTACATTGCTTATATTGATACCTATCATTATTGCTATTTTTGTTATGTGTACCTTTTAATTTATTTACAATGATAAGGTTCTGTCCATGATGGTCTGATATGTCACTATGGATAATTCTGTATTGTACTACTTGGCAAAGCCATGAGGTGTATCACAAAGAATGTGAAACTGACCAGTTGTTTACGTGAGATTATCCCACAATCATGGCGAGACAGGGAATGTACTCTAGTTCAGATGCAATATCTTCAGCACAGCAACATCTCATATATCAGCAGGTGTCAGAGATCATCTATTTGTGTTTTATCACTGACTGTATGCCAAGTTACTATTGTTTCACTGTTCTACTAAACAAGATAAGAAGTGATCGTAGAGCTCAACAGCCAAGGTCATGATGTCTCGTCGCTTTGCCAAGTAGTAATCAGTAATTTCTGTATGCATTATTAGCTGATGAATTGCAGTTTTTGATCCGTTTGGTATTTGAGTAGCAGTATTTACTACAGCTTCCATGACTTAATTTACGAGCAGTTGTATCATATTTTGTTTATTTACATTTTGTGTTAAGAAGTTATATTTATTTGTTTCCTTAGGTAGAAATTTCTATTTTGTTAGCAACTTGATTTACAATGATACTTGAGTTTGTATATATAATTAAAACTTCATTTAATTTGCTATTTACAAGTATCTCCAGGGTAACTCTCTTATTTCATACACTTTGTACAGTGACTCCAAAAGGTATTGGTCTGATTATAAATTTCAGATTTGAAGGCATAGAATAAGGAGTAAACAATCCTGAGCACAAATAATTGTACTATCTGAACGTATTAACACATGTAATATTATACAAAACAAACTTTCTTCACTTCGAAATCAACAGTAACCTGAAATGAAAATGTTTTGTTTCCAACTATAACAAATACATATTGGTCTGTCTATAAGAAAATAAAAGTTAGGCATTTCTGCTCACTTCAGTACTTTGTAAGCCTGCCTTTTCTCTTGGTAACTTTACCTTATCTCTTAAGCATTGATTTCACTTGAAGTTCTTTCGCTTCTGTAGAAAATTTCTTCCACTCAGTAGGTCCGTTCCCAAATCATTCCTGTTGGATATTTCATGTCTTCTTATATTTTCGTTGAGCTTTTGCCACCAATTGTCTATTGGATTTACATCCGGAAATTGAGGTGGCATTTGCAGCCAACATGGAGTGTTGTACCACAACTACAGTTTGGTATTTAAGGCTGTGTGCTTGGGGTTGTCCTCCTTAGTGAAGATGTAATTTCCAGGAGGCTTCATTTTTTCCACACTTTGAAGAAGATGAGCCTCTAAAATGCCAATATGCATTCTGTGATCCATTATACCATGAATAAAACAGTCTCATCTACCATTATCACTAATACAACCCCATACCATCAGAGAACTGCCCCATGGTTTACACTAGCTGTGAGATTCCTCTCATCTAGCTCAGTATTCTTCCACCACACTGTCACTTGCCCTTTTGATTTGAAAATACAAAATGGATTCTCATCAGTGAAAATGTTATTCCAAAATTCATAGGTGTCATTTCTATGTTTCTTAGCGTAGGCAAGTGTCTTCCATCTGTTCACTTTGCTGATGTCAAGTTTTCTAGGAGCACTTCCCCACATTGTAACCACTGTCGTAAAGGATATCTGTGATAGTTTGTTATGATACTTCTATTCTCATTTCTGTTGCAACTTCTGCTGCTATCCTTGGAACACTACGTTTTGGGTTTCTTGTTACTCTTCTATTACTCTGTTGTGTCCCCTAGGTAGTTTCGAAGGATGGCCAATTCATGGTATATTTTACAGTGTGTTTGTTTGCTTAAACGTACACACAATGTTTTTAGTAGTAGCAATAGGTCTTGAAATGGTTTCACTTACCTGTTCGAATGACTTTCCATTTTTAAACAAATGTGCTACTATTCTCCTTCTTCAGTTCAGTTGTTTCCTTCAATTTCTTGTACACACATGTTGCAAGACACAGTGCTGTCTGCTGCATACTACCAGACATGCTGTTCCATATCCTCATGCACCTGGGGAGCAGTGCACACTGTCATACAGTACACGTTTATAAACAAGACCAATTCTTATTTGGGGGGGCGGAAAAGCACATGAATTAGCTTTGTATCTACCCCATTAAAACATCATGCCATATTAGTCTTTGTCGGTTATTTGTTAGGAGTACTATAGTGAATGTACATTTATGACACTAATGGAAAGAATATTTATGTTCTATGGAATATGTAGTCAATTTTTCAGCATTACTGCTTTTAGACCAATACTTTTTGCAGTCACTGTATTTTTCATTCTTACTCACATAGTGAATATTTATATTTTCACCACCATTACCTGAAATTGTAACCTGCTTTTCATTTATAGCTTCAACAGGTTTTGCATTTAGTTTTTCTAATTGTGATAGTGCAATACAATAATTTCTTGCCTGTAACTAACCTTTCCATTCATAATTTTGATTATTTTCCCCACAATTTCTTTCTTCCCACATTTGTTTAAGTGCAACACATACATGGCATGATACTCTCTGTTTAACCTATTGGCATCAATTGTACTAACATTCTTAGAACACTTACTAACTTTCTTTAGTTCTTCATTACATCTTGTCACTGCAATATTTACACAAGATGTTATCAAGTCATGCCAATGAAGTATGTTGACAATAATTACATTTGTGTGGGTTAATCTGGGTAGCACTTTTCTACAGGTAGAAATAGCTTTTTTACTTTCGTCTTTGGGGACATCTCCAGAAAGGCATTACTATTTAATTCTTCACTTTCTTGAAGTCTTTTACTACTCCTCTTGCACCAGGTTTGAGAGTTTCCATACACTTTTCTGTTGTCCAAAGTTACGTGTAAGTTCCCTGGATGCTTGCAATGTATACAAAACAATACATAGTCCTAGGTTTACCCTCATTTGTTACTCTTTTTATCTCGTCCCTTTATGTTATATTATGATTACAATATATCAGTAATACCACAAAATGTCAGATGTTGTGATAGAGTATCTACATATGCAAATGTTACTTTGGGAGTAGTTATGAATATTGTGGTGGAATTTCTGAACACCTTAGGGAGAAGTATTGAATTCAAAACAGAAAGGTCAAATGGATATCAAATTATTTGTATCTCTTATGCTTGGAATTGAACAATAAATCATTCTTCTCTTTGTTCAGTGTTTTAAAACTAGAGATTTTCACATATTGCCAGTCATTATTTTGTACAATCCTGAACCTAATGACCTAGCCCTTCCCGAGAGGACATGTTTTATGGCTCTGAGCGGAAGGCAATTTTGCTAAAATATGAAACGCTATTAAATACAGTTAAAACTATATAAGCGTGCTCAAATGTACTAAAACACATAGTATACTGTGACTTTTGTTGAATATAAGCATTATTGTCCTCCAGGAGTTAAGTTTTGTTGATCCGCGTAAAAATGTTGTTACAAAAATTGCATAAGTAGTACTTCTCCATTTTGTACAGCGTAGTTCGCACATATAGGTATTCACAAATAAAGCAGCAGTGCTTCAGGAACTTAATAGTGTCACATTATGATATTTAATACCTCCATCTTAATAGTAACGGTAATGACGATAATAAATTATAAAAACATTTTGATAGAAATGTACAGTTACACCTAGCTAGGGCAGGGTATCTAAAATGTGTATATGATTTTCATAGCGACTTCTTTATCTCAATACTATTTACACAGGGAAATATATGAATAATACATAATGTTCAAAGAAGTGCATACTTTCATTTAGAAATGTTGATCTGTGTGATATATTTTATAACATACATCTAGATGAAGAGGCGGTTTGGAAATGCAGGCTTCACAAAAGTATATTTGTTTTTTGGTTTGCTTTTCGCCCTACATATCACACAAAGATTTGCCCAACTTCCTTGTTCTCTTCCTCCCGATTAAGTGCAGAAATACATTTAGTCTTTGTAATGTTGGGCCCAGAGTAAGATGGCCCTTAGTTTATGTAGCATGGGTTCGCTGTGCTCCCATGCGCTCTACTACCAGAGATCTGACCAGATCCTTACAAAATTTTCTGTGCAACAAAAACTTCCTATTTTTTGGTTTTCATATGCATTGTGTACAGCATATATGAATTCACAATGCACACTTCCAGCAGCCAGAAAAATATTTTCCTATACCACTTGCGCATTCTCCTGCAAAACTGATACTGCATAGTATAATTATCGGTTCTATCAACACCCCCCATGTGTTGAGTATAATCCAAAATAGTATTTGGTTTCAATCTTGCTGCTTGATTGGGGAATTTCGAAGGAACCTCCATCATTTCATTTTTGTCACCCTTATGACTGGTACTGAGCACGGTTACAATTCTTTTGTCTTTCCAAGATAAGGCCAGCATTGTTTTATTTCAGAAGCTTTTTATTTCACCCCTTTTCATTTTCTTTTTGTTACCTGGCTTCAGTTGATACGGCATATTTTTTCTGTTACCCATAACTGTACCAGAGGTCACCATATTAATTTTTCACAGCTCATCAGCTAATTCAGGTGAGGTATAATACCTGTCTATGTAAATATGGAAACCTATAGGTGGGCCTGTAGGATGTTTTAGAAGGAGTCTTTCACAACAGGGTTACTTTTCCGGAGATTAGAATTGGATTCAACTTTTCCCATATAAGGCTGAAAATTGTATAGGTATCCATTGGAAGCATCAGATAAGGAGAAAATTATTATTCCAAATTTTGTAGGTTTGTTTAGGTTATGCACTTTGAATTTCATTCTTCCCTTGTAGTTGATAGTGCTCTCATCAACTGATACAAAAGGGTCTGGGGGTAGAATAAAGTACATTTTTGCCTTATTTTTTGCATTACATCTTGAATAAGCTCTTCTTTTGATAGTTTTCTATTTCCCTCAGCATGAGCAAAATGAAGATTCCAAGATAAAAGTAGAAATTCATCATGTGAACATACATCACCAAAAAAGGAAATTTATCTACCCAACTTGTAGAAAAATAGTCCGTGATGTCAGAAGTAGGGTAAAGCCCCATGCTGATAATCATGCCAGTCATTGCTTTTATATTGGCAATGTTTGGGGGATTCCAGGAAGCAATACTGACTTTTTTGTTGGTGGTGTTGCCTGTTGTTTTCTTATGTTTCCCTGAATACATGTCACCTCAACCCAGCTAGGTGTACAGCTGTCTGGAACGTCACTCTCGCTCTCACTTGCACTTACACACACATCACTCTCATCATCACTGAGCACAAAATCAGGTAACTCACTATCACTTTTGTTCAAGAATTCTACAATTTCTTGCTCCATCAACCCCTTCTTTCCCGCCATTCTGTCAAAAAACGAAAAAAAATTGCTTACTCGCTGCAATCACTGCACTGTTTATTCCTAAACTACTGAGAACTACAACAGAAATAGTTAAATATGGAAAAATCAGGGATTAACTGACCACAAACATCTGAAAGAACATTTTGTGCCATCTATTGGCAGTATATATGAATCATTTGAGCGAGAGGAGCCAATCACAATAGCTCTATGACTCCAAACCCAGGTTTTTGTTCGTCAGGTCGCCCATATATGGGCTTTCGCTTGCAAAGGGCTGGTTGTTGATGGACCCTTAAACATTATGCTTTCTAAGAAATGACTGATCAAGATTTACTCTCACAGCAATACCCCAGAAGCATAATTCAAAAATGAAATTCAGGTATATTCCAAATGTTCTGTTTAACCTCAGGATCTTTGAAGAACTGACAAGAATTTTGAAGAAACTCATGCACCTCTTATTTCATGAACTACTACTAACTTTTACTATCACAAGTACCTTCTACAGGTATTATTTCAATATTTCATATTAAGTATGTTTTCATGGCTGATAATGTAGTTTATGTTTGCATGACTGTCTGGCTGCCCACCTGTTCAACATCCATATCTTAAATTCTCCAAGATCCATACTATGCAAGGACCCACAGATCACAATGAAGAGAGACTACCTACTCCAATGTATCACAATCTCAAAAATTAATGACAGTGTTCCAATTCAACTATATAATTATTATTGAAAAGTCTGTAAAAATGGAGCAAATCCAGTTTGAATAGCAATAGCTACATCAACTTACCCGTATTTGCATTTTGTGCTGAAAAGCCTATGAGCACCCTTCAATTTGAATAGACCATGTAAATCATAAAATTGTCAAGTTGTTAAATACATTTTGGTCATATTAATTGTTTCTGAGATTTTCTCTTTATTTAAAATTCATCTACTGTATAAACTTTACAAGCACTATTATTGTTCTTTGTTTTGTGATGTCATAAAAACATCATTAAACTGTGATTAGAATCCTTCAATCCAAAGGATTGCCTGTTGACTTGTTGCGACACTATGTTATACATATATTTTCTTATGAAATGTAATCAATGTAGACCTTGCTTTCAAGGCTACTTTGAGCAGTTGTAAATCTCAGTGCATGTAACAAACATTGCTTGTGTGGCCAATACATCAGTCTGTGATTATTATTAATGCTTTTGATTTGTATGTATGTAATGGCATGTGGATTACTAAAGTTAATTTAATTGTAATGAACAACAAAATTCCATTACATAACAATTTACAACTATAGTTGTCACATATTACTGATCATGTACCTATTGTTAGTAAACAGATTGTTTTCAAATTTAGTCCATTAATTATTGTACTTACGTAACAACAGCAAGTCCTCCAACATTTCAGATTATGTACAGAAGTAATTCCCAGAGCTGTCAGTCATACGTCATTCCTCATTACTGCTGAAGTCTCCGGAACAAGCTTCTATCCTGGCGAGGATAATCCTGATTATGAATGTCAGACAAGTGATGACACAGAAATTCCATGTGCAGAAGAACATGTTCTCTCAGAACAATATGGTAAATGTAGTGAGAAGAACTTGAAACAAAACACTTGGACTCATAAGCACAAAAGACCACACAAATATGAAATAAGTGATAAGAGCTTTACTGGGTTGGCAGATTTGAAAACACGTTCTTTCATTCATGATGGTAAGAGGCCACACCGATGTAAAACCTGTGATAAAAGCTTTACTCATCTGTCAACTTTGACACAGCATTCTTTAATTCATGAGGGTCAGAAACCACACCAATGTAAAACCTGTGATAAGAGCTTTATTTATCTGTCAGCTTTGAAACAACATTCTTTAATTCATGAGGGTAAGAAGCCACACCCATGTAAAACTTGTTGCAAAAGCTTTACTAAATTGTCAGATTTGAAAAGACATTCTTTAATTCATGAAGGTAAGAAGCCACACCAATGTAAGACCTGAGATAAGAGCTTTACACGGCTGTCAACTTTGAAACAACATTCTTTAATTCATGAGGATAAGAAGCCACACCAATGTAAAACTTGTTGCAAAAGCTTTACTCAATTGTCAAATTTGAAAATACATTCTTTAATTCATGAAGGTAAGAAGCCACACCAATGTAAGACCTGTGACAAGAGCTTTACACAGCTGTCAACTTTGAAACAACATTCTTTAATTCATGAGGGTAAGAAGCCACACCAATGTAAAACTTGTTGCAGAGGCTTTACTAAATTGTCAGATGTGAAAAGACATTCTTTAATTCATGAAGGTAAGAAGCCACACCAATGTAAGACCTGTGATAAGAGCTTTACACGGCTGTACACTTTGAAACAACATTCTTTAATTCATGAGGGTAAGAAGTCACACCCATGTAGAACTTGTTTGAAAAGCTTTACTAAATTGTCAAAGTTGAAAAGACATTCTTTAATTCATGAAGGTAAGAAGCCACACCAATGTAAAACTTGTTGCAGTAGCTTTACTAAATTGTCACATTTGAAAAGACATTCTTTAATTCATAAAGGTAAGAAGTCACACATATGTAAGGCTTGTGATAGGAGCTTTACACGACTGTCAACTTTGAAACAACATTCTTTAGTTCATTAGGGTAAGGAACCACACCACTGTAGATACTGTGATAAAGAGCTATACTCATCTGTCAACTTTGAAATGACATTCTTTAATTCATGAGGGTAAGAAGCCACACCAATGTAAAAGTTGTGATAGAGGTTTACTCAGTTGTAACATTTGAAAACACATTCTTTAATTCATGAGGGTAAGAAACCACACCAATGTAAATCCTGTGATAAGAGCGTTACTCATCTGTCAACTTTCAAATGTCATTGTTTCATTCATGAGGGTAAGAAACCACACCAATGCAAAACCTGTGATAAGACGTTTACTCTGTTGGCACATCTGAAACCATTATTTGATCCATGACGGTAAGAAGCCACACCGAAAGTTAAACTTATCATAAGAGCTTTACTTGATTGTCAGCTTTGAAACTACATTCTTTAATTCATGAGGGTAAGAAGCCTCACCTACGTAAAACTTGTAATAAGAGCTTTATTTGTTTGGCACATTTGAAAGCACGTTATTTCATCCATGATGGTAAGAAGCCACACTGATGCAAAAGCCTGTGATAAGAGCTTTACTCATCTGTCAGCTTTGAAACAACATTACTTAATTCATGATGGTAAGAAGCCACACCAATGTAAAACTTGTGATAAGAGGTGTACTCAGTTGTCACATTTGAAAACATTGTTTAATTCAGTAACGTAAGAGATCACACCAATTAAAAACCTGTGATCAGAGATTTACTCATCTGTCAACTTTGAAACAACATTCTTTATTTCATGAGGGTAAGAAGCCACACCAATGTAAAGCTTGTGATAAGCTGTTTACTCAGTTGTCACATTTGAAAACACATTCTTTAATTCATGAAGGTAAGAAGTCACACCAATGTAAAACTTGTGATAAGAGCTTTACTCAGTTGGCACATCTGAAAACATTATTTTATCCACGATGGTAAGAAGCCACACCAAAAGTAAAACTTGTCATAAGAACTTTACTCGACTGTCAGCTTTGAAACAGCATTCTTAAATTCACGAGGGTAGGAAGCCTCATCAATGTAAAACTTCTGATAAGAGCCTTACTCAGTTGTCAAATTTGATAAGACATTCTTTAATTCATGAAGGTAAGAAGTCACACCAATGTAAAACTTGTAATAAGAGCTTTAACGCCTTGTCATACTTGAAAAGACATCAGTTAATTCATGAGAGTAAAAAGTAATGTTCCTTGAAGCACGTTACTTTGCTAGAACTAGTTCCTCTCTGCAGTCTGGGAAGATGTGTCAAGGAAGCATTTGCAATTCTCTCCTGACAAGGTGCTGCTTATGGTTTTTTGTTGAAGTATTATCCATCTATGGTGTGAGAGTAGTTGTCTGCCTGTCATTCAAGATGCCCTGTCTTTGTATCTCGATTATGTTACATTACATGGATAAGGCTTCTATGCGGGTTTTCCTTCCCCTAAAAAGACAATTTTGGGCAACTGTAAGCTCTTTGAACCCTGAGCTTATTTATCTAAGCATAATTTCGCCCATCGCGTTGCTTGATATATGGCTAAAAGCCATACATATTTATTAATCTTGTTCTTTGTTAGAAAGGATTTATGTACACATTCATCATCAAAAATAGCAATTTTTTCCAAAGGCATTAAGGCATATGTGATTTTAGATGACCAAACCATAGATGGTACATGTTTGCGCCATGTCAGCATTTTATATAATTAGCTTATATAAACAATTTTTAGTTAATACTTTTTCTTTTCCTTCCACAAACAAACACCTTTTGTAGTGTCACTGTCACAATGGTATCAGCTGGGGCAAAAGTCTTATTTTCCTGAGAAATTGCACTGGTCTTGAAGATGGAAGAAAAAAGTAGTTAAGGTTTCTAAATATAAAAATATACTAAAATTTGGTTTTCTCCCTGATTTGATAAATCGGAAACCTAAGTCCAAACTTACTTCTCTGCCCATTTTACATGGAGTAAGCAGCTTTTATTTTAATTTTGAAGAAGTCCCCAACAGTATAATGACCTTGTATGTTTTTCTATTCCCTATAATCAGTTTTCACTCTCATTTATTTATCGTGTTGAATTTGCACTCTAACTCACATGTCTGGTTTAGATTTTGCTGGTAGTTAACTAATTTCACTGTCACTTGATAATGTGAACTAGTTCTGCTATTACTTTACTTTGTTCCATACTCACTTTTTTAATGGAAGGGCCCCTCCCCTTCTGTGCTGGTGGCGATCACCGAGTCATTCTCTGGCATGGGTTCTACATCGCCTCCCGCCCCACTTCACTTGTCAGTGATTTAATGCAGCAATCCCTGTGTGGCCACTTCCAGATGGTTTCCCCCTGGGAAGTCACACCAGGGTGCAAAATCATTAAGAGTTGGTAGGGGAAAGTATTTTAGTACCGCATGTTTCACTGTTTGATTTGTTATATGAACCGCCCCCTCCAGGGATATATTAGTGGGGAAAATTCTAAGTATAAAACCACTGGTGGGGTATATACTATCTGTTGGGATTTCGCTCACTGAGTGTCACCTCATGTACCCACTGACATACTCTGTGGTTCACTGTCAAACACTGCAAGACTAGGTGACGTAAAATTAAATGTGTAATCGTAATTTATCTGTATTCCAACTGCTTAAAATCAGGCCTAACTAGTGAATTTCTCTCCATCCCTTAGGTTGGCACTCTGTCCTGCATGCACAGTATCCTGCACATCTCTTGATCTTGTCCTCAATCCATAAGTTCCTATGTGAACTTCAAAGAAGAAGCATAATAATCCCAGAACACCAAACTGATAGTGGAGAAGTGCCAGTTCAGAATTGTGGAACGGTTCCTTTACACTTCCAAATGAGGTTACATTTGTTTGAAATTACTTCCTCCTTTGATCCGTCACTAGTTTTGAATGTCTGTGAATTGGTAGCACATTTTTTCACCAATGAATCTATGAAGTACTCTGTATTTTATTCAATAATGCACACCTTTGTGTTACAAGGAAACCTTAATGGATTGACATAAGGTTACTACAGAAATAATGTAGACATCAATGTAATATATGTTTTCTACGGAGTAAAACTTATAATAACGTAAAACATGTACATAATCATTTTTTCTTTTAAACAGATTTATTCACTCGTTTTCCATTACACAAGTTGTATATAGTATTACATGCATTAAGTTAGCTTACATACATTGGCTCTACTCATTTCTACCCTAGCACCTGTTTCCTGCATTAACTGCCTTAAAATGAGAAAGAAATTGTAAAATGGCTTTTTCTGTTTTTATTAGTTCACATCTGTTTATACACTGTCCACATGTTGTTAATAAGCTTTATGAGAACTTCTCTCACGGTGTTTAGTTTTACACTCGCATTTCCATATTGAAGCATACTATGAAGAGTATCACCTAATCAATAATGTTTGCAACTCTTACTTTTTCTCCCCGTTATTTCCTTTTCCAGTGTAAGAACTTTTTAACAGAAGGTAATATTTTACACTCATCTTCCATATGCTGTAATGAAGCACATCTTAAGTTTTATTTATGTCTAAGCAAAAATATATTGTGAGTAAATTAATGTGGAACCAAGAATCATATGTATGATTACTCATTGGTATAGAAAGCTATATACATACACTGGACTTTTCTAAATGCACTCAGCAGCATAGTTTTTAGTCTAATCAGTTCAAAATGCACCAAAGGAACATTATTTTTACTTTCTCTACTACACATAGTAAAGTTGAAATATTGTATTCCACCCAAAAATTTGATATCGGAATTGCAGCAAATATGTTTTGAGGTCGCCTGAATAAAAGAAGTATTTTTAGAAAAAGGTCCGTGTGTGTGAATATGTTGGTCTGTGTACAGCATATCTCAAAAATGAAAGCTTGGGTAAGGATCAAAGTTGGTACTACAGCTCCATGTCAGATTTACTGGCATGTAAAAGAACTGCGGGACAAAATTCCGGCACACCGGCGACGCTGAATTCATCCTGGCAATTGACGGCGTCGTTAAACAACAACAAAAATATTTTCAAAGTTGTTATTTAACTTTAATGTCTTTCCAGGATGCGACACAGACTGAAGAAAACTCCTCCACCCTAAACTATCCCTTACATGGAAAAATGTTCAAACATTTTGATTTTCTTGAAACTGGCTCTAACAATTTTTATTCACATGCAATACGTTTGAAATATGTTTATGGCAAATGAAATACATATCTTCAATTTTCTGGCTATAGCCCATGTAGTCCAGCATTATGATTACAGTTTGACACTGTACACACCAAAAACTTAAAATAAAATCTGCAAGTTCAAAATGCTGATTAAAGTAGGCATTATCAGTAATGATATGTGAGTAGAACCATTTATTAATTTACCACTTACAAACACAGTTTGACGTGACAGAACACATCCATATACGTCCCATGTAGTAACTTTACTCTTCCCTTAATGAAGTATAACTTGTTAACATTTAATGATAGTTTGAAATAATTAAAAAAGAACTGTCGAATTGCAGAAATTGCCCATGAAACTTAAGAAATGACCAATAAAAAGGAAAGAATTGCCAATAGAAACTATCAATTAGGCAACAATTCATTTTGTATTTGTGTGGATATCTTAAAGAGCTAAATAGTTATACATTTCAGTACAGTAGAGATATTGCTCGTTTTGTCTATCTTAAATTTTAAACTCCTTTGTTTTATTATTACCTGTTTTGGGTCGTTATGGCGTTTTGCAACATTTTAAAATGTAAATAAAGAATTCAATTAATGAAAGTGATAAAGTTACACCAATCATCAGAATACTGAATTTTGGTAAGATATGTTAGTTGGTGCTCCGTCGGTCTGGCTGACACTGGTCCACTGGTCCCAAGGTCGCCGGTTCAAACCCGGCCCTGACCGATGCTTTTTAAGTGTGCTTAAAAGCGACCGCTCCATGTTAGACGGTTTACTGGCATGTAAAACAACTCCTGCGGGACGAAATTCAGGCACAACAGCGATGCTGATGTGATCCTAGCAATTGACAGCATCGTTAAACACCAAAATAATTATTTGGTGCCCTATCTGCAGACGAAGTTGCTCCAGTTCACGAAGTAAACCAGTTGTACAATAACAATCTGCTGTTTATAGCAGACTTATATTACACTGCTACCGCTAGCAATCTTGAAGTTGGAGAAAAAAACTGATTCGCTGATGTCATCCATGTGATCCGTGAAGATGCAATAAATTAACTGCTGCACGACAAGGGAAAATTGTAAACGTGTTGTGAGTGCTAATGTGAGCCTAGATAAACTTAGAAACATCTTGGGATGTTCTCCAAGGTGAACGTTGTGTTGTCCTTCCGAAACGGCTTGTTTTAGGAATTCTGCTTGGCGCACAATTCTCTTCCGCCGAGGATCGAAGACGTCGCCTTTAAGATCTAGAATATCTTGTTGCCAGGATATCTCCTAGCCTGTATTTGGTGTCCCAGTATCTAACTAGCTCAAGTAAGAGGTCCTAATCAGCAAGGTATGCGTGAGTTATGGCAGGAATGGAATCAAACGAAGAGTTAACTAACATTTGACTTTATTTGCAAATTTCCAGATTTGTAGAGAACTGCCTACGATACCTAATAGAATATAACTCTTAAGTTCAACTGCAACGCTATAATACTTGAAATTTGTCACCCTTTAGCGACCGCCGAATGATATATACCTACGCGCCAGCTTACGAACAGGAGACCACACAACATTATATGTGAACTGGTGCGCGATTCCAGACGAATGTGAGTTGCCTTGCACGTGATCGCAAGGGCGACGCGAAGGGAGCGATTTTCATTGACCAACTTTTGAGCACGTCATGGCTAGATAAGAATCAACCAACTAAACTCGCCAGACTTTGCTCGCAAAACAATTGTAATCTTCTGACTCATCTAATCTGCCTAGGCTTCCATTCTTGAGACTAATATGTGTTGTTTGTATTCTTTCGGACTGGAAGCTTTTATATGTATAAAAGATACGACACAATTAAGATAACTGGATATTTAATTTAACACTTTCGCCGTTACATGGGCAAGCTATCAGAAGAACAAACAAAGTTGCTAAGCTACAAACAACAAACACAAAGGTTAGATAAACGATTACAGAATAACCAACACTCCTCCTCGTTTACACAACCTTACATTTTTCTCTTAATGCAATATGCCTGCTGGGTGACAAAGGTTTGGTTAACAAATTAGTCCCTTTGTTTCATCTTCTACGACTCTAAGACCGTCCCCTGACACATACAGAATTGCCTTAACCGACCTTCTTCTAGAGTTACGTAATACTTTTAAGGCTTCTTCACAGACTTGCATCCCTCTTGATTCAAACACCTCCACACAGCCCAGATACTTGACGTGACAGTTGCACGTTCCCGCTCGTACTGCAGATTCGTCTGCCTGCCATTGGTGTGGCTTTGAACTCTCAGGTACGTGTTCCTTGCGGCGCCTGAAGCTGTCACGGAAACTCCTTAATCGGTCCATCCTCCGTGGGGACGCTCCCTTTTCACCCGATGGGTAATCTAGCATAGGAGCTCTGCTCGACATCTTAGTAACTTCTCTTGTAGTATGACATTCTTCAATCAGTCTTTGCGGAGCAATTCCTTTTGTTGATCTCTGAGAAACTCGAGTCTGAGAGTCTTTAACTGATTCATTTTCTTTATCACTCTCCTCCTGAATTTCTACTTCTCGATGTAATATTTTAACTTTGGAATCAACATTTATGTCGATTTCAGATCTATTTAAATCATCACGTTTCCCTTGATATGCTTCCACACTGAACTTGACATCTCGACTGATTATCACCTTTAGTGAAGCTAAATTGTAGCAACGATAAGCTTTTGATTCTTCATCATATCCAAGAAATATTGCTTCTGTTCCTGTATTATCCAATTTCTGGCGTTTCTGGGTTGGAACATGAACAAAACATTTGGAACCAAAAATCTGTAAATTCTTTACTTTAGGCTTTTCATTATTCCACAGTTCATATGGTGTTAATTTCTTTGCTCGTGTAAGGACTCTGTTTTGTATGAAATTAGCAGTCATCACAGCTTCACCCCAAGACTGATTTGGTAAGCCTGCATCAATCAGCATACAACGTGCCATTTCTACCAGAGTTCTATTCTTCCTCTCTGCTATGCCATTCTGCTGTGGGGAATAAGTTGCAGTTAACTGAGTCTGGATACCTTCATTGGCCAAATATGTTCTTAATTGTTTATTTAGATATTCACCTCCACGATCAGATCGAATAATCTTGACTTTTCTGTCAAACTTGTTTTTCACAAGTGCTACATAATGTTTCAAAGTATCAGGAACTTCAGATTTGTTTGCAAATAAATATACATGAGTATACCTTGAAAAATCATATATAAATGTGGCTATAAATCGCTTACCACTTGGTGTCATGGTCTGCATTGGTCCACAAACATCTGTATGGATCAAATCAAGTGATCTGGTAGACTCGCTTGAAGATTGTTTTGGGAATGGTAATCTGGTCAGCTTTTCTTTCATGCACGTATCACATGACATTTGGATACCGCAATCAACTATCTTCAAATCATCTAAGAGACCCTCAGCATACATTTTCCTTATGGCCCCTAGGTCACGATGTCCCATTTTCCGATGCCATGTATGAATACAATTGCTGTTGTGTTCCAACACTGCATGGATTTTGTATGACTCACACAATTTATACAAGTTTCCAGTGGACTTAGCAAATCCAATCTGTTTTCCATCTTTGCATATTTCCCAATAGTCTTTACTGAAGTTAACAGAAAAATTGCTTAAGTTTAGCTGTCGAACAGAAATTAAATTTCCAACAACTTTAGGAGCACAAAACGCATTGGTAACAATAACTGGTGTCACTTTTCCCTTTTTATTCTTAAACATCAATTTTCCTGTCCCGATGCCTATAACATCAACTAGTTGCACCATTTTCAACTTCAATTTTATTAACATAGGATCTATCCAAGGATGTGAAAAACTCTCTGTCATTGGTTACATGCCGAGTGGCACCTGAATCTAAAATCCAACTATTTGACGGAATGTCAAATGTAAATATATGCTCTTTATGTTCAACTGCATTCACTTTATTTGGTTTTTCTTTCTAACTTGAGTATTTCTTGCAATCCTTTTTCATGTGTCCATACCTTTTGCAAAAATAACATTTCACGGAAGTGTTTTTAAAATCTTTTCTGGATACTGTCCTCATCATTTTATCTGAAGAATTCCAGGATGCCCCTTCTGCATACTGTTTACGTTCATATTCAGCAATCACCTTTTGCTGTACTATGGCAAACGTTAGTTCATCCTCCGGACGTGTTTTCAGTGCTGTAATTAATGGATCATAATTTCTAGGCAAACTGCTCAACAACATTGCAACACTCCATTTATCCGATAAAGACTCTTCACCTATGTCTCGAAGCTTGAAAAACAATTCTTGCATGCGAGTAATATGTTGTGGAATATTACCGCCTTCTTCGAGTTTCAAAGAACAAATTGTTCTCATTAAATGAACTTTATTCGTTAACGTATTTTTCTCATGATGTTGCTTCCCTTTGCGGCGCATAGCGTACTAAAGCGTAGTGAAATGAAAAATGGCCTGCCGCGCATAGCGTAGCAGAACGTAGTAAAGCTTGTTCATCGTTTCATATGGGTTCTGCTTATGCTGATCCCAGCTTTTAGGAGCTGTGTCAATGTAGACGTTCTCCTATTACACTGTTACAGCAATAGCAACGTGAAAGAAACTAATACCAAGCTATAAATAACACTTCTTAGAGCTGAGTGCAGTCGTGTAAGTAAGCAGTTTCCTGACGCATTTACAGCTAATTCAGTACCATGGAGGCCGTTCCAAGTACATCACGGGCTAGTAAGTGCGGTAGTGATAAGATTTTGGTAACAGATGAGGAAATACTTGCAGCAGTTTATGAGGAATTAGATCGCGAAAGTAGCTCCGACGAATCTTGGTTTGGCGAGTTAGAGGAAGACAGTGATAAGGAACAAAGTGACAGTGAAGGTGCTGAGGAACAGGTAGCAGAACAGGTGACTAAAACTAATGCAAAGCAAACTAAAACTAAATTAGTACCTGCACAGTGGACCTCCAATTTGTCTTTCAATGAGTTAGAAGTATTCTCTTCCCCTGTAGGTGTAAATAATTCTATTCCTCCAGGAAGTCCAGAAATAGATTATTTTGAACTTTTTATAGATTCCAGCTTTTGCGGCAAAATTGCGGAGGAAACCAATACGTATGCAGCTCAGATTCAAGCTAAAAATGCAGATCCAAAATGGGAAGAAACAAATTCAAGGGAGATACAGGCCTATTTAGGTATTTTGATATATATGGGGATGGTGGATTTACCTGAAATTAGGGATTACTTTTTGGGGGATTTTTGCGTTTGTCCAATTGTAAGACAAGCAATGACCTTGCTCCGCTTTAAAAAGATATCACAATATCTTCACCTGAATGACGAATCTGCAAAACCACAATTTGGGGTAGATTCTTATGATTACCTGTATAGGGCACGACCTGCGTTAGATATAATTAAAAAGTTTTCAAATGTCTACAAACCAAATCGTGATCTCTCTGTTGATGAAGCAATGATCGGTTTCAAAGGGCGCTTCTTTTTGAAACAATACATGCCCACTAAACCTACAAAGTGGGGGATAAAGGCATGGGGTATTGCAGACAGTAAAAGTGGATATTTACTGACCTGTAAAATCTATCTGGGGAAAAAAGAGGCGAGAAACAGCGATCTTCTGCTTGGAGAACAGGTGGTGTTAGACATGTGTGAGAAATACATGGGATTGTGGCACCACGTCTACTTTGATAATTTTTTTATTTCCACGCGGTTAATGAAATTACTTTTAGAGAATAAGACATATGCGTGTGGTACAACGCGTGCCGGAAGGAAAGACTGGCCAAAACAGTTTTCTAAGCCAAAACAATTAAAACTGAAAAGGGGTGAATCTTGCAAACTGCAACATGAAGGTGTAACTGCAGTAGTTTGGCATGATAACAGGGACGTTCTTTTATTATCCACCAATTCCGATCCTAGAACAGATGGAGAGGTACACAGGAAGAGTGGCAGGGGGAGAGAACAAATAAAAATACCTTGTCCTAATGCAGTGATAAATTACACACGTAATATGGCAGGGATTGATCTCGCGGACCAAAGGAGGGAGTGTTACGGTGTCGGCCGGCCTTCAAAAAAATGGTGGAAATACTTGTTCCATTTCGTAGTGAATGTTGCCATTGTTAATAGTTTTATAATATACGACATTTCAAACAGACCTGCTTCTACAGCTCATGGCAACAGGCTTCTTCACTACAGGCAGAATTTGGTGCGACAGCTAATCGGAAACTTCACATCCCGCAAGCGAGTGGGATTTCAGCGTAGCCTACCTTCTGCTACCCCTGTGCCCAGTTCTCTTCACACCCTTGTAAAAATTCTAGGCCGGGTGAAATCGTGTGTACAGTGTATCATAAAGAAAAGAAAAACACAATCAGGTCGTGGC
Organism: Tenodera sinensis; assembly: GCA_030765045.1. Classification (NCBI taxonomy): domain Eukaryota; kingdom Metazoa; phylum Arthropoda; class Insecta; order Mantodea; family Mantidae; genus Tenodera; species Tenodera sinensis. Next base: position 75,123,882 of record CM060974.1, on the reverse strand, counting down.
ATACAGTCACAGTACAAGTGCAAACAGTGTGACATTGCCTTGTGTAGAACTGGGTGTTTCCTCAGTTATCATCAAGCGAGCGGGGTGGAAATTCAAAACTAACATGGGGTGCACATACCAAAACATTAATAAGCATAAGTGTATATAGAATATTTTTATTGTGCAACAGAATAGTGTGAATAACATTTTATGGACCAGCTTCAATATCTTCAATATAATAATGGCAGGGATGTAAACTTTTTAAGGGTGAGTACCATAAAATTTCGCAGAAATTATTTTAATTTATCTTAGCTAACTTTAGGATATTTTTATGTGGTGTTAATATTCTAAAGTAGCAAAATTTAATTTCTTTAATATTGTGGAATATTAAAAATGTGTTACAAAGGGGTGCATATCTTTCCCTTCAACGGGGTTGATTTTTTCCGTTATAAACAGTTGAAATAAAACTTATATCGTATTTACTGCCAACCAATATCAAATAAGTTATTAATTAAACACATTATTTCAGACAGTAAAAGATACTATAATTATGCAAGTACATAGGTCACTTTTAGTATAATATCTGTAGTAGCAGTTCAGAATGTAAAGGGACACAAGTCTGCTGGGAGAACAACTAGTTAATACTGTATGCGCAGCAAAGGGTTAAGAGCATTCCACATTTTCTTTGCTGTGGACTTAACCCTGATGTGGATAAGTTGATCATCTTCTACCGTAAGTCTGATGTAGGCTTGTGCTTTGCTATCAGCTGTATCCCAATCGGCAATTAACCTTTCGTTTGAACCTGTATCTATCGGGCTTTCAGATTAAATTACCTCCTTAAACAAGTTATCTTTCATTAAAAGCAGTTGTACTTAATATTTCCAGTTTGAATAATTATGATTATTCAACTTTACGATGTCACTTCGAAAGTCAGCCACGTTGTTGCTTAAACCTTACGTAACGAAACTGAAAATAAACCGCTTCGCGTATCACACTTTATACTCATATGCCTGGGCCCATAACCTGTTGTTTGTATTCTTTCGGACTGGAAGCTTTTATATGTATAAAAGATACGACACAATTAAGATAACTGGATATTTAATTTAACACTTTCGCCGTTACATGGGCAAGCTATCAGAAGAATAAACAAAGTTGCTAAGCTGCAAACAACAAACACAAATGTTGTATAAACGATTACAGAATAACCAACAATATATTCATTTTATTAACAATGTCCTTTCCTGAACTATTGATTAAGATCTCCTTTTAATTCTTTCTATTATTAATTACTTATATTCACAGTATAATTTCGGTTTCATCCTGTCACTTCAGCGGGAGTAGAACGTTCATGTTCCATGCTGTAGTGTTCTCCCTGAAAGACGGCTCCTATGGCAGTTGCCACCTTGAAAAAGCATCTTGTTTGTGCTTCTTATGTAGAACAGACACAGTAAATATTTTATCTAATAAATATTTTACTAGCCGCTTTGGTGTTTTCGTTAAGATTACTCTCCATTTTCATGTTTGATAAACACCTCAATTGGTTATGTTACCGACTATTTTGGGTATAAACAATAAACAACTAAGCATACGGACTCCAGTTTTTACTCAACAATGGTAACAATGAAAAGGTGTACCTATATATATATATATAACATTTTAGGTAAAACACTATATCCCTGGATTGTTCTTTTCTATTCTTACAAATGCCACATAGAACATTGCAAGCAGATCAAATAATTTAGATACTTACATATGTTATAATTTCACATAATGTCACTGGAAAGCCTTGTGACGTGAGCAAAAATGAAAGTTGTTTTAGGTTTAAGGCTAGAGATTTCTTCCGGGCTTAAAGGCCGCGGTCTGCTGGAGTTTTGAGGTCCAGACGTTTCGTCCACACCTGCGGTGGACATCATCGGTGGCGTAGTCTGAGTCTACGGAGAAGCCCCGTCCTGACTGACTGAGCTTCTGGCAGGCTGAGAACAGCCCGAGGTGTGTCATGCATGTACCTGCCCTTTTAGGGCTTAACCACTTAATGACGGGATGTGGGCTTTTGCAGGGTGACGGGTGAAGTTTGGTTTGTAGGTGTTAAGGAGGTAGCAAGTCTGTGCGCCTCATCGGCTGCTTTTCACTGTGTAACTTCTGTTGGGCACTGCTGGTGTGTGGGTCCAAATATGGCGGTTTAAGATTTTGAATTTTGATTCCAAGCTTCTCTTGGAAGGACTGTATGGGAGCTCAGCTTGCGCTGTTGGAATAGCTCCTCTGTTACCGGGGGTGCCCGCAAGCCACAAGGGGAACCCGGTGTCGCACACACGTGCGTTCTCTGGGGCTATAGCACCCAAGAGACCTAACCGAGGCGCTCCGATGTTGTGGAATCTGGTCGTAAAATTTGGTTATCCGGCGGCTAATTTCGTCCTCCGCTTATGGAAGGAACAAGGCCTCGTGCAGTAGTCTCGAGGGGAACCTGCGGCATACAGAATAGACTATCCGAAGTCGTCCATTCTGTATACGCTGCAGACGCAGGAGATGGGAATCTGCGGCCATACCCCAGATTTCACAGTGGTACAGGAGGATAGGGAGAACGAGAGCCCAAAAAAGGCGTAACTTCAAGGGAGTGGGCATCCCCGACCGAAACATGGGATACAGCGAGGTGGTTGCACCGCTGGCCCGATGCGACACACCGTTGATGTGTTCCCGAAAGGTAAGGCCCTTATGTAGCTTTACTCCCAGGTATGAGACGGTATCCACGCGTTCTATCCTTCTTCGAAGGTATGTAAATGTGGGGAAGTTGGCGGGAAAATGGCGTTTGGTGAAAAGTATGGCGTGTCTTTTCTCCGGGTTGATGGAAATCGCCAACGCCCGCACCACTCTTGGATGAGGCAGAGGTGTCTCTGTATGGGGAGGAAGGTTCTGTGAGGATGTTTGTACAGTACAGCAGCACGTCGTCAGCTTACCGGCTTATGTTGACGTGCTGCTCAGTTGGAATGTCGGCCACGTAGATGCTGAAAACCGTGGGGGACAGTACAGAGCTTTGGGGACCCGTCCTCGGACTGGCCTTCGTGTAGATCTGTTTCCCGCAACTGAGACCACACAAGATCTGTGTTTGAGGTATGAGTGTAACAGATGAATTAGGCGTGTGGGTAGCTCCAGTTGTATCAGTTTCCAGAGGAGACCCGCATGCCAGGTCGTAGAGAATGCCTTCTCAACGTCCAAAGAGACTGCGGCGGTATAGGCCTTGTCCTGGTATCCCAGGGTGGCAGCCTCCACCACACGCAGTAGCTGCTGAGGCGTTGAGTGGCCCGACCGGAACCCAAACTGACGGGGAGGGATGGCTTGAATGTCCCCTAGTATGGGGGACAAGCGGGCAAGTATCAGCCTCTCGAATACTTTCGAGAGGACAGAGAGGAGACTTATAGAGCGGTAGTTTGCAGGATGTGCCGGGTCTTTCCCTGATTTCAATATACATGTCACCCAGGCCTCTCTCCACTCGCGTGGGAAGTGACTAAGGGCGAGACAGATATTGAAGACGTTTGTGAGAAAGAGCACGGCCTTGAATGGACGGTGGCGGAGCATGACAGGAGTTAGCCCGTCAGGCCCTGCGGCCTTTTTGTGGTTGAGACGCCGGAGTGCACCCTGGAGTTCACTAGGTTTTACGACAGGAAGGCGATCCGACTCCTCAGGAGGTCGTCGAAGGTATCGGCGTACCTCCCGACGGACACGGTTGGAGAAATCTAGGTCCTGCGGATTATCTCTCGGCCGCATAGTCCTCTCCAGGTATTCAGCAAACACAGTTGCTTTGGCTTGGGGTTCATAGGCCAGGCCTTGGGTGCCTAGGATAGGGGAGGTTTGTGACCCTCCTCAATTCCTCAGTCTCTTGGCGATCTTCCACACGTAGCCATCCTCTAGGTCCAAACGAGTCATCTTGTCCTCCCACGCGCGCACTCTGTGCTCACCCAGACGGAGACAAACCTCTGGCATAAACACCTTAGAAGTGCTAGGTGATGCGGCGTGCGATGCCTCCGATAGAGCCTGCGAGCCGCCCAAGAGCGGCGGATGAGCAAGATGAGCTATAAGGGCCGGACGTCTGGGTATAGAAGAGCTGGGCTGTGGATAATGAGGTTGTGGACAGTTCGCTTCACGACGAAGGTGAAGGAAGAGACCGCAGCCTCTAAGGTTGGGATGTCTGTGATGTTGGGATTGGCAGGGATGGAGTCATTCAGGTAACTCTTGACGCAGTCCCAGTCGACATTCCGGTGTGGAACCGGGACATCGTGACTGGCAACCCGGCAAACACGGGATTATGGTCTGAATGGTGCTCGTTGACCGATGTGAGTGATAGATAATATGGGAAGTGTTTGATGATGGCGAAGTCTATGACGGATGGCCGTCCTCGACTTCGCGGGTAGTGTGGGTTGCCAGGGAGCCTCTACTCTGAGTTGAGGGTCCGCGTCTATCATGCGAATGATTTCGTTGCCTCTTCTGTCCGCAGGGGAGCCGCTATGCTGATACTTAGCATTTAAGTCTCGGGCTAGAATGACATGGGGATGTAGGGTGAGGATGGATAGGTATTCCTTGACTACGAACTGTCTCTGGGGTGGATGATATGCAGACACCATATAGACTTCAGTACCTACGAGGTTGACACAAGTGGCCGTGGCCTCTAGGGATTGAAGTAGTGGGAGCTGGACGGGTTTGTGGACCCCACTTCTCTTCACGAAGATCGCTGTGCCGCCCCCACGGCGGCCGACGTGGTTCGATCTGAGACACTGATAGCCTTGGAGTTGGGATGTGGCATTCTGATGGAGATGTGTTTCTGATACCAGAATAAGGTCTAGGCATGTTCTCCAGCAAAATGTTGGAGTTCATTCTCCTGACCGGCCAGACCACACGCGTTCCAGAACGCGAACCTAAACGAGGTACGAAACCTAGTTGGATCCACAATTCTGGGGCGTATGGATGACGGTGGTCAAGAGAGCAAGCGCCTCCATGGCAATGCCTACTAAGTGTCATTTTGACCCCTGGTAGGCAAGAGGTGAGGGGAAGCAAAGAACATTCCAAACGGGTAGATGAGGCTCGTTAGTCTTGGTCGACGACTCGTCTAGGAGAAGAGGACTCCGAAATCAAACTCCCTCAGGGGCTCCTACTACGGTAGGTACGGGATTGGCGTACCCGGGGCCCCAAGCCATACTCTCGATTGGGTTCCTCCGAGAGGTGAGACAGCACATGCCAAACGCCCAAAAAAGTTTGGTCCACTTTTGTGTTTGACCTCCCTCCTGATACCTCCCTGTACACAGTCTGACGGATAACCTACGCGCGGGTTGGAGGATGGGGTAACGTAAGGGGTGACTGGGTAATCGCGTAAGTCCCAGCCCCTGGTTATCATGTAGGATCTGTGTGCCTATCCGCTGATAAAGGTCAGTCCCGGGGAGGGGCCATTGCATGAGCTAGTGCACTCCTGAAGGCGATTGGGTCCCTCTGTCTATACATTGGGAGGTGAGACCCTAGGGTGAGCAAGGTCCAGGCCAGGACTCTCACCTAAGCCGGGGTGGCGCCCAGGATGTGAGCATGCCATCGGAGACATTTGCAATGGTGGAGGATATAATCGCAATGAGTACATTCAAAACTAAAAAAAACAAACATTTTAAAGTAAGTGAAAAGGAAGTAGCAGAGTTGAGTGGTCTTCGCTACTTAGTTATTACAAGAAATGAGGAAGGTAAAACATTTAGGTCGGTGAATCCATTCGCTATACAGAAGGGTCTCGATAAGATAGCTGGCCCCGTGAAGAACTGCACGAGATCTTGGAACGGCACGCTGTTGGTTGAATCCAATTCAGCAGCACAGGCAGCTACTATATTAAAAGCCAACATGCTAGGCAGCTATCCGGTGCATGTAGAGATGCACAAAACGTTGAACTCCTCTCGCGGTGTTGTCAACACACGCGCATTGGACGATATGTCCAATGATGAAATTAAGGAGAACCTCGCAGATCAAGGTGTAATACCTGTTTGTCGGGTTCAGAGAAAAGATGGAGGCGAATATCTGCCTACCCGTACCCTTTTCCTTACCTTTAATCGGGTAGATCTCCCGCAAAGGATAAAGGCTGGGTACGAGGCCATTGAAGTAAGACCTTACACTCCGAGCCCGCTTAGATGTTACAAATGCCAGCGCTTTGGTCATACAAGTGACACGTGCAGTGGTAGAGCTAGCTGCGTAAATTGTGGAGGCATCGCCCATGACGATGACTGTACCTCACCTCCCAGTTGTATTAACTGCAGGGGAGAACATCCAGCAAACTCCCGAGAATGTCCGCGCTATATGGAGGAAAGAGCTATCCAGGAGATCCGGGTTAGAGAGAAGGTGTCCTTCTCAGAAGCCCGAAAGCTCTTACGTTTGCGCCAGCCCACTATCCCGAATTCCGGTACCTATAGCTCGGTTGCAGCTAAAGCAGTACCATGTCGGGAAATCGCAACTCAAACTAGCGATGTAAACGGGGCAACAATCTCAGACAAAATACTTGTAGCTAGGTCACAACCAAAGCCTCAGACATCACCTAAATCCGACAGAGCATCTACAAGCACCGCAGTTCACTCCAGCAGACCAGGGAGGTCACCAACAAAGAAGCCGACCTCAACAAGTATACCGATTGAATACGATGCTTCACCGATCAAGTTTAAGACCCAGTATAAGAGATCCGATTTCCTCAAGGAGGGTAAGATTTCTCCCAAGTCATCAAAGGGAAAGAAAAAGCCATCTCCTAGGAGATCCTCTTCAGAGGAATCCTCTGGTAAGGCTACAGACCGGCGAATGTCATCTTCGCCGGTCTCCGTGTCAAATCGGTTCGAAACTCTCGAACCGAAATTCTCTATGGGAAGACGGACGTCCTCGGCAGAGGACATGGAACTAGAATCTGCCCACACTGGGAGACCCCGAGTGGAAAAGAGGCGAGAAAAGGCGTCTGACAAAACTATAAGCCCAAGAGAGAAGAAAAGGGCGAAATTAATTCGACAACCGCCTACTCCAAAGTAATGTAGAGTTACCTTGGAATTACCTATCGCATACATAAAGCAATATGGCTATACTACAATGAAACATACGTGGTATAAGAAGTCAACGTTCAGAACTTGAGCTTTTGCTCAAAGAATACGAACCTCTTGTTGCATGTTTGCAAGAGACTAAGCTGCGTCCTCAAGACGCTTTTCATCTAAGGCGATACTCCCCAGTACGGTGTGATGTTGCACCAGAAAAGGGTGTTCCGGCACATGGCGGCACTATGATACTTGTGAGGGATGACATATATATGCAATCTGTACCAACACAGTCTGATATCCAATCAGTTGCAATAAGGATTCTACTGCCAGACATCCATTTCACCATCCTTAATCTATATTTGCCTCCGTCCCATGACTTCTCGCACATTGATTTAGACGATCTATTTTCCCAGTTGCCAACACCGTTTCTGTTGGTGGGAGACTTCAATGCGCACCACCCACTTTGGGGTTCAAGTCGCGCTTGTGCGAGAGGTACGCTCATTGCCGACTTCTTGGTCAGTCACAACCTAGCTCTCCTCAACACTGGAGAGCCTACATTCATTTATGACTCTCACAGCAGCTTCTCACACCTTGACCTTGCAGTTTGTTCACCGCAGTTGGCAGTCTCCTTACAATGGAATGTCATCTCTGATTTACACTCTAGTGACCACTTCCCATGTCTTATTAGTCTCTTGACACAACATACTTTTTGCACACGTATGCCCAGATGGCGTTTGGACCATGCCAATTGGAAGCTTTACACCCAGCTGGCTGTCTTTACGTACAACGAGCACGTCTCAGTGAATGATTTTGTGCAGCATCTCACGGAGACGATTCTCTCTGCTGCTGAACAATCAATTCCGCGGTCGACTTCACACCCCCGTCCATTTCCCGTCCCCTGGTGGACGGAAGAATGTCGGAATGCCATTCGTGCTCGAAGGCGTGCTCTTAGGATTTTCCAACATCACCCTACTTTGGAAAACCTAATCGAATACAAGAGAAAGCGCGCCAGGTCCAGACAAGTCATTAATGATGCCAAAAGGTCATTATGGAGCAAATTTGTAGCGTCATTTAACCGACACACACCTTCGTCGGTTGTGTGGGATAGATTAAGGCGTGTTGCAGCTAAAACGACCCAAATACCATTAGCGGGACTAAAAACAGCCACAGGAGCTGTTGTTGATCCATTTGAAGTGGCCAATACCTTTGGCAGTGCTTTCGCACAAGTGTCTAGCTCAGAAAACTACTCCCCTGGGTTCCTTCCAATTAAAACTCAGGTGGAATCTCAAGGCTTCTCATTTCGTTCTAGAAGTGTAGAAGATTACAATCTCCTTTTCACCATGGCGGAGCTGTAGCATTCCCTGAAATCTTCGCGATGTTCAGCACCAGGACCGGACGCTATTCATGTACAAATGTCACAACAGCTCTCCCCTGAAGGTAAGGCATTCCTGCTCGAGGTCTATAATCGTGTTTGGGTTGACAGTATACTCCCAGAAAATTGGCGGGAGGCCACAGTTATCCCATCTTGAAGGCTGGAAAGGACCGTCATCTTCCCTCCAGCTACCGTCCTATTTCCCTCACCATTTGCGTCTGCAAGGTGATGGAACGCATGATCAATGGACGATTGGTATGGTGGTTAGAAAGTCGTAACCTACTGACTAACATCCAGTGTGGTTTTCGACGACGCCATTCAACTGTTGACCATCTTGTGTCAATATCGTCACAGATAATGGACGGCTTTATCAAGAACTGTCAAACCGTTGGCATATTTTTCGATCTTGAGAAGGCTTATGATACGTGCTATCGAGCAGGGATTCTCCGTTCCCTGTATGCCTGGAACATACGTGGACGCCTACCACTTTTCATTCAGGAGTTTATGAAGGACCGCTTTTTCCGAGTAAGGGTCGGCTCGGTTTTTTCTAATTCTTTTGTTCAGAAGGAGGGAGTACCTCAGGGTTCGCTGCTAAGTGTCACGCTCTTTGCTGTAGCAATTAACTCCATCTGGAAATGTGTTCCACCTGGAGTTTCGTCATGCCTATTCGTAGACGACTTCGCTGTCTATTGCACTTCTCAGCGCACGGCGTTCTTACAACGGCCCCTGCAGCAATGTTTGTACATCCTTAGAGAATGGAGCGTGAAAAACGGCTTCCGTTTGTCAACTGAGAAGTCAATCTGCGTTAATCTCTGGCGTCGTAGGAGACGATTCCCACCTTCGCTCCGATTTGGTCCAGATGAACTTCCCTTCGCAGAAGAGACGCGCTTCCTGGGTTTGATCTTGGACAGGAAGCTTAGTTGGTCGTCGCATATTGCACAGCTAAGAGCGAGATGTGACAGTTCCCTAAATATTATGCGAGTACTGAATGGCAAATCGTGGGGAGCGGATCGGACAATTTTGTTGCGAATATATCGGGCATTGGTCCGATCCAAACTAGACTATGGGTGTATTCTTTATTCCTCAGCACGACCAACTCTGCTGAGAAGATTAGACGTCGTCCACAATAGGGGCATCCGCATTGCAACAGGAGCTTTTCCAACAAGCCCAGTGGTGAGCCTTTACGCCGAGTCCGCAGAACCTCCTCTGCAATATCGACGTGAGATTCTCTTGGCAAATTGTAGTTGTGAGCTTAGATCTATGCCTAAGCACCCAACGTTCGCTTCTTTTTCACCACCACGCTAAGAGAACGATATACGAATAGCACCCTTAGTCCTAAGACTAAGGGGTTCCGTTTCCAAGAGGTCCTAGTGAAGCTTGGAGTGGAACTGCCAATGATGTTCACCAAGGGCAGGAGGCTTTACCCCCTTGGCTATCTGGTACGCCCCATGTAGATCTTGGGATGACCGTACACCAGAAGTCCACGGTGCCTATTTCAAGTATCCGCACGTGTGTCTTAGAATTTTTGTCAGGCTACACTGACCGTCGATATATTTACACCGATGGATCAAAGAGCACCAACGGTGTTGGATGTGCTTATGTTTATGGAACCGAACCATATACATTCGGTTTTCCAAATAGCACTTCCATTTTTACTGCAGAGCTTTATGCAATTTATCGAGCCGTTTTGTATGTGCGCCGTCGTAAATTAGGTAACTGCTTGATTTTGAGCGATTCCCTTAGTGCACTGCAGAGCCTTTGTCAGTTGTACAACACCCACCCTATTGTACAACGTATCCAGGATGCCCTCCATGTTTTACACGCTTCTGGTGTTGACGTGGTGTGTGCATGGATTCCTGGTCACGTAGGTTTGCCGGGGAATGAAATGGCAGATTTAGCACATCTCGTCGCGAGGAGGTTAGTTTGGCTCGATTAAGAATAGGGCACTGCAATTTTTCGCATGGTTACCTATTTAAAAGGGACCCTGCGCGTCTATGTCCGCTGTGTGACAACCTTTTGTCGGTTCGCCACTTGCTGCTAGAGTGTTGCTCTCTAGCGCGCCTTCGGGATTCTCTGCAGCTGCCTGCCAGACTTGCAGGGGTCCTGGCGGACGACAAAACAGCGGTTGATAGACTTTTTAATTTTTTAGCGGAGTACAATATCAATTTGAGGATTTAAAGTTTTTAATTATCTGTTTCTGATTTTGGACATATTTATCACCTTGTTTCATATCTGGCTATTGTCACTGCTTTTTACCGTTGTATATTTTCTTGTTGCTAGTATTTTTATTTTTTGAGTGAAATTTATATCTGGCTATTGCCATGAATCTTTTAAGGGCGCTGATGACCTAGAAGTTGAGCGCCCTTAAACCAACCTCCCAGGTTGGTCTCGTCCCTGCCTTCACTTCTCTCAAGAGTGACCCCAGGTCGGCGTCCGCCAGCTGCTCCCTCCTCAGGCCCGCGCTATCCCATCCATCCGCAGGCACTGCCGTGACCACTCTGACAGCTGCGGTACGCTCCTTCTCTTCCACTCTTGCACATTGGCCGCACTCTTCTGGGCAGGGTCTTTGGGACATGGCGTTTGCGTTGCCGTGGCTCTTCCCTCTGCGATGTTCGGAGGTGAAGTCGTACTCCTGCAACCTCTGGACCCAACGGGCTGTCTGGCCCTCCAGGTTTCTAAAGCTAAGTAGCCAGGTTAGGGCGGAGTGGTCTGTCCTCAGGTGGAATGGCTGACCGTACAGGTACTTGTGGAAGTGCCGTAATCGCTGCTGCCTTGGCTGAAGACGCGCTGATATCGTCTCAGCAGTTGTTGGACCTTCTCCCTCTGTTCAGCGGTCAGGTGGTCGGCCGCCCTCTCCGGTAAGCCTTCCAGCCGGGGCCCCAGGTGTTGCGTCGGCACCGGCTCCTGGGTCTTGTCTATTGGTGTTACGCTGACCACGGGCTCGCACGCCCCCAACTCCGTCCCGGCCTGGACGTCGTGATCGGTGTCTGTTGGGTTGAGCAGTCTCACCGGCACCTCCCCTCGGCACGGCAACAATGTCCCGGCTACACAGAGCCCGTGCACATGCGTCTTCCGGTCCAGCAGCATGTTCTTCTTGCGCTGGCCTTCCAGTCGCGCCGTCACTACCATCTCCCTTCTCGCGGGGACAACTACGTCTTCCCTGAGAGTGACCCTGCAGATTCCAAGGCGTTCTTCGGGGTGCCGGAGCATTACTTCCTCTCCCTTAAGCCGCAGTACCTTCTTGCCGATGTCGACCGTCGCCTCGTGGCTCCTGAGGGCATCCAGTCCCAGTACCACCTCCTCAGCCACCTCCGCGACGAACACCCAGAAACGCAAGACACTTCGCCCCCAGGTCAACTGCAGCAGGGCCTCCCTCTCCACAGGCAAGGTGTCACCCGATGCCGTCACTAGTTGGTACGGTCGGCTCGGTTTTCTCGACAGCAAGCCCCTGGCTACGTCAGGTCTGATGACAGTCACGGCTGCTCCAGTGTCAACAAGCACGCGGCTCGGCTTCCCTCTCACCCAACCGTCCGCGATGAGGCTGTCATCCATCCGTCGGCTGACGGCGCGCAGTGTCAATCGATGATGGTGATGGCGCTGACGTGCCCCTCGCCACGCCGGCCATTACTCGTTTTCTGGCTGCTCTTCTTGGTGCCGACAGTCCCTCATCAGGTGTCCCGGCTGGCCACACCCCCAACACACGCCACCTGGTCTTCGTCGGAGTCCCTGACTGGTCTGTGGTCTTCATCGTAGCGGACACTCCTTGTCTTCGAGATCGGGGTAGCCGTCACTTTGGCCGCTTCCATCCTTAATGCGGCCGTTAGTGCCTCGTGGATGGTCTTGTAGTCGCCGAGCATCAGGCGTTGACGTATCTCGGCATCGCGTATCCCGTTGATGAAGGTATAGGCGGCTTCTCGGGATACGAATTCGGAGGGGAGGTCGACCAAGGCTTTGCTGGCCAGCTGTTCGATTGCCAGGGCGAACTCCTGCAGCGTCTCCACTGGCATCCTAGATTTCAGTTGGCCGCGGTAGGCTGCGGCTAAGCGGTGGTTTCCGAGCCGGTTCTCCAGGGCCTCCCAGATGTTCTTGGGCGCCGCCGCTGTCTCGACTGCGTTTAGCACCTCTGCGGCTCGTCCCTGGAGGCTGGCTATCAGCTGCGCGGCCTCTTTTTCTGGCGACCATTTGTTGTGCTTGGCCACTGTGTCAAATTGACGGCGGAAGACCTCAAACGTTGGCGTGCCATCGTACTCTGGTGGTTTGACGCGCGTCGATGTTGTGTCGCATGCCGGAGCCTCGGCCTTGTAGTTCTTGAGCGTTTCACTAAGCATCCCTTCCACCATTGCATTTAGCTCCTTGGCGCTACCGTCGACCCTGTCTTCGAGAACGCTAAGCCGTTCCCCGACATTCTCCAGGGCGTAAACGCTTTGGCCGAGGTCCTCCATCTTTCCACCGAGCTCTTCCACCTTTCCACCGTGCTCTTTCACATCCTTCCTTACGCCAGCCAGTTGCTCGTCAATTTTCGCCGATAGCTCCGTCTTCATTTCTTTCAGCTCGGCAGCGAGGTTGTCGTTTGCCGTCTTCATCTCTGCTTTCAGCTCTTGTGAAAAGCTCACCAATGTAGCCTCCATCGTCATATCCCGCTTCTGACACCAGTGTGACATTTGTGGGTGTAAAGTAAAGGAGACAGATGTAGTCGAGATAAAGAAACACTTTTATTTCCGTAAACAATAACTTTTTACACTCATTGCAACAGCAACACAGTCTTTTCCGGTTCCCCAACAGCACAGCTCCGAATTAGTCACAAAAGAAACCGTCCCTTTTCACGCTTTACCGCTATTTATATCTCCCAGGCACTATTCTGGAAACTTCAGGAAAGTTCAGTTATTATTGCGGTGAAATGCAAAGTAGAAAGTTCCAGAAGTCTCTATCCCTTTCTCTCTTTCGGCAAGCGCCCCAACAATGCGGCCATTCTCTGTCTCTTCCCTTCGGCTCCTTTTGCGGTAGTGCCGACAATAATGTGATGGGCGACAATATCGACGTGTGGACCCCGTACGCATGAAAAAGGACGCCAGTCCATTATATCGAAGTGTATATTTTCAAATGAGAGTAAAAATAAACTAGTTCCACAACATAAATTTGAACTTTAATTACTCGTACTGCATGTTGACCCGCACTACACCCTTGATGCAAGCATTTTACTGGACTACTGATAAAAGAAAGAGTCATTCAAGCTCGCTGCTGTGCTAGCCCGGCAAAGAAGAATTGATGCCCCCTCCCACACCAAACAGCAAATGGTACCCTCAGATCCCAGTGAGGTAATCTTCCAACCAAAAGAAACGTTACAGGGTAATGCTTTAAGTTATGCAGTATAATGCTGCAAGTGTGCAATAAGCAATGCTAAGTGTTTTTCCCAATGAGTGAATAAAGCTGTTTTGTACACACATTATGATATCCTCGCGAGTAGGTGGAAAATTACCCTGAGTCACTAAGTAGTGGTTTAAGAACATCCGTACATAACTAAATACTATATCCTGAGTGTGAATTATTGTTAATTACATGTTTTACTGCACCTTGTGCAATATAATGCTACATATGCAGAATAAGCAAAGTTAAGTCTGGGCCACAATATACAACCAGAAGCACATACAACTTTAACTCAATATATAAGTATAATGAACATTCTGTATTGTGTTGGTTAAATTTGACACATCCTCAAAATGGTTCAAACACTCGCTGTAATAACACAGATGGAGACGACAATACCTTCATAAGTATTTAGGGAGTTGAGGTAATCACGGTGTACTCATCTAGCACAGTAAAGATGTAGATGTTCTTCCACGCAGCTTACCAAGGTTCTGTTATACCACATCTCAGGCTAGTTCAATCCTGCTGTAAACAACAAGGCGGAGCTGACTCAACTCGCCACGTGTTAGACGTACCTACATGCACGCACAACACTAGTAGTGATAACTTCTAGAAAATAAATAGAGTTGGGTTACACATTAACTTATTAAATCTATGAGTTGGAATATTAATAGAATCATGCAGTAACATAATGTTTACCATTAATCGGATTCCTCCTTCTCTGTCCACTATAACTGATTTCCGCCTCGGTTTTGAAATTTCAATCCAGTACCTTTCAGTAACCGACAGAGAGTACTTCGTCAAACATTCGGCAAGTCTGTGTCAGAATTTACCGCATTCAAAATTTTATTTACAGTTGACAGTTCATTTCTGAAAATATAATCATGAGTCTTACTGCGTATAGCACTTTTCATAATATCGTTGTATTTCTGCATGCGCTGTTTGACATACGCAACTTTCCCGGTGTTCTAAGCGTTCCGATGCTTGCTGTTCCATTCAAACAATACGTATGTACACTACCTGCAAAAACACCAAGGAGATCGCCAGTTTCTTTCTCAATGTTTTTATAGACGATTCCGGCTTTCTTTCTTTAAGCACTTCGAAACAATGCGTGACCATTCGCCTCTTGCCACTTTTTAAAGGTTTGCCTCGATTGTGTTTCATTTCGGCTGAAGCACCAGCCTGCTCCATGATGAAAAGCTTACTGATTTTAAATTGCATATACATAAGTGTCCTTGGGCTTGTGAGGTACGCGAGATGTACAGGAAATACAGTGTTGAATATCGGAAGCAACTCCACACTATAATCAATAACATATTAATCAGCATTCAACTCGATACAGACCTCGTTGCGAGAGAGCTGTCTGGAATAGAAATGCAAAAATATTATACAATAGCAATGTCCTTTAGTAAGTGTTAAGTAAAATGCAGCTTAATTTAACATAATACGTTAATAGTGTGTATAATTTCACCTGTCTTTATCTAATCTGTATATAGTATACTATAATTTATATATCTGTTGTATATATTCCTTTCAGAACTCGCAAGCCCAGAACACATCTATGTGATATGTGAAGCAGAAAGGTAAAATGGGAGGCTGTTTACGCTTATAACAATTGAAACATTTGCATACATTTCTGTGTCTGAAATTAGCTCCCGCAGAGCAGTGATCAGAAAACTACTTACAACACTGTACTTGAAGGAGGGGTTTATTGTACATATGCAAATAAAAGAAAATGCCCATCAACTTCGCTAAACCAACTTAACCGTTTTCTGTCCCAATATAACTGTCTCTGTCTCTCTTCCCGCCCAGATGTTTACAGCAGGATGAAACTAGGTTGAGACAGATTATAGGTAGGTTATGTCTATATAAGCAGGTTTAAAAAAAGTTATAGAACGACAAATATTTAGGGCAGAACCATCTTGACATACTATGCAGAAATTGCCAACAATACCGACACCAAGATGAATAATGCAGAGAACAAGCTTCATGCTTCCATTGTGGCTACAATACAGAAACACGCCACTGCACTCATCCCACAAGACACAACACTAAAACCAATCCGTTTATTTATTTATCCTTAAAAAGCAGTAATATTTGATACCTTACTTTATTAAGTAAATGCATTCGGCTCTTCTTTAGAATAGGTGACTTAGCACTTGCCGGCCAGATATTGTGTACATCATTTTGCTCACACAGATATATCGCTAGTGCGATTCCATACTATTGTTGTGGAAATTATTGTGTACATTATCGTTATTGCCTTGTTACTGGGTCCACGAAAGGCTGACTCGTTCTTTTTTTATTTATTTTATTTTTTTATATTCTATTCTATTATTTTATTATATTATTATTTATTGTTATTACATTTATATTATATA
Source organism: Tenodera sinensis (assembly GCA_030765045.1). Taxonomy (NCBI): domain Eukaryota; kingdom Metazoa; phylum Arthropoda; class Insecta; order Mantodea; family Mantidae; genus Tenodera; species Tenodera sinensis. The sequence continues at coordinate 75,107,761 of CM060974.1, read as the reverse complement.
TATATATATATATATATATATATATATATATATATTATATTTATATTATAATATCCTCGTCACAGGGTGTAGCATGGCATCACATTCCCTGCATAGCATTCGAGTTCTCAGCAGGCCCTCGTCGTAAAGAAATTAGATGCATTCCTCCTCATTATAGCACAGAGGCGCTAAATCTACTATGCTAATGAAGCGATCCATTGCACTCTCACAACTTGCTTCTAAGAAGGTCACCAGCATACTGCCGGGTCCCGATAAAACATTCAAACTTGCTACGGCAACAAACTCCTGGGGAAATTGTGCTGTTGGCAGCACTGAATTAACACAGCAACTTCGGAACTTTCGTAACCATTCGTACACACTGCAGAGTTGGACTTAGCCGAAATTCTGACCAAGTGCTCGCGTCACTTAAACTAAAGAATACCTCAAAACCACAGCACATTACAGAATGGCCAGAAATGAATTTCCCACAAATACCAATCACAAAGAGAGACAAGACCACACATGAAACAGTTGCCACATTTAAACACGTTATAGCACAGTCAGAACAGCAAATCACACATATACAGGAAAATATCACAAGCTATATACGAGACATCACACAAATACTCAGCACACTAATCCCTCCCATATATGACATCACACAGAGCCAGATTTTCACACATCACACAAAACACTAACAATGGCAGTTAACACAGCAAGAGTTGGAAATCAGTTGGCCATTTTTATACATGAAAACACAAGACAAAAACATGCATAACAATCCACAATAGCACACAAAATCACAATAACAATCAATACAGTACAGACACATTTTACAACTTAAAATTGCTACATATCAACTACGACAATCATAAACAATAGGAACAGGAAAAACTTCTCGAACATTCACAAAACATTTAGACATACAACTGACATAACCACACACACAAAATTATGCAACTCATATAAGAAATAACAGGTAAGATGCAGCAGCAGCAGCAATAAATCTAAAGACCTTATCAACAACTAAATCAATGAGTCTTCCTGGGTAGAAGCCTTCATATGGAGCTAAGGATGAGAAACACAAAAAACTAACACACAGAACAAATACACACAACACCACAACGCGGCAACAAAAACATGCAACGAAAATAAACAAACACGCACACACGCTAGAAAGATCGCCCACACAACAAAATAAAAATATCACACTTGGCTGAAGAGGGATATCCTTAAACAGCCCGGGCATGTTGTAAAACATGCCCAAATTAACATTTTTAATTAATTAATTATGCCTCTTCTTGCTACTGTAACTATAAAGCGAGTTATATCCGAGGTGAGGTTAAAGACATGCGTCACTTTTCATGGGTAGAGTGAAACATTTAGAATTATACTCAGAGTTCCTGCAGCTTACGTAGTGCATCCTGGTCTAATCTAATCGCATGTTATAATGCCACTAATTTTATTTATCAGGGTTGACTGCCTTACGTTTCGTGAGCTGTATACACAGATTATACCAGATGATCGACTCTATGTTAAGGGATGATGTCATAAATGTCGCTACCTTTCACCACGGCACCGGCACGAACTAATGATCCGTCGATAATGCAGTACGCTTCTATATCGACCGAGCAGCGCTGCATCCGTCCCTCCTTCGTGCCTATTCCTCGCCAAAATCAAGTGCCAAATTTCTTTCTTTCGAAATCACAATTCGCGCACTCGTGAATAGTTTCCGGCACATTTTGAATTTTCACATATTAGCGTAATACGCACTACGTGAGCCACATGATTCTTGTCCAAGTAGCTGATGTAATGCATATTATGCTAATATGTGAAACTTTGAAATGTGCTGTAAACAATTCATGAGTGCGCGAATTGTGACTTCGAAAGAAGTTCAATCAATTCCTGAATATAAGATTGGCAAGAAGAAGCCACTTCTAAACTTGACATTTTTTTCTATGTATGAATATTTATGTCTTCAATTACTCATAACTTTAGCAACCTGATGGAGAGTGTAATATCACACAAATTGTTGAGATTATGCAATATATTTTTATTTTATTTCTCTCGAGAATTTCAAAGCTTACAGCAATTATAAGTACACATTAGGTTAATGCCAGAGGAAAACAGGAAAGGATAACACGAAGTTATGTGTACTGCAACCTTTTTTGGACACAGTAAATTAGTAATAATGTTAAAACGAACTTCTGAAAGATAACCTTAGTGACAAGAAATAAAAAACTAAATAGATTCTAAATGAACATACACCAACTATGTACAAAAAACCAGCACTATTTCAAAAAGAAAACAAAGAAGTCATGTTAATGCCTATGTTTAATAAGATTTTGATAAACAATTACACTTAAATATATACATTATTTTCTTCACAAGTTTACAAAAGAATGTATTAAGAGAAGGAACTGATATTTGAGATTGTCTCATATGGCATTCATAGTTTATTTAAACGTTTAAAAAGTACATGAGACAATGTCAGCACCAAGCAGCATGCAAAATATACACAATACATATAACACTATCCAAGGTAGATGCTGCCAAATCCAAATATGCTCTCCTGAAAGAAACAACAGGAAACAGTGCAAATAATTCATCATATTTCATATAGTTCATTTCAAAACGATATAAAGTCCCGTCGTAATCAAAATTTAGTTTGGTACAATTTCCTACTCTTAGTGTGTATTCTATAGTATGGTACTACTGACACATTTTTTATCCTTTGCTATCCTTTTTCCTTGTGGGAGTTAGAATGTCGGAGTAAATCTTATTCTTTCCACAAAGCTGATCAGTTCAAAACATATTAAATTCTAGTTTCTAAGTCTGCTTGATACAACGCAGATTTGTTTCTATATTGTTGGTGTGACTTGGCTGCACACTGGTTGTTGATTTTGTGTATGTGCCCTGAGTGTTTGAATGTGGCTGAGGGCGAGGATTTTCAGGCATAAAAATTTCTAGCACAGCTTCCTTCAGAAGGGAAGTATCCTGTGTTGTAGATATGCAGAACAAAGAAGAGCTCAAGCCTAATTAAGGAGGCCTCTGAGCAAAATTAAGCACTCTGTCATTCCCAACGTAGTATGGGACGCTGAGAAATATATTATTTAAAGTGCATCCATAAAAGAAACTACATTTTTCTTGTATATATCTCTAACACAAGAATAGCATTGTGGTAATTACACCCCAAACTTATAAATGATCTCGACCAAAAACAAACTGTCAAATAACTATTATACTTCACCAAGTGCAATTTCAAAAGGTATATTTACATTTAAATAAACATAACCTAACACAATGACAAACTTTTGAATAAATTGAGCAATTAATAAATGTATATCTGAGATCATTGATTACTTATTAATTACACTTGTGGCTAAAATTCTCTTTCTGGGCCACATGAAAACTCTGTTTACACCTGTGCTGCAAATATAATTTTAAAGCAACACGGAACCAAATACATCAGCTGTATAAGTATTGAAAAGAAAACTGTTTTCATTGGTCCAATTATATTTCAACATGTTTATATGTATGGCTAAACCGAATGAAAACATTTGGTTTTTACAGGATACTATAATTTAGCTGGTCCATCACTAACTATAAAATATCCTGATACTTTTAACACATTCTCTCTTCATTCTCAGAAACTATTGTGTGTTCATTACTCAGCAACAACACAGATCAAAACTTCTCTAAATGCAACATTGTAGTATCACTTATTTACCATAAACTTGTTTCTTTATTTCAATATTTTTACTTATGCCGATGTACAAGGTCCAACGCATTGTATACAACAAAGAGCATCGTGAGAACATCGAGAGTTGGATACAATTTTGTTGCATACAATTTCTATCCTATTTTTTTATCCAATCTATTTGTATACAATGTGGTTAAGATCCATCTAAAGCGCGTTCCACCCTTAGAAGATAGTACACTTAAATGGAGCACAGTGTTGCAACATGTACTAGTTGCGAATCTTTCTCCGCGCGCGACACCAAGGTGGCCGGAGTCCTGTACTTAGTCCTTCAATTGCTGCTTGACGAGACGGACACTTTTAACTTTGGTATCCCTCCATGCCTTTGTTAGTGTATGACCTAAATTTACAAATGACTCGTCTGTATAAACAATTGATTTCCCCTGGTCCCTAAACCTTTTACGTCTTTTAGATATTTATGTCACCATCTGATGGTATCGTCTCTTTCTCTTAATATGCACTTGTTACCCCTTCTTTCACATTCGAACCCCAAATCATGTAAGAACCGACTAAGAGAGGCGCTTGAGAAATTTGGTAGGGTCTCATCACTCTTGACCCGTGACAAAAGTATATTCAGCGTGGATTGAATATTTGTAAACAGTAAAGAATGAACAATTCGCCGCACTCCACATTGCACAGTTCAATCATACTGCGTTAACCTAGCGTTTTGTGTAGTCCCGCCCTTCTTGCTTTCTTTTTCGATGGCGTTCTTAGCGGTCCTTTCATTAGTTTCCTTTTAATCCTATACACTACTGCTTCTGAACACCCGATAGCCTTAGCTGTTTCTTTTACTGTCTTACTTACACGCATTTTACTTGAAAAATAATCGAACACCTTCATAATTATTTGGCGTTCCTTATTTCTTCATTTACCAACATATCGTCTCTTCCTAGCCTCGCCTTCCATAACTAGTTGCAGAGGAAGTAATGGCTTGTAGCTTGAAAATTGTTAATTATAGAACTGCTTATTAAGTATAGAGGTATCATCATTTATGAAAAAAGCTTACAGACTTAAATTAATGTATAATAATGCAGCCTAGAGGAAAACTTGAGCAACTCAATTTGCCAATAAGCAACTATGGGGATGTATGCAAACCACAGCATCAAATATGACAAGTGCGAAGAGCATTTACAACAGTTTACACCTGAATGGTAGATACTACATTGGAATACTTTCAGCAATAGTGATCAAGTAGTTGTTGACAATATTGGCAGTTTCTTTTCCTCTATCCCATTTGCATGAATTATCTTATTGCAGATTTTTAATAATGGTACTAGGTACTTTTGATGAAACTTTCTCAGGGGTCTCCATCTAGGGGATATGTGAATGGCGACCACAAGGTACCCAAACTGAGCAGAACATTACTTCCGCTTACTGTTGTATAGGGGATATGTGAATAGCGACCACAAGGTACTCAAGCTGAGCAGAACATTACTTCCACTTACTGGTGTTTTGCTCCTCACTGTAACTTTTCTATATGACCTTACCTTGGTCATCTCTTGTTCTCTTCCAACCCCGATGCTATTAGGGTTCCTGAGGGCTAGGGAGTCTTTATTTTGCCAACCTCTCCATTTCTCTCTAAACTCTTAACCCCTAACATGCTGGCCTGTCATGGCATGTATACGTCCCCTGATTGGTAATCAGAGGATATGGTCGGTGAATTTATTTTGATAATTCTCCCGGTCAGGTCGGTGAGAACCGTAAACCAACGACAGGTGTGGTCTTCCAGACATTCTGGGGGTTGTGAGAGAGCGACGTGACCGCCAAAATATAAAAATATGGTGCTCTCTAAAAAAGGTTACTATTACTGCTATTGCTTTCTTCAATATCAAATTATGAAATATGACCCGAGGGGTAAAATGTTCCAGAGTTAAAATAGTCCCCCATTCGGATCTCCGGGCGCGGACTACTTCTCGAGAACCAAAACTTTATATAAACAGAACATCTAACACCAAAATTCTACAATGGAACGCAGGTGACCTCACCCAAACAAAAAGACAGAATTGGGATATATTCTTCACCACTCTGTCCTCTATGTGATCTGTAAGAGGAAATGGATCGAGACCACCTTGAAATATGCCCGGCCTCTTCCAGTGTCCCATCCATCAGTGAAAAATATTGAAGAGCAAGAGGATTAATGACTTCACTGTCAGAAATCCAGCATTAACTAACAACAACTTTATCATTTTCAGTTTTTAACTTTTATTTTCATTATGTTTTCTTAGCTATTTGGTACTTTTGAATTAATTATTCTTTGTCTCTTTGGCAGCGTATAACTGTAATAGGAAGACATTAAAATAAAATGCTTCTGGAAAACATTCTGATTGTTGTATGGCAATTTCATTTAAAAATCAAATAACGGTTTTTTTTTTTACTTTTGCTGGTATAGATGGCATCAATTTTCAGTAGTATTTCCTTTATTTTGTAAACATGTGAAAATTGTATCTAAGTGCACTTTTTGATTATTACCTTCTATTGGTGTAGATAACCACCAATGTTTAGCTACAATTTAAGTATTTTGTGTAGTTCTATGCTTTGTCCCACTTCTATATGAGAAGCAGCGACATAACATGAGGATCTCTATATTGCCAAAGGCAAAAATGACTCACCTGATCTGCTGTTGTCACCTTTTCAGTCTGAACAGGATTTAGCTATCTTAAGTAATTGTTGGAGTTCTGCTCTCCTGGATTAAGAAGGGAACATATAATATATCTGATAATGTTCTTTCACACTAGTCGTGTGTATGTTGTCAGTTACAAGGGTGAATCAGACTTCAAACATTCATTGTAACTTGCTCGTATAATGTCTTGCAATTCAGGTTCTTTAGCTGGCTAATGAGTGTAATGTGTATATTACATGAGCATTCTTCTGACGTTCAGTGATTGGTGTTTGTTGGAGATTGAAATGGTTATGAAAGAGAAAACAGAAGATCAAATAAGTGAGTCAAACACGCCCCATACTGTTGAGACGAAGAAAACGAAACACGCTCTACAGCACTTAAAGTTGTTGTTGTTGTTGTTAGCTAATGCTGGATTTCTGACAATGAAGTACAGCACTTAAAGTATCTGCCAGTGTCTCAGCCAGGCGTAAGAATTGACTTCCGGTGCCAAAGGTTAACACAATTGGATTTTTCGTTGGAGAACTTATTGCCACTTTTCAAACTCTAAAAGAAGAGCTGGTCAAGACAATGGAGGCGGCGTTCTAATAGAGAAGTCTGCCGAGAACTACAATAAATGGCAAAGTCGTCCACGAAGACAAAGCCGGATGGAACACACTCCACAGTGGAATTCATTACAATAGCAAATAATGTGATGGTGAGTACGGAGCGCTGGGGTACTCCGTTCTCTTGAGTAAAAACACTGGATAAGACTGAGTCCACCTCTAAGCGAAATACTCCTGCATAATCTCCAGAATCAAAATCTGATACATGTTTGTCAGGCATGTTTCCACAGTTAACGTAAGCAAAATTGAAGAGGGATTTTTTTGGACCTCAAATCCAAAAACCCATGGAGGACGAAATATTTGAGAATGGTGGAATAATCAGCTTGGCAATCATTTACTAGGATTGTGCGTGGTTTTCTTGGAAACATAAAGGTAAAACAGTAAACATTTGGTGTTAAATTCGTTGAAATGTTATAAGACTGGTTGCAGGGAGCGTGAAAGTTAATTTCCTCCATTCACACCTAGAACGGTTTCCGGAAAATTTGGCTCATGTTAGAGATGAACAAGGGGAACGGCTTGATCAGGACATTTCCGTCATGGGGAAGAGATAGCCAGGTCGTAAGGACTCTGTAATGATGGATTATTGTTAGTTTTCTGTGATATAAGAACCAATCACATACTACGAAACACTAGTAAGCAGAGTTAGAGATATGTTAGAAATAAATACTTGCGTTCATGGTAAACAAAGGGTTGCTTGAATAAAGCCCACAAGCGGACCTTTTCAATTTACCTGTCGTTAACAGTTCTTAATTCCTGACAGTTAATGATCACGTGACATTCATCTCACATACCACCTTCAAAACTTGACCTTCACTACATATATTCTTCGCAAGCTTACTACAACCCCCTGAATGCTGCTATACCCTGACGGAAAGTACTTAATATGTAATTACACTCTCGCTTAGTATTTATCTTGGCAGAGTTCCTTAACACAACCGGAGAGCACGCCGCTGGTTCCTTGACCTGCATTAAATGCAACCAGTGGTCTTCTAACTGCTGGCTTGGCAAGGTGAAGTTCCCTTGACTCAACACATTACTAGACGACTAAGTCTCATGTTAACTCTTCTTCTTCTTCTTGCTAATGTAGACACCACTGGCTGAGTGCTCTTCCTAAGGAGTTGCGGCATACGACGACTTAACTGATTAACCAGTGTACTTGTATATGTATGAAAACCTTACTGGTAACTCTTAACCAGCAAGGCCTGGCTAATCGTTGCTCCGTGGTAGAAGACTCAGTTGTGAACTCAACGTGTGTGAAGGCCGGACAGCCTTACAAATCTCATTACTGCTTTCGTCAGAGTCCATGACGTCAGCCATTCCAACATTACGACATACCCCCTCTGGCTGTTCCCAAGATATTGGTAATTCCTTTAATGTTAAAAACGGCACTATCCTTTATACCGTTATACACTGCTCAACGATTAGAATACCAATTACAAATCAATAGCCTGATTCTTCTATCCACATTACTTTACACACAATTTGCTTTTCTTGGGCATAATTTAAAGTTAAAGAACACGAGTTTTGTTACAACATGGGAGGACAGTAATTCCTGCTAACAAGTTGTTGCAAAAAAAGAGGGAAAAAGCAAATCCATTAAGTGGTACTTGACTTGGAATATTTCATTATGGAAGTGGGAGTCTGAAACTAAAAGTAGAGAGAAAAAAGTATAAGAACATGTAGGTAGTTGATAATATACTTCAGTGAATAATAATACACCAAGAGCAGTTTTAAAGTTCAATGCTAATACTACCTTTGATAAATTAAAAGTGAAAGCTTGAATTTCAAGGCAGTTAATACAGGGAACAGAGGCTAGCATAATGTATAATTATGTGTATATATAAGCAAATTCAAAGCATATAGTATTATGTACATGTGTAACACAGTATGTAGTCAAATTTAATAAAAACAAAATATTAAATACTAACAAAATGGCTATGGAAAGTTTAATTCACAGAACATTGATAATACAGTAATATACAGTTTTCCAGCAGTAAGTTTCTATCAGTCCTTTAAGCTTTCCTTGTAACACAAAGGTCTACAAATTTCAATCAAGTACAAAAGAGTACTTTATAGGTTCTTTACACAAAAAAGACAACAACATTGTGCTATCCGTTCACACAGACATACAGAGCTAGTGAGGAATTGAAGCCAAGTTGTTTCAAAGGAATATGGATGCCATATGTAACCAGCTTTTTCGTTGGTGTGTATAGATGTCTTGGCATCTTTTTACCCTACCTACTGACTTAGCATCAGTCGGAGAGCTTGAGAATTCTTATACTTTAATCTCTGTGGCAGTACAGATGTATTATAATTATGAATGAATTAGGATTGTTTTTTAAACAATCTTCCACACTTTATTTACACACACTGACATAGTCAGTCTTCATACAATTCATTTTACAGAAATTCTCACTAAACAATGGCAGAATTTGTGGTAAATGAGGACGACCAAACACAACTAATGATCGTATAGTCTACATAGCTGTTTAAACTCAAATAATTGATTTAAATCAACTCCATTTGAAAAATAGTTTTATTCATAAGCATCACATAAATCACAGTCCTCATACTACACAGGTATATTACACACGTAGAAATGACAGTGAAGTCAGCCCGGCTGTTAGGCCTCATGTAATACAGATAAATGTATATTACCAATCATTTAATTTTGCATTTCAAGTCAGTCTTGCAGTCTATCAAAGTGAGTTTCGAGATATTTGAGATGAGTCCGCGAGTATGTTGGTGTCTACCTGAATGAGTCAGGGAATGAGTAATGCAAAAAGCATTGATGAGCAAGTCTGTGACAATGCTTGCCACTGAATGCAGGTTAGACTCGACTCCCCAAAGAATTAACCGTCTGGAAGAAGAGGTAACCATGGCCACACTTCATTATGTAGCTAAATATTCAGAGTGAATGTCATGGAAAAATGTGATCTTGCCAAACTGTTGGTGAAAATTGTACAAGGTCACAATAATACTGGGCGCTTTCTGAGAATATGTCCACTTAGATTTAAGCCACTTCCTCCTTTATATGAAATGGGCATAGAAGCTTTGCATTAGCTTTCCCTTAGCCATATTGGTGAAAAAGTTTCACTCTATTTTCGACATCTAAGGCTTTTAACAGTCTTTTCCCTATCGTCACAAAAACAAAAACAATTCCACAGGGAATTTAGGATTTTTACACAGTAGCATTCTTGCAAAGTGACATTATAAGCTATGATTATTTCTAAAAAGAACAAACTAAGAAATGATTTATAAAACTAATTGTATAGATTGCTGACAGTGAGTTGACAAAAATCGCTCATCCAAGAAAATTAAGGAAAATGAAGCTATTAACAGTGAAGCAACAAGATTCTAAAGTAAGAACAAATTAGCAACTAAAAACTTCACTTATCTTAGTAATGTTGCAAAAAGAACCTGCAACATTACTAAGATAAGTAAAAGTTTTTAGTTTCAAATTTGTTCTTTCTTTAGAATCATACAAGAAAACTTTGTTCTAAAGCGATGGCAAAATTGCTATTTTCTGAATATACAAGGTGTTAGGGGTATGAGTGCGCAGACTTCAAAGGCAACTTCCTGACGTTAAACTGAAACATAAGTTCCTGTACCAGGAAAAGTGAGGTAGAGCTACAGAGGATACGTTATGTCTTTACCATGTGTTGCTAAAATGATATGAAAGGACAGGATTTCAGTGTGTCTATTGGAATAAAGTCGTGGGCATATGCTTGGCAACCTCACAACATTAGCACACCAGAAAAGCAGACGGTGAGCGAATGTTGACAGCATAACTATCCCCGTGACATCTGTGCACAACAGCAGGTTCTGTAAGTGCTTCAAGTGCGTTAAATGCATTCAGAACTATGGCAGGCATTACAAATCAAGAGTATTTAGATATGCTTCTTGCTTAGGGCAAAACCAATTGCAACACATGTGAAGCGCAACACTTAATGATCTTTGCACATGTGTATTTGAAGCAGCATTAGAGATTGGGCGGAACACAGAAGCTCTAACGAGGGTAGGGCAAAAGATGCGATGCCTGTGTAGATTCTCACAGAGCACATTTTTAACATCTACCGTAAAAGACAGCTTGTTGACATTGCAGTTATTGACCATTAATAACTTTCCTCTTCTGCTGTCTTCTTCTTCTTCTTCACGTCTTAGGGCATCTAGCCTGTTCCAGCTGTTAAAGTCATGTTCTTTATAACAGATCTTCCTGCTTAGCAAAAGGTGGTTGTTGTTTAATTACACAATGAAACGAATGAGGTGCCTCCACACTTAACATTTGAAGTTGTCATCGTAGCCTCTTACACAGATTTTAGTTTAGTTCTTGAATGAGAGGCAGACATGCTAACCCTAAGATACTTTCACAGAGAACATCTACCGCCTCGGGGTAGAAATGTTAATGTCTCCTTGACACGTCCTCTCAGGCTGCCGAGAGGAACTGGTTCTAGTAAAGTAATGTGGTTCATCAACACTCTTCTTACACTCATCAACCAAATAATCCTTTCAAATGTGACAACCGAGTAAAGCTCTTGTCACAAGTTTTAAACTGGTGTGATTTTTTACCTTCATGAACCAAATAGTCTGTTATCAAACTTACAACTGAGTAAAGCTCTTGTATGATAAGTGAAGTTTTTAGTTTCTAATTTGTTCTTACTTTAGAATCTTGTTGCTTCACTGTTAATAGCTTCAATTTTTCCATAATTAACTCATTTAGTTTGAAGCATTTGTTCCTGGCTACAATTACCATTTTAACTTTGATGGATAATAATTTAGAATTTCATAGTTATTTGTTTAATATAAAATTATATGGAACTAAATATCAAATTAAATCATATTCAAAATTACAAGAGAAAAAAAAAAGACATATTCTGGCAGACATTAGGTTTTTGAATATTTGTTTAAAAAGAAAAGTAACCCCTGTTTTTGTTAGAAGATATGTTAAACTAGATAATAATAGTATTCATCAAAAGGCAGCAGAAAAGAAAGTTATTGAGGTTGAAAGAAATTTGCATTTTAAAAAATTAAATATTGAACTTAGGTTATATGACTTACATTTAAAATTAACACGTATTTTAGGAAACTAAATTTGGGTTAATTTTGAATCAAAATTCTTTGAGTATCTAAACTTTAGCATGAAAAGAAAAACTAATAGGTTAAAAAAACAAGTGAAATAGATTATGCCAAAAACAACAGAAATTGAATATAAATGAGCCAAATAATCAAACAAATAATGTAATTAATTTATCAAATCGTAACTTTAACGAGAAAGAAAGAAATTTTCTAAACAAAGGTATGAAAACTTGTGTAAGTTTTTCAAAAAAAAAACACAGATGATTTTGTTGCAGATATTGAAATTGCCAGTCAAGATTTAAATGACATTAATAAATCTTTGATTGAAATGAAATGCTCTAAAATTTTGAAAGACATAAATAAAAATCATCCTAAAAGTAATTATAATAATCAGATTATTAAATCATTGAAAGAAAAGAATGTAATTTATACTAAAGCCGACAAAGGCAACAAAATTGTAATTTTAGATCAATCTGATTATATTAATAGAGTAGAACTTTTGCTTGAAAGTAAAGATTATTTAAAAATTGATATAGATCCTTTAAAATCATGTATTTCAACTTTTAATAAAACTCTCAATGAATTTAAAATGACACCTAAAAAAGAAAAAAGTATTTTAAAAGTCAATAATCCTGTTTTACTCAGGTTGTATGCACTTCCAAAAATACATAAACCAGGAAATAAAATGAGACCCATTATCAACTCTATAAATTCACCTACATATAATTTAGCTAAATGGTTACCAAAAAAAGTTATTACTTTTGAAACATTTGAGAGTTTAAGTACTAAAAATTCTTTTGAACTAGTAAAAAGGATTAATAACCTAGTATTATCTAATAATGATAAACTCGTTTATTTTGATGTTATTGCGTTATTTCCTAGCATTCCTAGAAAAAAGCTTTTGATTTTTTTAAAAAAAGGTTAAATTCTTTAGAATTAGACAATGACTTAATAGATGATTTTGTAAAACTTACAAATCTTTGTATAGATCAAATTTTTTTTAGTTTTAATGGTAATTGTTTTCAACAAACTTCTGGCTTTGCAATGGGTAGTCCACGTTTACCATTTCTTGCTACTCTTTTTATGAGTTTTTTTGAAACTCAAATTACAAAATCATTCTTTCTAATTTTTAAAATATGGTATAGATATGTGGATGACATTTTTGCTGTTGTCCCTAAAAAGCAGATAAATGATGCTTTAAAACTTTTAAATTTACAAGATAAAGCTATACAATTCACTTTGGAAACTGAGAATAACGGATTCCTTTCATTTCTGGACTTAAAAATTAAAAGACATAACAATAAATTGAAATTTGGTATTTACAGAAAATATACTTATACTGATAATTACATTAAATATAAAAGTTTTAATCCTTTTGCACATAAATTTGCTGTTTTTAATAGTTTAATTTATAGGTTAATAAATATACCCCTTTATAAAGATGAATTTGACATAGATTGTTGTAGTGTTTAACGCCCGCTTTTACTACTACGGCACCGCAGGCGGTGACACTGATGATACATGAAGATGGAGCACCGGTGGAATGAGATGGCGGGGGAAACCGGAGTACCCGGAGAAAACCCGCCCTGACGCCGCTTCGTCCACCACGAATACCACATGCGGGTCCCTGGGATCGAACCCGGGCCGCCTAGGTGGTAGGCGAGAGGCGCTAACCGCTCGGCCACGGCGCCGCCAATTTGACATAGAATATAAACACATTATTAACACTGCAGTAATTAATGGTTTTAATACAGATTTTATACATAAAAGGATAGAGGAATTTAAGTATCAAAAAGCTGTCAAAGAAGTGTCAACCCTTAAAAAAATAAAAGATAATTGTATTTTTAAAAAGTTTACTTACCATCCATGGGCTAATAAAAATTTACAAGGATTTTTAAAGAATATGGAATAAATTTGGTCCCTCAAAATAAATATAATATACAAAATTTACTTAATTTTTCAAAAAAAGATAAAATACCAAATTATAAAAAATCTAGCATTTATCAATTTAGCTGTTTAGATTGTGATAAAGTTTATATTGGTAAAACTAAACGTCATCTAGAAACCAGAATAAAAGAACATTTTAGAAATATTAAATATAAACAAACTGATAAATCAGCAGTGGCAAATCATTTTTGGTCATTTAATCATGAAATTAATTCAGAAGTTAAATTATTAAAACAATTAAGTAATCCAATAGATTTAATGGTTTGGGAAAAAGTTTTTATTTTAAAAAACGGGAACCGTGTTATGAACTTCGAATTACCATCTATAGATTGTATTTATATATTTTTGTTGTCCGAGATTGGTAAATAAAAATTGAATAAGACTAATTGTTTTTCAGAAAAAATAAAAGATTGTAGCTTGGCAACGAGTTGGTTTATATAGGTTTGAGAATGAGCTGGATATAGCTTGAAACCCCAGGGTCAGCACCAAAATAATAAGGTAAGTGACGTTTTTAGTTTCTAATTTGTTCTTACTTTAGAATCTTGTTGCTTCACCGTTAATAGCTTCAATTTTTCCATAATTAACTCGTGTCACAAGTTTAACACTGGTGTGGCATTTTACCTTCATGAATCAAATAGCGTTTGTTCAAACTTTACAACTGAGTAAAGCTCTTGTCAAAAGTTTTACACTGATGTGGTTTTTTACCTTCATAAATCAAATAGTGTGTTTTCAAGCTTGACAAGGGAGTAAAGCTCTTGTCACAAGTTTTACAATGGTGTGGATTCTTACTTTCATTAAAATCAAATGGTGTTTTCAAACTTGACAAGTCCGTAAAGCTTTTGTCACAAGTTTTACACTGGTGTGGTCTTTTACCTTCATGAATCAAATAGTGTTTTCAAACATGACAAGCGTGGAAAGCTCTTGTCACAAGTTTTACACTGGTGTGGTTTTTTACCTTCATGAATCAAACAGTGTCTTTTCAAATCCGACAAGTGGGTAAACCTCTTGTCAGAAGTTTTACACAGGTGTGCTCTTTTAACTTCTTGAATCAAATAGTGTGTTTTCAAACTTGACAAGCGAGTAAAGCTGTTGTCCAAAGTTTTACACTGGTGTGGTCTTTTACCTTCATGAATCAAATAGTGTGTTTTCAAACATGACAAGCGAGTAAAGCTCTTGTCACAAGTTTTACACTGGTGTGGTTTTTTACCTTCATGAATCAAATAGTAGGTTTTCAAACTTGACAAGTCAGTAAAGCTGTTGTCACAAATTTTACACTGGTGTGGTTTTTTACCTTCATGAATCAAATACCGTGTTTTCAATCTTGGCAAGGGAGTAAAGCTCTTGTCACAAATTTTACACTGGTGTGGGTTTTTACCTTCATGGATCAAAAAATGTGCTTTTAAATGTGACAACTGAGTAGAGCTCTTGTCACAAGTTTTACACCGGTGTAGTGAAATAAAATAAGAACTGAATACCGGTGTAGTGTTTTACTTTCACGAATCAAATAGTGTGTTTTCAAACCCGACAAATGAGTAAAGATCTTGTCACAAGTTATGAGTGGTGTGGTTTTTTACCTTCATGAATCAAGTAGTGTGTTTTCAAACTTGACAACTGAGTAAAGCTCTTGTCACAAATTTTACACTGGTGTGGGTTTTTACCTTCATGAACCAAATAGTGTGTTTTCAATTTTGACAACTCAGTAAAGCTCTTGTCGCAAGTTTTACACCGGTGTGGGCTTTTACCTTCATGAATCAAATTGTGTGTTTTTAAATGTGACATCTGAGTAAAGCTCTTGTCACAAGTTTTACACCGGTGTGGTTTTTTACTTCATTAATCAAATAGTGTTTTCAAACTTGACAAGTCAGTAAAGCTTTTGTCACAAGTTTTACACTGGTGTGGTTTTTCACCTTCATGAATCAAATAGTGTGCTTTCAGAGTTGACAAGTGAGTAAAGCTCTTGTCACAAGTTTTACACTGGTGTGGTTTTTTACCTTCGTGAATCAAATAGTGTTTTCAAACTTGACAACTGAGTAAAGGTCTTGTCACAAATTTTACACTGGTGTGGTTGTTTTACCTCCATGAATCAAATAGTGTGTTTTCAAACTTGACAAGTGAGTAAAGCTCTTGTCGCAAGTTTTACACTGGTGTGGCTTTTTACCTTCATGAATCAAAGAGTGTCTTTTCAAATGTGACAACTCAGTAAAGCTCTTGTAACAAGTTTTACACTGGTGTGGTTTTTTACCTTCATGGATCAAAATATGTGCTTTTAAATGTGACAAATGAGTAAAGCTCTTGTCGCAAGTTTTACACCGGTGTGGTTTTTTACCTTCATGAATTAAATAATGTGCTTTCAGAGTTGACAAGTGAGTAAAACTCTTGTCACAAGTTTTACACTGATGTGCTTTTTTACCTTCATGGATCAAGTAGTGCTTCTTCAAACTGGAGAAGTGAGTAAAGCTTTTGCCACAAGTTTTACACTGGTGTGGTTTTTTACCTTCATGAATCAAATAGTGTGTTTTCAAAGTTGACAAGCGAGTAAAGCTCTTGTCGCAAGTTTTACACCGGTGTGGTTTTTTACCTTCGTGAACCAAATAGTGTGCTTTCAGAGTTGTCAAGTGAGTAAAGCTCTTGTCACAAGTTTTACACTGGTGTGGTTTTTTACCTTCATGGATCAAACAATGTCTTTTTAAATGTGACAAGCATGTAAAGCTCTTGTCACATGTTTTACACTGGTGTGGTTTTTTATTTTCATGAATCAAATAGTGTGCTTTCAGAGTTGACAAGTGAGTAAAGCTCTTGTCACAAGTTTTACACTGGTGTGGTTTTTTACCTTCGTGAATCAAATAGTGTTTTCAAACTTGACAACTGAGTAAAGGTCTTGTCACAAATTTTACACTGGTGTGGTTGTTTTACCTCCATGAATCAAATAGTGTGTTTTCAAACTTGACAAGTGAGTAAAGCTCTTGTCGCAAGTTTTACACTGGTGTGGCTTTTTACCTTCATGAATCAAAGAGTGTCTTTTCAAATGTGACAACTCAGTAAAGCTCTTGTAACAAGTTTTACACTGGTGTGGTTTTTTACCTTCATGGATCAAAATATGTGTTTTTAAATGTGACAACCGAGTAAAGCTCTTCTCACAAGTTTTACACCGGTGTGGTTTTCTACCTTCATGAATCAAATAGTGTGCTTTCAAAGTTGACAACTGAGTAAAGCTCTTGTCGCAAGTTTTACACCGGTGTGGTTTTATACCTTCGTGAATCAAATAGTGTGCCTTCAGAGTTGACAAGTCAGTAAAGCTCTTGTCGCAAGTTTTACACTGGTGTGGTTTTTTACCTTCATGGATCAAACAATGTCTTTTTAAAGTGGACAAGCAAGTAAAGCTCTTGTCACAAGTTTTACACTGGTGTGGTTTTTTACCTTCATGAATCAAATAGTGTGCTTTCAAAGTTGACAACTGAGTAAAGCTCTTGTCACAAGTTTTACACTGGTGTGGTTTTTTACCTTCATGAATCAAATAGTGTGCTTTCAAAGTTGACAACTGAGTAAAGCTCTTGTCACAAGTTTTACACTGGTGTGGTTTTATACCTTCGTGAATCAAATAGTGTGCCTTCAGAGTTGACAAGTCAGTAAAGCTCTTGTCGCAAGTTTTACACTGGTGTGGTTTTTTACCTTCATGGATCAAACAATGTCTTTTTAAAGTGGACAAGCAAGTAAAGCTCTTGTCACAAGTTTTACACTGGTGTGGTTTTTTACCTTCATGAATCAAATAGTGTGTTTTAAAATTTGACAAGTGAGTAAAGCACTTATCGCAAATGTTACATTTGTGTGGTCTTTTGTTCTTAGGAATCAAAGTCTTTTGTTTGAAGTGTAAATGCTTCGTGTACATTTCCTCTCCCTCACTACATTTAAGAGACTCTTCTGCGAGAACATGTTCTTCTACACTTGGCATTCCTGTGACATTACTCTTCTGATGTGCATATTCAGGATTATCGTTTCCCAGATAGACGCTCGTGTCTCTTCCTGATACTTGAGGAGCAATCAATGGTGATCTATCAGTGACAATACTGGAAACTCCTCCTGTACATAATCTGAAATGTTGGAGGATTTGCCATTGTTAGCCAAGTTCAATCATTAGAGGACTAAATTGAAAACACAATCCCTGTTTACTAACACAAGGTACATGGTCAACAATAAATGACAAGTATATCTGTAAATTCTTATGCAAAGCAAGAAGGTTGTTCATTACTACTGATATAACTTTATTAATTCAAATATCATTAAATAAATTAAAAAGAAAGCACTGGTGGTAACAACAGACTGATGTATGTGGGCACACAAGCAATATTCACTTAAAAGACGTGAAGGAATACTCCAAGCTGCTCTCTCAGACGTGGGGTAAGTCGACAACGTTGCGCTGAGGTTGGTCAGGGAATTGAACTAGTATGTAGGTGTAAAGAGGTCGGGCACTTTTGCTTTCTTTGGGAGCTAACACTTGCGATTGGCCTACACTGCACAGAAAACACGGAAGGACAAGGCGGGGTATCACTTTGTTTTCAAGACGCACCCTTACGCTGTTTGTTTATGTACTGAGCTAGGTAAGGTGACACCCACACAACCTGCAGTGTTGCCTGCGTGTTTTCTACAAAACTAAAATATCTCCGTAGGAAATTGTCAGAGACAAACACGTAAGATACAAAGTGTGTTCCAAATCCCGAGATCTACCACTGGTTTAAATTAATGTACTTCCCTTCCACCCGGTATATAAGGAGGCCTGGGAAAAAAAAAACAAGAGAGTTTGACAGTTAGAACTAAGGACAGGGGTTGGTGTCACTGCAAGTGTGTCATCGTGAAAGTTACGACTTGCGTCTAAAAAGGACCAAAGGTCGCAAGGTAATGTAACATCGTAATTAGGGTATGAGATAGAGGAAGTGAATAAAGACACTGAAAGGAACGATTAAGGTTTTGTGAAGTACGGTTTTGAGTTGAAATAGCTTGAAAGACTGTAGACTGTGCCACCAATGACAAGAAAATTATATTTGAGGTACAATTTCAGGAAGGAAACAGTAAAGTGATACAAAAGTATCCAGTAGTTTTGTCCCATTATGTTAAAGTACCTGGGCGACCGAGCTTCGCTCGGCGTTTTTCGCCTCTATTTTTGTGAAATCCTGTTTTTTTGTGGGAGAAGATACTTATTTAGATAAACTGAAAGTCAAAACGTTAACTAAATAACAATTTTAGTTGCAATTGTGAAGAGTCATTTCCGAGATACAAATATTTCATAAACACCATCATTTCAGCTGTAAAAGATCTACTGCTGAAACCAGCCCTCCCCCATAGATATCCACCCAGTTTTACGTTTTCGTTGAGCATTTGTTCCACTATGGAGTTCAGTTCTTGGCTGCTGCGATTGACTCCAGGGCGTTAACACATTCGCCAAGAACGTTTATCTTTCCGTTCAGTTCTTCCATGACTTCCTTTACTCTGGCCAGTCGCTCGTTAGTATTCTCCAATAGATGTGCCTTCATATTACACATTCCCATCTTCTTCTTTTCGGTTTCGGAGTTTACATTTTAAGTTTGTCTTCCATTTTTGTTTTCAATTTGCCCATCTTTGTTCATATATTTTCTATTCCGTACTTCAGATGTTTCCAATTCGGTTTTCATATTTGTTTCCTCTGCTGCATTCCAGAATTCATTATGTCCATCTTGGCTTACATTTATTTCATTAACTGTTCCATATCGTACTTTTCGGCGCACTCCTGACATCTATTGTGATTACTTTACTTTTTTTTAAATATTTCTTTACTTTTTATTAAAATATCGGAGCAACACTAAGCAAAACCACTGTTGAACAATAACATATACGACAGGAAGAAAAGCTGGTTGATAAAGCCATGTGAATTTACGACGCATTTCTGTTTCAATCATATAGAAAATTGTACGAATTGTTCGTAATTGTTCGCTGAAACGGGAGTAGTGAAAGAAATGTGATTGTGTTTAGTAAAATAAAAATGAGTAGAAAAACCGTGTGAATGTTATACGTTACACTTATATTTCAAGTGCATGGAAAAATGTATGTTTGTAGAAGAGGGAGTAGTATGTTAGGTAAAAGAAAAAGGAGTAGAGAAAACCATGTGAACGTAATACGTTGGGTGGTAAAATGGATTGCATAAAAACCTTCGCCATGAAAACAATTAGACATATCACTTTCCATGGCTATCGGTCAACCTGTTTTGTAACTTATTCACTCTTTAACATACGATATGTATAGGCATTGGTATGTATGAAGTTGATAAAAGATAGGGAATAACATGTGAATTGTTACGTAAACCAATAGTGAGTAGAGAAAATAATATGAATATAATACGTTGTATTTCTTTTTCAAACATATGAAATTGTATGAACTATATGTTGAGCAGCGAAAGAAGACTGATGGTGCCTCGTAAAGGAAGAATTAGTCGAGGAAGTCGTGTGAATGTAATACGTTGCATTTATATTTTAATCATAGAATATTATATGAATTGTATGTTGAAGGGCAAACAGAGAATAAATGGATGTGCTAGGTCAAAGAAATTCGAGTAGAAAACCATTTGAAAGTAATATATTGTGTAGTAAAATTGTTACCATAAAAAATTTCCCCATGAAAAAATACATATACGTGCCGAATTTCGCGGTGATCGGCTAAGCGGTTTTCGAGCTTAATAGTTAGACATATACAAGCGTCCAAGTTGTATAGATGATATGAATTGTTTGTAGAGGAATGAGTGGAGAAAGAGATGTGAATGTGTTACCTAAAAGTGAACATAGTAAGCAGTGTGAATGTAATACGCAGCATTTCTATTACAAACATACACAAAATTGTATGACTTATTTCTAGAAGAGTGTGTAGAGGAACAAATGTGTTTCCCAAAAGCAAGTAGAGAAAACAGTGTGCATGTAATACGTAACATTTCTATTTCAAACATGCACGAAATTATATGACTTATTTGTAGAAGAGTGAGTAGAGAAAACAGTATGAATATAATATGTAGCATTTCTATTTCAAACATACATAAAATTGCATGACTTATTTGTAGAAGAGTGAGTAGAGAGAGATATAAATGTGTTACATAAAAGTGAGAGGAAAAAACAGAGTTAATGTAATAGCATTTCTATTTCAAACATACAGAACATGGTAAGACTTATTTTAAAAGCGGGGATAAAGATGTTTTTGGTGCAAAGTCACATTTTTTATGGAAAATTGTTTATAGAAGAGTGAGCAGAGAAAGAAATGTGAATGTGTTACCTAAAAGGAAGTAGAGATAACACTGTGAATGTAATATGCAGCATCTCTATTTCAAGCATACAGAAACTTGTATGCTTATTTGTAGAAGAGTGAGTAGAGAAAGAGATATGAATGTGTTACCTAAAAGTGAGAGGCGTAAACAGTGTGAATGTAATAGCATTTATATTTCAAACTTATAGAACATGGTATGACTTATTCTAAATGTGCGGATAAAAATGTTTTTTGGTGCAAAACCACGTTTTTATGGAAAATTGTTTGTACATGAGTGAGTAGAGAAAGAGATGCGAAAGTGTTACCTAAAAGTGAGTAGAGAGAACGCTGTGAATGTAATATGCATGTATACAAAAATTTCATCAAATCTTTAGAGCTATTTCTGAAATACCGTGAGTATATAGAAGAATTGCATCGTAGAGGCGAGAATAAAAAATGTTATTTTTTGTCAAATCGCGTTTTTTTGGGAATTACACCGATATAGCTGAACTTAAAAAGCAAAACCCTATCTGATGACAAAATTTGATCGAAATCGTTAGAACCGTTTCCAAGTTGTGCGGAATATATATATACAAGAATTGCTCGTTTAAATATATAACATAAGATAGCAGCAAGGATACATATGCTTTTCATGGATTTCTAGGAAAGTTTTTCCTGTATAAAAAGGGAAGCATTACTGTTGAAATTATATGGTGAAACAGTAGGCATGAGATTGGTTTAAGGAACTTATGGAGTAAAATTTTGTTACATATGAACAGAAAAGCAGAGGTATAAGCTGAGTATAACTTACTTGAACATATTTACAGGTGACGTTTAGAAAATAGCAAAGAAACTACTGTGCATT
Source organism: Tenodera sinensis (assembly GCA_030765045.1). Lineage (NCBI taxonomy): Eukaryota > Metazoa > Arthropoda > Insecta > Mantodea > Mantidae > Tenodera > Tenodera sinensis. Next base: position 75,085,658 of record CM060974.1, on the reverse strand, counting down.
GCTCCAATATAATGGACAGAAATATCTGGATGACTATATGCAGATGATCTATAGATGGGGTAAAAACTGTAATAGGTCTATAAAAAGTCATCAACAACATAAATTTTGCACAGCATGAGAAATACAAATAAATATCAAGAAATAACACACGCTATTATTCAAAGAAGAAAACAATAATACGGAATATGAGCAATGACATTTGAATGATAAGAGATTAGAGATAGTGTGAGAGTTTGATTACTAAGGAATACAGTTGAGCAGCATTGGTTTGTGGAAAGCAGTCAGTAAATAAGTACTATCGAAGGGGATCATGGGAGTCGACAGACGTCTTTCAGGAGGGGGCCGCATTTTGGAAAATTGCAATCAAACAACATTAATTCATTATTCTGTTGCCAAAAACCATATTTGTTGCAGATAGGCATATTAATTTGTGCTGAATAAAAATGGTTCTTTACACAAAAATTAAAACAATAGCCTAATAGTAACTGACCGCACAATAAATTCATTAATTTCCAAGGAAGGGCTGTAGTCCCCCCGCCGCCCCGCGCGCCCCATTCACGACGCCCATGGGATGGTAGTTACGATGGACTTAAGGGTGTATAAGTACAGAGTACCAGAATTTACAATAAACTGGCTAAAGAAAGTTTGTGAAGCAATAGTGGAATCAACAATGACAATTTGGGAGATAACAGAAGCAAGCAGAAAAATAAAGAGAGCTTGTAGATTGTTTTGCAGCAAAGTACTAGGATTAAAAAAACCAGCACTGAAAGGAATCACAATGATAGAAAGGGATGAACAGGTAGAAACAGGACAATAACAGAAAGTGTCATGAAATACTGGAATCGATGCATGAAAAGGACAACCAAGGACAAAATAAGATTGTGTGTATAACCTAAGAGAAATCAAGTGCTAGTCAAATGAGACAGAAACAGTCTAAACGGGATAGGAACATGAGCTTTTGAACAACAGTAAGGAATAGAACAGAATAAAGAAGAACAAGGAATATGGGGAACAATACAAGGGAAAAATATTTAATATTCTTCTATTTGTGAGGAACAAATAAGAATATGCCAATTCATTGGAGAAAGTGTAGTTTCAAATCACAAGATCGTGCATAAAAATGATTTACTATTGTTGTACCTTTTTAGTAGTTCAGCAAAAAAAAAAAGTGTTGCACTCACATAATTTACTCTACTCATTCTTGTCTCATTGCATATTTCTTTATAGGCAGAATGTGAATAGTACAATACAACAGGTTTAAAAGATAGTCCAATCTTTTGACAGAGTCATCATATGATGCCTTTTTAAGTTCCATTTTCTATGAATGTCCAGAACATAAAAATATGAATAACTACTTCCTATTTGATTAACATACAAGCATATAAGGTTTCAAAAGGAACTCTCAAAAATGGTTACCTAAAAATGACTAAATGTGTGCTTTAATGAGATCTGTATTTTTTAAACTTTAACATTTTGTCAACTAATTACAGTTTCTCAGTTATGCAAGTAATTTATTATAAATAGGATTACGGAGACTATTCCCAGATATAGACTCGCTGGTCAACAAAAGACGGACAGGATCAAGCGGCTTTGCACCTCGTACTGTGCCAGCGAGCAGGCAGACACAGTGAATGTGCGACTACTGTGTATACACTACTGTTAACAATCATTAAAAAGATCATTTAAATCTCAAACCTAAATATACATATCAGAAATATAGAGAGGTAAATAAAAGTACTCTGAACGAGCTTAGCAAAAAACTTCAACTTGAATCATGGAATCAAACTTATTTAACGAATGGAACCAACAATAAATATAATAGTTTTCTCAAATGTTTCAAAACTCACTTTGAATCGTGCTTTCCTGTCAAAATCAGCAAACTAACTTGAAAAGTGACAATGCTGGGATCACTTTAGGCATAAGGACCTCATGTAGACACAAACAAGAATTATATCAACAAGTAAGAACAAGTAACAATTTAGAATTAAAACACTACTTCAAAAAATATTGCAAAATTCTAAAAAGGATAATAAAAGCAGCAAGAGTATTGTATTACAATAAGCTAATCCAACACTCAGACAACAAAACAAAAACTACATGGAATATAATAAAAAGACAAGCAGGCAAATTTTCATCACAAAACGACTCAATAAATTAAAAGTGGACAATCACGAAATTAACAAATCCCATGAAATTGCAGAAATCTTTAACAAATTCTTCATAGATGTAACAAACAATCTAAATATTAACTATGGAAGTAAAGAAGCAGCACTAGAATTTCTAAGATCAAGTTTCACAGAAGCCCTGCCAGAATTTAAAGCTATTCTGACGACACCTGCAGAAATAAATAAAATTATTAACTCCCTTAAAACAAAGAATTCCCATAGTTATGGCGAAATAACAACAAAAATGCTAAAATCATGTTCATTCCAAATTAGCACTCCTCTGAGTTATTTGTGCAATGAGTCACTTAAGACCGGAATTTTCCGACAGGATGAAATTCTCGATTGTAAAACCCATTTTTAAAAAAGGTGAATGCGACAATGCTTCTAACTATAGGCCAATTTCTCTCTTACCAGTTTTTTCAAAAGTTCTTGAAAAAATAATGTTCTACAGGTTGTATAAATACCTCGAGTATAACAAGATACTAGTGAAAGATCAGTTAGGATTCAGAAAGGGCATCTCAACAAATAATGCAACCTTTAAACTTACACATGAAGTTTTAATTGCCCTAAACAATGAAATGCATGTAGGAGGTATTTTCTGTGACCTAGCAAAGGCATCTGATCGTGTAAATCATAACATTCTGTTAGCAAAACTGGAATTCTATAGAATTAAAAATGAAAATTTAAGTTGGTTCATGTCATACCTAAAGGAAAGAAAACAGAGTGTTAAAGTAAACAGTGCTACTAATAATGGAAATCAAACTTCAAATTGGAAATCAGTAGCACATGCACTACCCCAAGGTTCAGTATTAGGGCCTCTATTATTTCTGATCTATATAAATGACCTTTCACTTTATATAAAGAATATAGCAAGTTCAGTACTGTTCGCTGATGACACTAGTGTGCTGGTCACTAGCAAAAACTTAGATGAATGTATAATTAAATCGAATTATGTTTTGAAATCCATGTCCTACTGGTTTAAAGCCAACAAATTATCTGTTAACCGAGATAAAACAAAAGTCATTAAATTCATAACTCACCAAACATCACACACTCCAATTGAAATAGGGATTAACAATATGTTATTAGAACAAATAGATAACATCAAATTTCTGGGTCTTCAAGTTGACAAATATTTAGATTGGAAAGCTCACATTAAGTATATCTTACCCAAACTCAGTTCTGCCTGTTATGCTATCCGAGCGCTGGCAAATGTTAGCTCCATAGTTACACTCAAATTAGTTTACTATGCATATTTCAACTCTATAATGGAATACAGTATTTTATTTTGGGGCAATTCAGTAGACAGTAAACAAATATTCCTCATACAAAAGAAGGTTATAAGAATTATTTCCAACACCCATAGGAGACACTCATGTAAAGATCTTTTCAGAAGATTAAACATATTAACCTTACCCAGTATCTATATATTCTCGATTCTAAAATTCTTTATAGGCAATTGACCCTTATTCACAACAAACAAAGAAATTCATGGAATAAACACTAGACAGAAGAGTAATATCCATCATCCCAGTGCAAAACTTTCTTGCTTCAAGAAAGGTGTATATTATGAAACCATAAAAATATTTAATGCCCTTCCTAATAACCTTAAGGGAAAAGTTGACAATTTCAATGCTTTTAAAAGAGCTGCCAAAGAGTACGTATGCTCAAAATCATTTTATTCTGTAGGAGATTATCTGAATGACCAATTATCCTATTAATTCCTATGTAGCTATATGTGAGTATGTGAATTACAAACTATGCTGTAAATATCTATGTAGCTTTATTGCTTATTTAGCCTTACAAATAGTTTCTAGCTCATTTTATTCTGTATAGGCTTATTTAAATGGAAAATTATCCTGTTAATGCTTATATGGTTTTGTAATTAGTATTGTTGTGTACAAAATTATTTAAATGACAAATTATTCCCGTTAATGCTTATGTAGCTTCACATGTAGTCTCTAACTCATTTTATTCTGTATAAGATTGTTTAAATGACAAATTATTCCTGTTAATGCTCATGTAGCTTTGTAAGTAGTTCCTAACTCATTGTATTCTGTATAAGATTATTTAAATGACAAATTATTTCTGTTAATGCTTGTGTAACTTTGTAAGGAGATTCTAACTCATTTTGTTCTGTGTAAGATTATTCAAATGACAAATTATTCCTGTTAATACTTATGTAGCTTTGTAAGTAGTTTCTAACTCATTTTATTGTATATAAGGTAATCTAAATGACAAATCATCCTGTGAAAGCTTATGTAACTCTTTAAGTAGTATCTAGATTTATTATTATCATCATTATTATCATTATCAACATTATCATTCTTATTACTCTATTAATAGTATTATTATTATTGTAATTCTTCTTCTTCTTCTTCTTCTTCTTCTTATTATTATAATTATTATTATTATTATTATTATTATTATTATTATTATTATTATTATTATTATTATTATTATTATTATTATTATTATTATTATTATTATTATTATTATTATTATTATTATTATTATTATTATTATTATTATATTACAACTAAACAGTAGAATATAGCTGTAAATGCCTAGTGTAAATCTAACACAAAATTCAATTCTGATCTGACAAATTCAGATATGCTTTGATTGTGTTTCCATTATCCCCTTTGCTGTTGTTTGTGTTTCTTTTTTGTTCCTGTATATAATGAGCTTTTATGTGCTCATTCTGTATATTTATTGACAATGTTTTGTACATCACAATTGACATGTTCAATGTTCACCAGCCTCCATGGCTACTTGTGAACTCGCTGAACGCAATCTAATCTAATCAAGGTGGCAGAAACCAAAAGGGGTGATGAGAAAATTCAAGACTTCTAAGTGGGTCACTTCCATTGCCTGTGTATGTAGAAGTACAGAAAAATCCATGTGACATCATCCCCAGTATATAACGAGGTGAGAGGAGTTAGCTTCGGTGCTTAGTCACAGACATGGATTGTCAGTATGTCAGTGAGTGTGAGACAGCTATGCATGTGTGTCGTCGTGAGAAGAATCAACAACCGTTGCAAGTGTTTGTAAATCATAATTAGGGTATGAGAGACTGAGGAACTGAGGCAGTGAAGAAAGACACTAAAAGGACTGAGCAAGGTTATGAGAAGGAAAAATTGTGAGTTATGATGGTCCAAAAGCATGTCGACTGTTAATGATGACAAGAAAACTGTACTCGGTTAAATTTGAGAACATAATAAAGCAACACAAAAGTGATATATGTCCCTTGTCGCAATATATTTTATTTCTCCTGAAAATATTTAAAACACAATTATTTTATTCAAACTCATCAGTCATACCTGAGAAAACGGAAGCACATGCAAACATTTTTTTCACGTAAATTACAGTTTTGGCGGGAGGAAGGGTGGAATTTCTTGGATTTATTTGATATCACGTCTTTGGAATGTGCTGAAGTTAAATACAGTGAGTGAGTGGAGCTTAAGGGACCATCATTTGGGCCCAAGTTAAATACAAGGAGTGCTATTTGAAACAGATTGAATTTTTCACTTATGCTGTTCCAGGGAAAAGCATATTTTCTAAAAACACCTTTTTTATTCAGCGAGCCTTAAAACGAGCATTCCCAGTGAAATATCAGCAAAACAGTTTTGGGTGGAATGCCCTGCCTTCTGTATTTACTGTGTGATAGAGAAGTAAACTGCAGGAGAAACCTTAAATGTTAGATTCACATGACTTTCCTTAGCAACTAATATATATTTGTATCTCTCTCTTCTGGTGTGAAGTATTAAAATGCTTATTTCCCATTTACTTTAAGTTAGTCCAGCAAACCTTAGCAGGTTTCTTTATACATTTTGTGGTAGGTAAATAAAGGCCATAGGATGTTGAAATGATAGTAAAATCCTACAAAACTGGATTGCTGTATGCTGTAATTGAAAATCAGTACCCTTCACATATTTCAGGAAGCAAAAATTGAAACCAGTCATAAACAATGTATCAAAAATTATTAAAATCACAAAGAGAATTAGCGTAAACTGTGTTCTGACTTAATTTTCCATTTTTGGTTTGGTAAGCTTCTTTTATGATCTGCAAGTCAGAAATATTTCTATATTTATTCTTACTGAAAAGGACTACACAAGCAAGTCCCATGTATATTTGAATCTGAAAGTAACTGAGCGAATTAATGATAAGTCAGAGACAGAACTCTTATGTTTCTGGAGTTTCTCTCATTGTCTGCAGTCCACAAACAAATTTAACAACTCAACACATAATGGCATTTTAATGAAATCATTAAGGGCAAAACAGTAAAAATCTTCTGTGTAAGTAGCAGTTTGGGAAAGAAGGATTTTCTTGAAAATCAGTGTACTTCATATCTGCATGGTGATAAACCTTGATATCAAATTTTGTATGTATCAGAATTTTATTTCCGAGCTATGCTTGTTCTCTCTCTCTTTCTGTCAACTGTTTTTTGTAAAACTTAACTTGCATCCATGGAGCTTCAAAATACATCTTCACTGAAGTGTTCCCATTGAATGTGTGGGTGGAATATAAAATTTGCCCTAGATATGTAGCACAGGGAGTAAATATCTGGTTGGTATTTGATGCTCCCTCGTATAAGGGTGTAAAACCACCACAGTATCTGTGGATTCAATCATACAACTCGTTTCAGTATGTTGTTTGATATACTCAATATTATATTCCCATTTCTATCACTTCAAGACATCCGCTACAACATAAACGTGATGCTAATCTTATTTATTTAAACAAGCAATTCTTGTATATAAATATATCCACGTAACTTGAAAGCGGCTCTAATGATTTCCATCAAATCTTGTATTCAGATAGGGTTTGGTTTTTAAGTTAATCTATATAGGTATAACTCCCGAAAAACGTGATTTTACATATAAAATAACATTTTTTATTGCCGCTTCAACAGTGCAATTCTTGCCTATATATTCCTGGTATTTCAGAAACAGCTCTAAAGATTTGGTTAAATGTTTGTATACATGCATATCACATTCACAGTTTTCTCTACTCACTTTTATGTAACACATTCACACTTCTTTCTCTACACACTCTTCTATAAACATTTTTCCATAAAAAACGTGATTTTACACACACACAAAAAGCATTTTTATCCCTAGTTTTAAAATGTCATATAATGTTAGGTATGTTTGAAATAGATGTGCCATTACATTCACACTGTTTTCTCCTCTCACTTTTAGGTAATGCATTCACATCTCTTTCCCTACTCACTCTTCTACAAAGAAGTCATACAATCTTCTGTATGTTTGAGATACAAATGTTACATATTATATTCATACTGTTTTCCCTACCCACTTTTAGGTAACATTCACATCTCTTTCTACTCACTCTTCTACAAATAAGACATACAATTTTGTGCATGTTTGAAATACAAATGCTATGTATTACATTCACGCTGTTTTCTCTACTTACTTTTGGGTAACACATTCCTAACTGTTTCTCTACACACTCTTCTAGACATAAGTCGTACAATTTCCTGTTGTGTGAAATAGAAATGCTGCAAATTATATTCACAGTGTTTGAAACAGAAATAGAACGTATTACATTCATACTATTTTCTCTAATCAGTTTTCTTTTACTTAGAAATTCACATGGTATTCCTATCGTTTATCAACTTCATACATACCGACGCCCATACATATAGTATGTTGAAGAAAGAGTAAACTCCAAAGCCGGTTGACCGATCGCCATGAAGATTGACATATCTAAATGTTTTCATGTCGAAGGCTTTTATGGAATGCATTATACCATGCAACGTATTATGTTCACATGGTTTTCTCTACTCCATTTGCTTTTACCTAACATGCTACTCCCTCTTCTAAAAACAGTCCATACATTTTCCCATTCATTTCAAATATAAGTGCAACGTATTACATTCACACGGCTTTTATGCTCATTTTTCTTTAGTAAAACACAATCACATTTCTTTCACTACTCCTGCTTTCACGAATAATTAAGAACAATTCATACATTTTCTAAGTGATTGAAACAGAAATGCGCAGTACATTCACATGGCTTTATCAACAAGCTTTTTTTCCTGTAGTCTTTATTCGTCAACAGTGCTTTTCTTAGTGTGGCCCCAGTGTTTTAATAAAAAAACAAAGAAAAACTGAAGTAACGTATGTGTCAGGAGTGCGACGATTAGCACGACATGGAACAGTTGATGAAACAAATGCTAGCCAAAATGGCATAATGGAGAATGAAATGAATTCCGGAATGCAGCAGAGGAAACAAATATGAAAGCTGAATTGGCAAAACGTAAACTACGGAATAGAAAATATGGACACAAAAATGGATAAAATGGAATAAAAAATGGATGCCAAGTTCAAAATGTAAACTCCGAAATTGAAAAGACTAAGTCGGGAATATCCAATATGAAGCTAGATCTATCGGAGAATACTAACGAGCGACTGGCCAGGGTTAACGAAACCATGGAAGAACTCATCGAAAATATGAAGGACGTTGACCAACATGTTAATGTCCTGGAGTCAATCGCAGCAGCATAGAACTGAACTCCATAATGGAACAAATGCTTGACAAAAACTTCAAATATGTGGATATCGATGGGGCAGCCCTGTGTTCAGCAGTAGACATTTTTAAGCTGAAACAGTGATGTGCATTTCTATATCTCTTGTATCATGGAAATGACTCTTAACAATTGCGACAAAAATAATTATTAATAATTTAACGTTTTGCCTTTCAGATTTATCTAAGTATCTTCTCCCCTCCCCCACAAAAAATTATTTCACAAAAACAGAGGCAAAAATGCCCACCTAAGCTCGGTTGACCAGGTACTATAAGAATTACAAATAAACATAATACAAGAAGCAAAAGGCTTTTAATTGAAAAGAGTCCAGACTTACCTTGAAGAATTTACTGAAGGGAAGTCCCCATCCTGTAACAGAATAATTCAAATGTTTAGTTCTACATAATCATATATACGGACTGAGTTACAGTGGTGCATAACGAAGGATGCATGGTAAAGGTAATAGCCATTAGAAAGTAATGCCTTTTCTAAGTGGCCAAGTTCAATGCAAGAAGCGACAAGAGCTTGCCGGCCTCCTGTGACTCAATCAGAAGCTAAACCAACCCAAAAGAAAGGGCACTGTGTACCTACCATACCAGGCTCACGCAACACAAAAGTAGCTGTTGTCTGGGCCAAACAGATAAGTGGTGGTCCCTGCGCATGTGATTGAAGCAGTTGCTGAACATGTAGTTAAGTCCAGGATATGTGCATCGTGGCATCAACTACATGCCCCATTACAGTGAGAAATTATTGAAACCTAACAATTTTAATAAACAGGAAGAGGCAGTAAGATTGAACAGCAACTGGCATCCAATCATAAAAAATGAAAAACATGGTAAGAGACAGGAAAGCAGAGCAAGGCAATCACAAGAGAGACAAAACTCCACCCAACAATCACCTTGCCTCTGCCCATGCTCAGCAAATCAGCAGACAATGCACATTGTATAAATAGAGTAACACAGACGTGGTGATATCTTCTCCAAGTCCTTGACAGCGACACTGAGGATGTCTACCACAGCTGTAGACAAAACGTCTGATCACCAGCAGAACACAGCAAAAGAGCCTGAAAGATACTTCATCTTATGATTTCTGCGCTGCCTATGAATGTCTATGCATTTTAAATGGGTAGGTAATTTAGCCTTCCTTGGAGACCTGATCAATCATCTTTATAACTTAAAAACATATTTACAGGGTAGAGAGCATACCATTGTGCATATGTGTAGTGCTATAAAAGCTTTTAAGCAAAAACTGTCACTGAGGCAAAACCAATAATTGGCTATATAACAGCCATGCTGCAAAAATCTTATGTGTTTGGCTCGTTATTTGTTGTTGTTGTTAGCTAATGCTGGATTTCTGACAATGAAGTCATTAATCCTCTTGCACTTCAATATTTTTCACTGATGGATGGGGCATTTAGAAGTGGCCGGGCATATTTGAAAGTGGTCTCGATCCATTTCCTCTTGCAGATCACATAGAGGACAGAGTGGTGAAGAATATATCCCAATTCTGTTGAAATGTTTTGCCAGACAATCATGTCCTGTAATCAACCTCAAGGTTGCAACAGCTGTTTTTCGAGGATACTCAGGAATTAGTTTGAATGAATGGTAGTTCTCATCTTTTATTCTTTGATTTTTCATAGTAATATGTTGCAAAAATTTTTTTGAAGTCAGAGTTGACTAATCTTTTAGCTGCATCAAATGGAAAATTAACTATTGATTTCTGCACATTGCCGGTACCCTTTTTTCCAAGAAAATCAGCTTTCTCATTACCACTCAGTCCACAGTGACCTGGTATCCATTGGAAGACTAGGTGTTTTTGAAGTGCTGTTCTATAATTGTTCTATAATTGTTTGGTTTTTTGGTGACAACTTGGAAGTAATTGCTATAATTGCTGCCCTGGAATCTGAGAGAATAACTGCTTGCTGAAAATGTGAAATTCTGTACAAAAGGTTTTGTAGGGCCATTCGAATTGCTTCAATTTCTCCATCAAAGTTTGTAGTTCCATAACTTAAAGATTTGTAATAGGAAAAGAGGTGACATGTGACTCCAGCACCTGCTCCATCTAGGTTTGACATAAATGATCCATCAGTATAAATATGGAGCCATTCGTGTTCTGGAAATCTAGTATGGATTGTCTCTAATGCCAATAATTTTAGAACACTAGTTGGAGTATCACTTTTCTAAACTTCTTCTGTCAGGTGTAAATAATATGTGATGTCTAATGTTTGTGTCAGATTGACTTTAGATATGAAGTTTTCCTTTGAATTAGGAAGGTATACATTCCCCTTGATGTCTTGAATTTTGGAAAGAAAGCTCTCCTGAGTCTTTAGTGTATGTGTAAAATTTCTCTTGTGCCATGTATTGAATGGGAGTCTGATCAACTTTTCATGTTGAAGAAGAGTCGCTTTTTTTATTTCATATTCAATGGGGCATTGGTTGGTTAGTATTTCCATGGCTGCTATTGGTGTGGTTTTGATAGCACCTGTAATTAATCTCAGACTTTGGTTTTGAAAGATTTGAATCTTTTTTGTGTTTGCTGTTGCAAGAACTTCCAGTTATTTGTGTGTGACATTAATTTCACTGATGAAAGCAGCTAAATCTTGTGAATGAGGCAGGTTATTGGATGAGAACCTCAAAGTGTTATTGTGATTCAGTAGCGCACAGAACATTCCAACATTTCAACATAACAATAGAGTGCAGAAATCCTCTCAAACACACACAAGGATACAATAAGACATGTATGCTTTTCAGGAAAAATATTCCAATTTAGTAAATATACTGTACAATTATCTGGAAGAAAGTAATGATTTATTTTGTTTTTTCAGTGAGCCAATGTCTTATAAACTTATTTAAATAATTGTTTTTCTTACAGTGTTTCCTGTACTTGGTAATATTATATGACAAGAGGCTTCATGCATTAATATAATCCTCTACACATGTGCAATCAGATACAGTTTATTACGAGTATAGTGTTTCTCTTCAGGAAACATTCAACACATTTTGATAATTCCTTCACCTTCACTGAATCAGGACACACAGTACGAGACCTTCAGATATATTTTAAAAATGTGTACTTTGACTATTACTCATTACACAAGATTTATTCTAGTTTTCTCATATATCAATATTAAAGGATCTTTGAATCTTTTAGTGCAAATAAGCCATAATTTTTTGTGCTATATATTTCTCTTCACGGCCTCTGTAGACTAAAGGACTAAAAGGAATATATTTTCTGACACTGATGTGCGTACATATCTGGCAACAACCTCAAAACAAAGGTTGTTGACATGCATTTCCAAACAAGTGGACATTCTGATATTTTATCTGTAGACCAGTACAGGTCTAATGTACTAATAAAACACCCAAAACTAGTCACTCATTCCCCATACTAAATTCATTATGTAGCGTGTATTAGGTTAAGCTAAATTAAAGAGTTTGACACAGAAACAACAATGTGTGTGTGCAGTGGCTTACTAACAGCGTCCAACACTTGTCTCCTGTTAAAGATTTTGCTAAGTGCCATGTATTAAGTCAGCTACAAACAGAGAGCTTGAAACGGAGAACTGACTTGCATAACCGGCATAAAAATAAATTACTTTGGACATTTTGTACATAAATACACTACTATTCCTCATAGTTGATACTATTACAGTCAATATGCATGAATCCAGTTACTCACTCATTAAAATATTTGCCAGTTAACTTTATAATTTTTTGAGCAAGGAACGATGGTTTGTTGTGTAAAGCACAAACATAAACCGTAGATTAGTCTGAATACCTAGATCTGTTTCAAGTATAGCTGATTAGAGGACGTTAAGTATCACAGAATATCTTGGAATGATTTCAATAGAAACATCATCGATTATCACAATTCTGGAGAACTATATCTCCATTACTTTCAACTGTTCACAAATCCCGTCCGAATTAACACCTTACACAATCACAAATTACCTTAAAGGCTTATGAATTTTGCATTACATAATTCAAAGGTATTATTGGCCCAAGAAAAAGTTTAATTGTAGTGGAGTTCTACAAAACTTACCTTAATATCATCACACATGTCTGAAGTTTCTGTCTCCAGCCACAAGGCTTCTTCTTTAATTTCTATTTTGTTATCCATTTCAGGACCACTGTTGAATTTCCCTAACTTTGTTACAGAATCCTCTGAAAGAAGTTCTTCCTCGCTCTGTGAGCCAAAGTCTGAAATCAGAGTCTCTTCATCAATTACTGCTTTCCTGTCTATCTCCAAATTGTCGCAGCATACAACAGCTTCAGATTTGATCTGTTTTACAAGAGGTTTGATAAAAGGAGCCTCTGATTTAATTTCTGTTTTGACTGGCACATCACAACGATCCTCCAAAATCACATCACTGCTTTGCTTCATTGTAACAGCCTTGTGAAAGAATTCTGTCTCATTCTGAAGGGCTGCATCATCTGCGAGAGATTCCTCTTTTTTAATTTTTAGTTGGGTATCCATTTTAAAACTGTTGCTGGATCTGATGTTGGTATTCTTAATTTCAGGAACAGGTCTGTAGACAAAGAGACATATGAACACCTTAAAATATGTATAACTTTAAATATCAGCTTCTTGGAATCCATCAATCATTAAGAGGTGGAATTAGGACTGAAAAATTCAATGCCACAATCGGGATTTGCACCATGGATCTTCAGCTTATCGAGCGGCTGCTTTAACCACTAAGTTACAATGGCCAACTTGCCATTATCATATAAAATTCCCCAACTGATTTGTAGTTTCCTGGTAGAGCACAAGGGAATCTCACATCAGAGACAAATCCCCCAAGGGTAACTTACAAGAAGGGGGGAAGATCCATACTTCAAATCCCGGCTATGACATTGAATATTTCAATCCTGATTCCAGCTCTTAAACATTGCCCACACACGGCTTGTGTGTTTAAAAACACCAGCATTAGGCTGGTTGGCATAAAAAATAATAGCTACCATCAACCATTGTTCAAATCTAACCACACAGCAGTACCATTCATTTGCCAATAAACATAACCCTTGAAAAGACTGGAGAAATTCACTATCACATCCTGGACTGCAACCAAGCCTGTTTCTACATTTATTCCACTGCTATTATCACTCAGCTATCTTGTTGACGGATCTGTATGAGCATTTAACTTCGCATCAAGGGAAACGTTGAAGGGAATCTCAGATATTAACTTTACCTTAAAATCACTTGATCATTTCTTTGCATCGTTTTGTGTTTTAATAATTAATTTGTTCTTCTACACTAGTCATGTGTAACAAATAAGGTGAAAACTTAAGTACAATACTGGTAATTATAAAGCACGTGTAACCATACAGGTCACCTTTGAGGTACTATACCTCTGTATTGAAACAATCTTGAAAGTTTACAGTGATGCTTAAGAGAAGGTTTAATACTTGCATGGACATCTTGCCAGATCAGATCAAAGAGTAAGAACATTGACTGAGGGCAACATAATCCATGGTTCGAGTCCCAGGAGTAGATATACTTGTTCAAGTCAAATGCAACTTGCCACATTACTCCACACACATAGCTTATCATTACAATAATGATAATGATGATGATCATAACAATAATGATCATGATCATAATAAAAATGATCATAATAACTAATAATAATGATGATAATGATAATAACAATAACAATAACAATAATAATAATAATAATAATAACAATAATAACAATAACAACAATAACAATAATAAAATAATAATAATAATAATAATAATAATAATAATAATAATAATAATAATAATAATAATAATAATAATAATAATAATAATAATAATAATAATAATAATAATAATAATAATAATAATAATAATAATAATAATAATAATAATAATAACAATAATAACAATAATAACAATAATAACAATAATAATAATAATAGTAATAATAATAGTAATAATAATAGTAATAATAGTAATAATAATAATAGTAATAATAATAATAGTAATAATAATAATAGTAATAATAATTATAGTAATTATAGTAATAATAGTAATAATAATACCAATAACAATAACTATAACAGTAATAACAATAACTATAACCATAACAACAATAATAATAACAACAACAGTTATCAACATAAACCTACATACATTTTCAATAACATGCTGGCTAATAGATTCAGTTAAATTATCAAAATTACATGCATTGCACTATAAGCGAAAGGTGAGAGAATATTAACTGCATCATATGTCCTCTTTTTGGACTCCCTCTTGATCTTATTTTAAATGATTTACTCGCCTGATTTAGTTTTTTATGGCTGACTTCAACAACTGAAATTAAAATTACTGTAACTCAGAGTTTGCCAACTTTTTATTGAATATCAAGACCTTTGTATTTCATCAGATTATTACAGTGAATTGTTCGCAAATCTTCCTAATGTAAAAGGAAGGCAGCGACAGATCTACATGACTTCTGAACATGCCTCAAGGCACTTTTGTTTATGCACAGGAGCCCTCTGTGTGTAAATAACTACTTAGATCCATGCCATTAAATTCTCCTGACTGACGTTAGAATTGTGAGGTCAAGTGAAACATCTACATACCAAGGAATTAATGGTTTACCACTCAAAAGTTATTCATTATGGCACTCATCTCTAAGTATAGGGCTATTATCTAATAAAGAACTCAGCAATTATTGTGCCATAGCCAATTCCTTTAACACATGCTTCCTTCATGTAACAAAAAGAAAACAAACAGATCATACCCAAATTGAAATGCATTTAAAATTGTAAAGAAAAACACATCACAAAATTAACTGCAAATTTTAAATGGACCCCACAATTCCCAGAGCGATAGAAGATACTACCTGGTTAAAAAGCAAAACCTCTCATGGTTAGGATGAGACAGGTCGCAAATGGTTAAAATATCCTACTGGAGTTGAGTAAGCATCTTAGTCATAAATGTAATCATTCTTGTTTGTCAGGGATATTTCCAGAAGAAACGAAAAATAATTGTTAAAGCTTTATACAAAACAGTAGACAATACCCTGACTTCCAACTATATCTTATTCTTAACAGCCTTTTCCTAAAGTAATGCAAATTTTTATACGATAAATGTATTAAACATCATTCTTGCATTATCGCAGTTTGGATTTACAAATAGAATTTCAACTGAAAATGGTGCACATATGCTAATTTCTGAAGCAGTAGCAGCCTTGTGTAAAAAAAACAACTGGGAATATATTGTGTTCTAGCAGAAGTATTTTATGGTGTAGATCACAACCTCTAACTGAAAAGTTAACATTTTAAGGTTTGAATGAGATTTCTATAAATTGATTCAGATATAACATATCAAGCAGAATCCAGAAAACCAGGAAATATGGTTATTATTCTAAACCAGGGATTGCTACTAAAGATGTCCCCAATGTTCTATGGTCAGGCTTTTCTATTTTTAATGTTTGTGAATGACTTGCCTTGTAAAATCTTAGCAAAGGTTCCATAGCTACGCCTCTTTTCAGATTATACTAGTGTACTTCTGTCTCAAACATCACATCAGCATATAAGAAATGTTGTCAATAAAGCATTTGAACAGCTCATCATTTGATTTGAAGTAAGCAAGGTATCATTAAACAACAAAAATCTATATTCAAATAACTAGAGTTTAAACTCTATGGAACTCAAAACAAGCATTAAGGAAGTAAATGAGTAAACAACCAGAGACAACAATTACCCAATGTGTATGAGACAGAATATATTGTAAGACCCCAAAAGGAATTCATTTATGTAAATATTTATTGGAAATGTAATTTATTTTTGGTGTTGATACGAATTAGTTGAGTAATGAAAACGTGTTGCTATTGTTCATTGTTATAATAAATTAAGTTTGTTTAAAAACGTCATAAATGTTAGGTTTCACATTTAAATTTAACATGTATAAATAAAAGAATTATATATATATATTCAATTTTAAAAGCGAAGGGAGAATAGCTAAAGATCACTTCCCTAACAATACGGGAACTATTTGATGAACGCATACGCAGATGTGTACAACAAAGATAGGATCATATAAAGTGGCGCTGGAATTGTTAATAGTGTCTGTATGTTTGAGATGTGAAGACGTGTTTCTATAATGCGCGTGGATGTGAGTAGAAAAGACTTAATAAAAGTGGAAAGACTATCAATGAAATGTAAATAGGTGCGACGAAAGATAATTCAATTGTAACGACGAAAGAAGTGTTAATAAAGTAATATATTATAGTGAAGTTACATCGAGTGTTTATTCATTCCACCTAGTACCACGCCCGGAGAGAAATAATAGTCTCATTGCTCAATCCGAAGCTACATTAATTATAAAAACAGCACCAAACCTATTGGCTCACATATTTTGGATGATTTCTTCCATGTTTCATTCATTGGTAATAATTCCGAGTTTAAATTGGATATTTGGAACACTTATGGACACTATCAAATGCTGAGTACAGAACACTGACTTGCTGCTATGCAATGTATCAACTTACTGTTCTCAGTACTACTTTAATTGCTAATAGTAAGCAGCGAACATCCTGGCTGGTAGAATGTGGCTATGTCTTAATGAACAATAATATGGAAAGAGAGAGTTATCCTCAAATCATTGCTATTTGCTATAAATTTTAAAATGACTTACAAGCAGTTCTTTTAACTAAATTAGAATTGATGCCAGATTTCTGACAGAGTAATTCATGTTCCAAATTAATGTTAATGAGTTTTTAAAGAAAATAACATTTGTTGAAAAAATGCATTTGTATAGAAGTGAAACAGATTCACCGCCATTCGTGACCTACCACAGAAGCAGTTCATTATCTTGTGATAAGATATGATGACGTGTCTGGTGATAGTTACTGATATAACCTGATCAAATAACTGTTATACTCATTATGTTCATTGAACAGTTCTATATCTAACACAAACAGGGAATATGAGAATGATTCTAATACATAAAATTACCACTTGGTCAAGCAATTCTACTCTGCTCATTAATGGAAAATAGTTTCATACCTAATGCTTAGGAGGAATATGCACTAAATTAATTTAAGAGAAATCGGAAGCCTGTGGAGAGAACATTAACCAGTGCACTTACCCTAGTGATTCTAAGGAATGAAAATCTCCTTCTGGTCTATCCTGTAACACAATAATTCACATATAAAATTACACTATTTCTGCCATGAAATTGTTATGTTTAGAAGACAGGATCAAAAAAAATGTGAAAACACTTCTTGTTATGATTAGCAAATAACTTCAGTCAGAAGCAAGAGAGAAAAGGCTATGTAGGATGATATGAGGTATAAATCTGTGGATTTTCAGGTCTTCTTTTATAAGTGGCTATAACCAAAGGAAAAGCTTAATTTAAAAGTGATGAAAATGAGTGTTTAAAATAGTGGAGCATATTGATAAACTGACAAATATGTCAATATTTCTAAACACATTTTGCTCGAACTTACTTGTAATTATATTAACCACAGGACTAGTTTCGGAGAAGGTTCTCTCCATCATTCAGCTGTTGATGGACTGGTTGAATATCAGATAACTGCCTCCCCTCCTCTCATTGTCTGGTATACTGTGCTTCTTATTGGCTAGTTGTAAGATGTTGTCTTATGTTTCGTATGTCGAAATTTATCAGCCGATCTCAATCTTAATGAGTTAAATATTTTCCCACTCTGTTAACTCGCATTAACTTTTTGCTGATTTTAAAAGTTGGATATTTAGGTTGATATGACTGCAGACCAAAAGTGGTGAGCTGTGGCTGATTTATCTGTTTCCTTGTATTTGATATTTCTGACATGTTCTTTCATCCTGGTTTCCAAATTTCTTTTTCTTTTGGCAAGATATATCTTATTGCAGACTTCACAGTTGACATGGTAGATTCCTGATAATTTAATACTTGGAGTTGTGTTATTCAAAGGCTCCACAAAATAAGTAGTGTTAGAAATTTACTCAATCACCCTCTGAAGAACACAATTAAACTCCTGAATGATGGAATTAAAAAAAAATTATTTTGTTCTTTAACAATGCTATCAATTGCCAGGATCCCATCAGTATCGCCGGTATGCAGGAATTTTGTCCCGTAGGAGTTTTCTTACATGCCAGTAAATCTACTGACATGGAACTATCATTTTTAATCACACTTAAAAACCCACAGTGTGGGTCGGATTTGAACCTGCAACCTAGGGATATATAGGCCAGCATCTAACCAACTGAGCCACCCAGACGGACTTCTGAATGATGGAGAGAATCCTCTCCGAAACCAATTCTGTGATCAACATAATTAGAAGTTGGAGCAGAATGTGTTTAGAAATATTGACATATTTTTCAATTTAAAAGCTTAATACTTTAGAATTGCTTAATTTCAATTAATTCTTGTACCTCCTCAAGAAAATTAGATGCTTTTTACTTAAAATGCTTTCTACTGTGTTTATGATGAAATTGTTTTAATACCTTGCAGTAATTGCGTACTTCAAGATGTTAATGAATTAAAGAAACAATGCTTTAAAATAAGGATCTCTATCAGTCAATGTACTTCACTAATGTAAGTTGTCTTAAGACTCACTCAAGAAGTTAAAATTAACAGAAATAAGCAATTTCCATTTATAAGGCCAATCAATGATAACTGATTGTTCTAATACAGAAACTGTGTGTAGGTAAACTTTGAAACATAATATTAGAACTGAAAAACTGAAAGCCATAGCTGGGATTTGAACCATGTAAGAGTATAGAGCATTGCTTTCTTCAGTTCTGATCTACATAATATATGAATAAGCTAGTAACAGTCATATGAACTTGGTGTCAAGCAAAAATGTCTGATGTGTTGCACTCGCACTGCTTTGTACAAACTATTCTTGCAAATACTTAATCCTCTTCCAACTTCATGTTAAACCACAAACATTTACAGAAACTGTCTTAGTCAAATCTAAAAAGCTGCTAGCTATGTAATGACTTTGATATTTTGTACCTATTGCATGACCAGGAAATAAAAAGAAAATGAATGACTTCTTTGACAGGTAGAATTGGAACTGCAAAATTCAATGCCACAACTGGGATTTGAACCACAGACTCATCCACTTACCAGGCAGGTGCTCTAACCATTAAGCTACTGTGACAACCTGCCAGAATGACATTCAATTCTCCAACCAATTTGTATTTCTCTCGGTGAACCACAAAGGCAAGAGACAATAACCCCAATGGCGACTTAATATTGCAAGTACTTTATGTCCCGGGATTAAATAAGCTTCAGATTGTAATTATTATTTATTTATGCCAACAAGCTTACTGCTGGTGTTTTTAAACACACAAGCTATGTGTAGGCAATGTTTGAGAGGTAGAATTGGAACTTAAAAATTCAATGCCACAGTTCAAATTCTATGTCTCAAACATTTCCCACAAAAGGTTTGTGTGTTTAAAAGCAGCAACAGAAAGTTTGTTCGCATAAATAAATAATGAATGACTTCTTATTTGAGAAAAGTGTGGCAGGAATTATATATCCCAGTGAACTAATGAGAAAATTCACGTTAATGTTTCACCCGTCAAGTAATATCCATTTAATACTCGTATTTGTAAATTTTCTGGATAATGTGAATGTTAAAGTTATATTTGTAAATGCCAGTATCAAACCTGAAGTTATTTGGTAATAGAAAACATAGCCGACATCATTATAAGAGAAAGTTAGTATCTATATATATAACAAAGGAGAAGCGATGGTTGTTAGCCATGTAATATTGAAAGATAAATAAGAGGGGCTATAAATTGTAATGTTGTATAAGACAGGCATGTATTTGAGTGATTAAACATGAGCTACTTATTGGCAATCTGTAATAGTGGATTGGATTGCCAAGAAATATTCAATGAAGCGTCATGCAATAGTACTTGCCATGCGCGATTATGCCGTAAATGTTAAATAAATACTAGAGATGCTATATTGAGTTTAGCATACCCAAGAATCATGGGCAGTATCTAACTACATTAAACTGAATAGCTTCGGAAACTTACTGCAGTTATATTTGTAATGAGTGAGGTTATTTAAAGCGCGTCTCACCCTTAAAAGACAGTACACGTTAAATGGAGCGCAGTGTTGCAACATGTACTAGTTGCGAATCTTTCTCCGCGAGCGACTCGAGGTGACCTGAGTCCTGTACTTAGTCCTTCAATTGCTGCTTGACGAGACGGACACTTTTAACTTTGGTATCCCTCCACGCCTTTGTTACTGTATGACCTAAATTTACAAATGACTCGTCTGTATAAACAATTGATTTCCTCTGGTCCCTAAACCTTTTACGTCCTTTAGATATTTATGTCGCCATCTGATGATATCGATATCGTCTCTTTCTATTAATATGCACTTGTTACCCTTTCTTTCATATTCGAGCCCCAAATCAGAGTGGCCCTTGAGAAATTTGGTAGGGTCTCATCACTGTTGAACTGTGACAAAATTATATTCAGCGTGGGTTGAATATTTGCAAACTGTAAAGAATGAACAATTTGCCGCACTCCACCTTGCACTATTCAATCATATTGCGTTAACCTAGCGTTTTGTGTAGTCCCGCCCCTTTTGCTTTCTTTTTCGATGGCGTTCTTAGAGGTCCTTTCATTAGTTCCTTTTTAATCATACACACTACTGCTTCTGAACACCCGATAGCCTTAGCTGTTTCTTTTACTGCCTTTACTGCCCAGCATTTTGCTTCAAAAATAATCTAACACATTCATAATTATTTGGCGTTCCTTACTTCTTAATTTACCAACATATCGTCTCTTCCTAGCTTCCCCCTCCATAACTACAAATATTTACAAAAATATTAAACAAATAACGCAATAACAGCTCACAGTTACACACACGGCTTCTTTCGAACTAATGTTAGTGCTGCTCCTTATACTATCTTCTGTGTCAGGTCTGACGCTGAATAGATGAATACCTTTTGTTTGCCTTATTGGATAAAAGAAAGAGGTTACTGCCTTTTGGTTTATTTTAAAAACTTTCTCCAACCTTCCTCAACATTCGCTCTCGCTGGTTCCCTGATGTAAACTCAATAACAAAAAAGTTTCACACTGCGTAACTTTTGCAGTGCACAGATATAAAATTTTCCGAAAACATTTAATTTAAAAAATTATAACCCTTAATTGGGTAAACATAGAGAATTCAAAGTAGGCAGGTAGTTGCACTATAGTTTACTCTACCTAAGAAAAAAATATAGATGCATTCTAGCAGTTAGTTTGTTAGTTAGTGCGTGATGAGTGTAGAAACAGCAAATATCGGACTTCTATTGAAAAAAACGTTTTCTGAAGAAATTTGGACCTATAGAAATGTATGATGACTCTGAAAAGGATATAACCTGATAGAGAAAAAAATTCTGCATAGGATAATGTGTTCAAACCTGAAATTTATAACAAATGAATATTTATACCATGCTATTAGGAATGTGGCAACAGAGCGAGGGTAGAAAAGGACGCGGCTAATGGCAGCTTGTATGCGCTAGATAGAGACAGAGATGTCCCATTTAACTCCATACTGTCTTCTAAGAGTGAAACGCTATATATTATAATATAATTTCATTATAACAGACATATTTTCAGCAGAAATCTGAACAGCAATTGAGAATACATTAATCATCACCATCTTCTATCAGCTAACCTGTTAACACCCTGAAGATAAGAGTCTCATCACTGCTTCACCCGTAATAAAAACCTCCCATGAAACTATAAGCATTTGAACATTAAAATCAATAACAGGGAGTATCTCGAAAGTGGTAACATCTACAAATAATTTTAATTAATATAAATTGTGTGCTTTAATGAGATTTACAGACTACAAGGTGTGTTCAAAAAGAAATCACACTTTTGCTTTATTAGCTTTATTGCTTATTATACAAGATTTTAAGCACTGTTCACTTCAAAATAGTCTCCTCCACTGGAATACACTGTTCCCATTGTTTCTTCCATTTCTGGAACACATTTAGTGGGATGGCACGCGTTGTCCTGAATCTCCTTTATGGTTTGGAAACGATGTCCTTTCAACATGATTTTCAGTTTGGGAAACAGGAGAAAGTCTTATGGGACTAGGTCCGGAGAATATGGTGGATGGGGCACAACGGGAATATGGTGTTTTGCTAGATAGCTGCAGACAAGGAGTGGGCTGGCGCATTGTCATGATGCAACATCCAATTCTGGTTTTCCCACAATTCAGGCCTCTTCCCGCACACAGCATCCCTCATCTGCACTAGGATTCCCTGGTAGACTTCCTTGTTTATCATCTGACCACATGGCACAAACTCATGATGCATAATGCCTTTGTAGTCAAAAACTACAACCGACAACACCTTGATCTTTGACTGACTCATGCATGCTTTTTTTGCACGAGGTGACCCTTTGTCCACCCACTGTGACGACTGCATCTTTGTTTCCGCATCATAGCCATACACTCATGCCTCATCACCTGTTACGATGTTCTTAGGAAAGTTTTCATTGCCATTAGCAGCATCAAGCTGTTAGTCGCACATTTCAACACGGGTCTGTTTCTGATCTTCAGTCAACAAACATGGTACAAATTTAGCACTCACATGACACATCTAAAGTTTTTCATTCAAAATTTGATGGCATTATCCTACGCTGATGCCTATCTCATCAGCAACTTCCTGAACACTTAAACGAGAATTTCCACAAATCACAACACACATCATCTGTTGATGTGGAAGTATGTCCAGACTTGGAATCGTCACAGACCAACATTCTGCCCTGGTGAAAACATTTAAACCACTCATAGCACAGTGTATGACTCATACAACCTCCCCATGTGCTTCGCAGAGCATTTGCAATGTCTGTGTGAAAGTTTTGCCATGTTTGTTACAAAATTTCACACACACTAGTTGTTCAAGCTCCTTCATTGTTTCTTTAGTAACTAATCCGATGAGCAGGCTGTACACGTGCTTACTTGAGTGGCTGTGGTTTGGTTGCTAACTGTCCAAGTGAAATGGGCCAAATGGCAGTTTGCTGTCCAAGCCTGCTGCTAAGTGCACTCAATAGCCAAGGCACACTCTCTCGGCTGGTTGGCGTGCTATTTCGAAAGTTTGGTTTCATTTTCAACATACCTCATATGTTAGTATTATTTTGTGTATCTTTTTCAGTTTGCCAGCTGTGCGAAAGTCATTCAGAACGAAGTCTTTAGAAGACATTTCCAGAAATTTAAGATACACATTTCATTTATAATGGAACTATCTTACAGATTAAAACCGTTAGCCATTTTTAAGAAATTCAAAAGGTTGGAAAACCTTCCCAAGCAAATTGGGGCATTTGCTTGAAAAGCATATTGCATTCTAGAAAGATGCAGGATTTACTTATGCAGTTTGGTATTTAACTGACTTTTTGTTTTTGAGTCGATGTCCATAAACAAACACAAACATATACCTTTTTACTAAAACTTTTTTTCAGATTTGGGGACCTCAAAACGCATATTTCCACTGAAATTTTGGTGTCAAAACTTCTGGATGGAATGCAATACTTCCTCTACCTACTGTGTACCTTGTAGAGAAAATAAAATGAATCACAGCTGAAACATTATTTTTACCTATCTCTTTATGGCTTGACCAGTTTTGAGAGCTACTTGCAACCAAGATTAGAGACCATCTGTCTCATGGTGGCGACATCTAGCAATGACATGATCAACTTCCTTTGTGGATTTGGTGGCGACAAATCAAAATTCATTGGAGTTAACGTTACACAATTAAAATATAGTAATATTTGAGAGGTAGAACTGGAACTTAAAAATTCAATGCCACAACTGGGATTTGAACCACAGACCTTCCGCTTACCGGGCGGAAGCTCCAACCACCGAGCCATTGCGACAAACTGCCAGAATGGCATTCAATTCTCAAACCAGTTCGTATTTCTCCTGGTAAACCACAAAGGCAGTCTCACATCAGAGACAAATTACTCCAATGGTGACTTACTATTGTAAGTACTTTATATCCCAGGATTTAATAAGCTTCAGATGGTAATTATTATTTATTTATGCCAACAAACTTACTGTTGGTGTTTTTAAACACACAAGCCGTGTGTGAGCAAAGTTTGAGAGGTAGAACTGGAACTTAAAAATTCAATGCCACAACTGGGATTTGAACCACAGACCTTCCGCTTACCGGGCGGATGCTCCAACCACCGAGCCATTGCGACACATTGCTTGTGTGTTTAAAAACACCAACAGTAAGTTTGTTGGCATAAATAAATAGTAATATTGTTCAGTTGACCACCTCTAGAGCACAGTTGGTAGCACGTTTGCCTTTGGTGCAGAGGACCTGGGTTTGATCCCCTGTACCAGCATGGGGATTTTTCCCCAGCCGGGAGATCTGGCACTCAGCCTCATTAGGTCCCGGGGTCCAACTGAGGAGCCTCTTTATGGAGAAGTAGCAGCCTCCTCCAGTCGAGAAGGCTGCATAAACTGGCTGGGAGTGTGACCATGCAGGGCTGCACCCCATCAATGATACCTGTAGTGGGTAAAGGTGCAGCTGGATGACAAGATTTGATCCTTCATGGGCTGTTGCACTGGGCTTTACTTTACTTTTAATATTGCTTACTTGTAATAATTTGTGAGCATTTATTTAGATATGCAGCTTAGGAAATATACAACTTTCAGTCTGTAACATGGATCAAATTACTTTGTAGCTGAAGTGAACTTAAAACCAGTCTTTCTTTTCTAAATAAAATAATCTACATTGTTCAAGTTTATGATGATAACTGGACAAATACAAGAGGCAACATGCCTTTTAGTCAGCAGAAGAGGAAGAATGCCTGATGGAGAGGATCATAATTCATGTTTTATCTAGGAAATTATTATATCAAATAAAAAACCACTGACAGAGATGATCATTTTATCTGTCATAATTGATGTGCTGCCGATACAGATGTCCAGGCTACAAGCGATATAAAGCAGAAGCAGCAGATAGGGTAAGGGGATTGTGCGGGAGAGAGGGGAACACATCGCAACTTTGCCTGGTTTAGCAATGGAGGTTAATGTTTCACTTCTTTTCTCAATCTTTCAACAAATCTATTGTCAAAGGAAATGACTAAGTGAACAGGCAGTTCTATATGTAACATTGCTATATAGAATTGGGATATATTCTTCACCACTCTGTCCTCTATGTGATCTGCAAGAGGAAATGGACCAAGACCACCTTCAAATATGCCCAGCCACTTCTAGCGCCCGCACCATCCATCAGAGAGCAAGAGGATTAATGACTTCATTGTCAGAAATCCAGCATTAGCTAACAACATATGTAACACTGTAAAAAAAAAAGTGTCACTTATTTTTACCGTTTTAACTAAACTTACAATTGGTTTTTGTCTGCTAAAGCACAATATGGCAACTTCATACGGACGGCATGATTGTCATATCTCTACTATGTTCTGTCTCATGTTTGTCCAGTTCTGGACCAAATAGTTGGAGATTAAAGTGTGACAAAGTGAGTTAGCTGATTATTATTAGTTCACACTAGTGTGCTGTATTATTAGCACAAATGGAAGCAATTCTCCAGTGTTAGAATGTACAGAGTTTGTAAAGTGTGCCACAATGTTGCAAAACGCAATGCCTCAAACTAGGAAGTTGCCATGAGAGGGGTAGTAGTGTAGCCTTGGAGGGGCCCACCCTTCTATGCTGCACTATGCATATAGTCACATCAACTTAATTGCTTCCCCATCCCACAACCTTCGACACTTCACTAATGAGGGTAGCTATACACAACCAAGGTTTTAGTTGGGCCAGTACTCACCAGCACTGAGCATCAGTAGTTATAGAACTGCCCAAATATAGTACCGAATGTTTTAAAACCTGCAAGTCCACGGCGGTATGGACTGGCTCTTAAAACACCAGTCATATAGATGTTTAAAAATTTTATAAACTTACTGAATCCGTCATGTAATTGACTGAACATAATCTCATATGATATACCTAATAATGGTGAGAATGTTGCAGAAAGATGTTTCTTTTTGTCGCAGGTTACAATGGACAATAAAGAAAAACACACTTCAACAATAAGTTCACCTGATGTAACGATTGTCGTCTGCTTGAACCAACCAGTTTTGGTATTGTTGAAAGACAATTTTCCATTAGGCAGAAACTGTTTATCAGCTTTCTTATTACCCCTTTATCAAAATCGTTGAGACCCATTTTGGCTTGTTCCTTTTTCTTATTTTATTGGGAGTTTCAAATAATGGTTCACCAATACCTTTTTCTTTCTTTGCCTCACAATGTATCCATGTTAATGTCATCTTACAAACTCCTATTGCCACAGACACACATTCCCTCACTTTTTCAATATCTAGAATAAATGTTTTCACTTCACTTTCGTTTTCCATAAATTGCATCACGTTATTTATAACTTTGCGAGTTAGGCTGTGCAGAACTTTGTGTGATACTTTATTCATCTTAACACAAGTAGCTATGTATGTAAAACTGCACTGGTACCACTACCTGACCTAATGCACCGACTGTTTCTGGAAAGGATGTATACCCTTTGGTCATGTAGAGGTAAGCAGAAGTGGGGGACTCTGACTCTGTGCACCTGTGCAAACCAGACAACTTCCTAGCTTGAGCTATCTGCACATCCGGTTTGTATCGCTCACAGCCTGAATTTCTGTATAGAAAATTATTACATCAAATAAAAAATTCTGATGTACTTTCTCTGCAAAGCTTACCTTCATGTCACTATAACTGCATGGAGTTACTGTTGAACTTGTTTGTAACCACCATTGTTCTTCTTTTATTTCAGTTTCATATTTATTATATCCCGGTACAAGAACTTCTGAAGAAAGTTCTCTCTGATCCAGTGAATGAAGGTGGGAACCCTCAGCTTCTTCCTCATTTTCTGTTTTGATATCCATTTTACTATAGTTGCTGCATTTGAACAGTTCTGTTCTTAAACTTCAGTAGCAAGTCTGTGGAAAAAGACACAACATTATTAGTTATATGAAATATTTCCCTGAGTTTTGCTTGTACACAGCTGATTATAACTTCAGGTAAAGTCTTAACCCTGATGCGGGCATGTGGCAGCATACAATGTTGCCAATTTACTTTTCTTTTAATAATTTCACTAGTGTGCCAAACATACAACAATGGTGCTAGACATGCTTTGAAGTATCTTTCTTTCATAGAAGTTTGAAAACAGTGTTGTTGTAATTAATTTAATTTAAAAGGTGAGTTAAATAATAACACTGAACAACACTTACAACGTAAGTGTAATGGCGAGAGTAACTCTCTCGCCATTCTTAGCAGATATTTACATGAGTTCATTGGAAATAAGGATCACAAAAGGTTTCCCGTGGATGTTCAAACTCTGGCAGCGATATGTGGATGATATATTTGCAATAGTTCCAAAAAGACACATCAGTGACGCATTAAAACTTCTGAACATACAGGACAAAAGTATAAATTTCACAGTGGAAGTAGAAAAAGATAATAAATTACCATTTTTAGATCTAAAATTAATCAAAAACAAGGATAGAATAAATTTCGGTATTCACAGAAAACCAACGCAGACAGACAACTACATAAAAGCTAATAGTTACAATCCAAGAAGCCACAAACAAGCAATTTTCAATAGTTTAACACATAGATTGGTGAACATCCCTCTTTCAGCAGAAGAATATAAAACAGAATATTACAAAATAATTGAAATAGCACAAAAAAACGGCTTTCCCAAAGAATTAGTAGATAAAAAGGTAAAACAAGCAGAAAAGAAAAAATTATTAAAAGAAACTACAACTCTCACAGCAGCAAACACAAAAATGATATTCAAAAAATTCACATACCATTCATGGGCTTTTGATAAATTTAAAAAGGTGTTCAAGGAATACAACATTGAGCTAGCAGCGGTAAACCATTACTCCATAAAAAACCTACTACTTTCAAACATCAAAGATGCTATTCCACCTAACAAAAAATCTGGCATATACCAAATTGAATGCAGTGATTGTAATGGAATATACATAGGAAAAACCAAAAGAAATTTAGAAATTAGATCCAAGGAACACGTTAGAAACATTAAGAGTAAACAATTAGAAAAATCAGCAGTTGCATTTCACTTTTGGACAAAAAATCATGACATAAAGCTAGAACCGAAACTTCTTAAACACATAACCGGAAAACAGGAACTGTCCACATGGGAACAAATCTTTATTTTAAAAAATAGAAACCGAGTATTTAATTTTGACATTCCTCAGAGAGACTTTTCAGTAAGTTCATCGAACCGCCACCAGAAGAAACAACAGAAGAAGCATCACCATCAAGCACCATGGAAACCCAGTGATTGTCCGGTTGATAATGGAGGAAAGTTACCTTCGAAACGCGTCCCGGAGAAATACGTTGTAAGTGTTGTTCAGTGTTATTATTTAACTCACCTTTTAAATTAAATGCTTTGAAGTGTTTGGTAATGGGGTAAATTTTACTATTGTTGCATTATGGTACCCTTTGTAACAGCTGTGACCTTTTGCGAAGTGGCAGTGCATGCGTGGTCAGGTAAATAAATGTAGCACAGTCACTGTGGAATGTTTTCAGTATCCAAAGGTACATTTTGTGAGTGATTAATACCTAAATGTCGTTGCTTTAGATTACAATTATCTTAATCACAGAAAGGGACCGATGTGAGAAGAAACTGAGTGTCTTCTTCAAGAATCATATGGATAAGACGGCAGACTCAACAGAATGCTGGATAACACGTGCCATGGAAGACATAGTGAATATCACGGAAGTAGGATTCTTGAGCAAGGACACGAAAGAAACAATACTGGATGCCATAAGCACTGTCAGAATCTGTTTTAATGAAATGAAAAACACTGTAGATAACAAAAACAAGAAGACGATGAAACCTCATAGAGGTTAAGAGTGGACAAGCAAAGAACACCTCAGAAGGAGACGACAGCTATACAGAGTGCCAAGTGGCATCATCTCTTGACCAGCAGAATGAAATGCCAAGAGAAAACCAACCCCTAACAATAACTAGCGGAGGAGATGTGAACAACAACCACAATGCAAAGAGTATAGAAGATAAAATAACAGAAAAAGTAAACCACAAACTCCACAAAATGATGTAAACCCTCACACTAAACCTCAAGGAAATTGATAGAGTCCTCCAAGTCATAAACGATTGGTACGAGAATTACGACATATTAATGCTGAACAAAACCTTCTCAACAAAGGACATACCAATCTCAGGTTCCTACACTGAACAAGCCACCAAACCTTAAAGAGGAAGACCCATACAAGGATTAGCTTGCTACTATAAACCCACAATAGGAAAACTAATAACAACCTATAGAGGAGAATACGACCATGTAATACTCAAAATTGAAAAACTCAACATAATAGGAACATACATAAAACCCCAAACCCCAATAGAAGTAATAGCCACGACAATGACAGCACTCAAAAAGACAACCCACGGATGTAACACCATTATAGTGGGAGATATGAAGTGCAGGATAGACTCAAACAGCCACAGGGGAAACGAACTACAAGTGATGACAGAAGTAGTTTTTACACTCATAAATAACAAGAACGAAAAGACCCATTTCACCCACAACGGAAGTGGTACTATAGACCTAATTTTCTACAAAGGCCCAGAAATCAACTTAGTAAACCACATGATGTGCTACTCAACAACCAATGCAACCTGAAGAAACACATTCCTGTAATAGCTCCACAGTTTCAATCTAAGACAGCAAACCCACCAGCAAAAAGAAACAAATACATACCAAAGACACGCACACCCTCCATCAACAGCAAACAAAAATGACCGAACTCAAAGAGAAAATAAAACAAAGTAACATAGAAGAGGCTGCAAATATAATGGAGAACATCATTAAAAGTGCTGCACCAGCAGCAAGGAAGAGAAAAGTCCAGCCATGGTTCAACCGATCTTGCTATCTAGAGATGAAACGAGTGATTCAGGCCCTAGACCAGCAAGCTCCCACAAGAGCTCTCCTAAGATCTACCCACACTAGCTACATAGAAGCAGAAACTGGCAGTATGGTGGAGGAAACAAGAGAAAATCCATATAAAGTGCTGAAACCTCGGAGGATTCTACAAGTTGGACAAATAGGCATAGATATCTGAGAAGAACACTTTATAGAACTCCTGAATAAGAAGAGAGCCACCGAAGCTTACCCAACAAAAATCACAGTTCCTTAAGGCCCCCTCCGCCCCCTCATGGAGGAAGAGGTAAACGCTGCGATATCAAGACTAAAGAACAGGAAAGCATGTGGCCCGGACGGCATTTTTAACGAACACATCAAGGTATCAGCCAAGATCCGATTCCCAATGTTTACAGAACTGCTCAACCTTTGCTTGCAAGAAGGCAATATCCCAACATTGTGGAAAACCTCAACAATAAGTGTACTTTACAATAGCAAAGGAAACCCAAGATAACCACTATAGGGGGATCGCTTTAGAAAATAACCACATGAAATTAATGACATGACTCATCGCTCAAAGAACCAGCGAAGAAATAGATAGCAAAATCCCTGAGTAACAATACGGCTTTAGAAAAGGAAGAAATACAATTTAAGCCATCAAGAGCCTATTGGACGACATAGAAAATGCTCTATGGCAAATTCCAAGTGACATTCATTGACTTCTCAAAAGATTTGGACAGACTAAAAAGAAACAACATTATCTCGAAACTAGAATCCATAGTCAATATAAACAAGGACCAAAAATGCCTGGTCAGTAGCATTCTAAAAAGTAACAACGTGCAGATCTCAAACACAAGCACGTCACCAATCATTATTCAAACAAACAAGTCCTCCAGGGAGACAGACTCCCTCAGCCCATTATTATTCAACGTGGCCACTTACAACATAAAGAAGTTGCTCCAGAGGTAAAGATCTACAACTACGCCGACGAAATGCAATGGGAAATCATGATAGAATGGAACTACAAACCGCAGTATCCGCGCTGGAGAGATGAGCGGACAAGAATGAACTACAAATAAATAAGGAGAAAACAGAACAGAAAAGGAGGCTACACATCCCAGGAGGGCAAAATCTATGTGAAGAATGAGCCCCTGCAAACAACCAATCAAGTTAAATACTTCGGCGTAACCTTACAGACTACAAGGAATCCACACGAGACAAAGGGCAACGGCAGCCACAAAAGCAATACATGGCATCAGAGAACTGACAAAAATATCCCTGAAATCCGCGATGACACTCTTCGACACCAAAATAATACCTATACTTACATATGGCCTAGAAGTGACATGGGACAAACTCCACACGAGTGATTTACTCACGCTGGAGGAAGTAAAAGTGCACTTCTTGAAGGCAATGGGAGTGTGGAAGTGCACTCTATTGAGATTGGTGCATCCATTAGAGGGAGAGACCTTCTTGATAGAAGATCTATGGACAACACTCAACCTCACATGGACTGGTGCTAGATGAGAGAAGATATTTGGCCAGAATTCTTCATAACGGAAGCCATGGTAAACCGGACCTGGACTGGCAAGAACCAGAAGCTTAGACACTTCACAACATTGATGCATATCACAAGATATGTAGGAACAAGACTTTCCATATACCGGGTGACACCTGTGTGTGTGTGAACTGTGTGGTGATATATGTATGTGACAGATACCAAGTCTTAACATGTGCAAACCTACAGAAATCAGTGATAAACTTTTGTAAAAACTCGTAGCAACCAAGCAATTGTACAACTTGTGCATGCTATTATGATGATGATTATTATATTCTTCTAGGATCATGTGATATCATGTCTTCGGCAGCGATACTCAAGGCTACAGAATCTGAACAATTGTGCGATGACTGGAATAAAGTGAGAGGAATACCCAACAATGACTGCCAGTATTATATTGGTAATAACCAGGAAATGTTATGGATAAGTATTCCATTACCAGTGCCAGGGAAAACAAAACATAACAATGTAATAAAAGTCTTGCCTGGTCCAACTCCAACGATAGAGAAACTTAAAGTTTTCTCAAATTTTTTGATACTGAGATGTTGTGTTTAATGCCCGCTTTTACTACTATGGCACCGCAGGCGGTGACACTGATGATACGTGGAATAAAGATGGAGCACCGGTGGAATGAGATGGCGGGGGAAACTGGAGCACTCGCAGAAAACCAGCCCTAACGCTGCTTCGTCCACCACGAATACCACATGCGGGTCCCTGGGATTGAACCCAGGCCGCCTAGGTGGTAGGCGAGTGCGCTAACTGCTCTGCCACCGCGTCGCCTTTGATACTGAGATAATTCTGTTGTTGCAAACATGAACAGATAGATAAATAACAAGTAATAATCTGTGAATTGCACAAGCGATGGAGAGTGCAAAAATACTTCTGCTTCTGAAATAATGGCTCTTTAAGGAGTGCTGTTTCCCACTGCCATGCAAAAGGGAGCATGCACAAATTTATTAGAGCTGTGGGTATCAAATGGAACAGGAACTACTGCTCTAAGAGCAGCACTTAACTAAAAGTGCTTTCTACACGCTTTATATTACCTTCTCCTGTATGCATATAATGGAATCGTTTGACATAATTTTCCCCAACTTAAGAGTCGTGTGACTTGAAAATTTTCACACGTGTCAAGGACCAATGACAATACCATGTCTTTGTTCTAATGTCCTGACCAGGATCATCAGGATAATAAGGTGACCTTGCTAAATTTATCAATGTAACACAATTTTCACCAATTTCAGTCGTCTGATTGACTTGATAGTTTCCACACGTGTCAAAGGCTGAGGACCATAATATATCATGACTTTGTCCTAATGTCCTGAACAACGTCATCAGGAAAAACATTGCTAAGCTAAATTTATGGAGTGAGTGAGTAGGGTTTAAGGGCCCATTCACAGCTAGGTCATTAGGGCCCCAAGTCAAATAGATAAAGAATGGGAAAACTCTACAATACATAGAACTCACAGAATTAAAATGTTAAAACAGGAAAATTAAAATAGACAAATGTTAAAACAGTTAAAACGTAATACTGATCTAAAAAGGTAAGTTAAAACAGTTAAAACTTAAAAACTGATCCAGAAAGGTAAGCAGTTAAAACATGAAAACAAGATAGAATGTCCTAAAAGTTCAAAATGAATTCAGCATGAAATAAAATACAAGTTAAACCTGTTTACTGAAGCATATACTGACGACAAACCTCACACTATATTTACAGATACCAGGTCATCGATTAACATTGACTTTAGAGTTCAACTCAGGCCAAAGAACTGGCACCCACAAGTGTATGGTGGACAGTCAAGGAGGGCATGATAACAGAAACTTGAATGCTGCAGGTGGAACAGACAAGACACCTGATCAACACTCAAAAGGTGTGTGACCTATTCTCAAACGGGTTAAAATGACTTCAGCCTGCCAGGTATAGTGAACATTGGGATTCCAATATGAACAACACTAGCAATGCCATTAATGGCAATGGCAAAAAGTGTTACACTGAGAATAGACCTCTGGGGTACACCAATAAATCGGTAAATGTTTACAAAATCAGCCATTCGAGAAAAAGAATCAAACAGTGCAATGGATGCAGTTTTTATTACTGATTAAGATTTTGAAAGTTCTATTTGCAGGTCAAGCTTCGTTGTTGATTTATAAGCAAATTCTGTACCTAAGATACAGCGGTTTTTATTTCACTTATGCGCCAGATATTTAGCAAATAAATGTTTATAAACGAGTATAATATATGCTAGAATGACTGATTAATGCATTTAAGTTGAAATTGTTGCATAAGCACTGCTCAAGTTGTAAATATTTCGACAACACAGGGCGCTGTTACCCTATTCATATACACACACTAAACCTAACATGATACGGGCAATATTTTGATAACACAGGAGCCGGTTACCACACTCATATACACACACTAAACCTAACCCAACACTGGCAATATTTTGATAACACAGGATCCCGTTAGCACACTCACATACACACACTAAACCTAACCCAACACTGGCAATATTTTGATAACACAGGATCCTGTTATCACACTCATATACACACACTAAACCTAACCTAACACGGGCAATATTTTGATAACACAGGATCCTGTTATCACACTCATATACACACACTAAACCTAACCTAACACGGGCAATATTTCCATAACACACGACCCTGGTACCACACTCATATACACACACTAAACCTAACCCAACACGGGCAATATTTCGATAACACAGGATCCTGTTACCACACTCATATACACACACACTAAACCTAACCTAACACGGGCAATATTTTGATAAAACAGGATCCTGTTATCACACTCATATACATACACTAAACCTAACCTAACACAAGCAATATTTCAATACCACACGACCCTGTTATCACACTCATAGACACACACTAAACCTAACCCAACACGGGCAATATTTCGTAAACACGGGATCCTGTTACCACACTCATATACACATGCACTAAACCTAACCTAACACTGACAATATTTTGATAACACAGGGCCCTGTTACCACACTCATATACACACACTAAACCTAACTTGACACGGGCAATATTTCAATAACACACGACCCTGTTATCACACTCATAGACACACACTAAACCTAACATAACACTGGCAATATTTAGATAACACATGAGCCTGTTATCACACTCATATACACACACTAAACCTAACCCAACACTGGCAATATTTCGATAACACAGGATCCTGTTATCACACTCATATACACACACTAAACCTAACCCAACACTGGCAATATTTCGATAACACAGGATCCTGTTATCACACACATATACACACACTAAACCTTAACTTAACACTGGCAATATTTCGATAACACAGGATCCTGTTATCACACTCATATACACACACTAAACCTAAATCAACACTGGCAATATTTCGATAACACAGGATCCTGTTATCACACTCATATACACACACTAAACCTAACCTAACACTGGCAATATTTCGATAACACAGGATCCTGGTATCACACTCATATACACACACTAAACCTAACCCAACACTGGCAATATTTCGATAACACAGGATCCTGGTACCACACTCATATACACACACTAAACCTAACCAAACACTGGCAATATTTCGATAACACAGGATCCTGTTATCACACTCATATACACACACTAAACCTAACCTAACACGGGCAATATTTCAATAACACACGACCCTGTTATCACACTCATATACACTCACTAAACCTAACCCAATAAGGGCAATATTTCGATAACACAGGATATCCTTATCACACTCATATACACACACTAAACCTAACCTAACACTGGCAATATTTCGATAACACAGGATCCTGGTATCACACTCATATACACACACTAAACCTAACACAACACTGGCAATATTTCGATAACACAGGATCCTGGTATCACACTCATATACACACACTAAACCTAACCCAACACTGGCAATATTTCGATAACACAGGATCCAGTTATCACACTCAGATACACACACTAAACCTAACCTACCACGGGCAATATTTCAATAACACACGACCATGTTATCACACTCATATACACACTAAACCTAACCCAATAAGGGCAATATTTCGATAACACAGGATCCTGTTATCACACTCACATACACACACTAAACCTAACCTGACACGGGCAATATTTTAATAACACAGGGCCCTGTTACCACACTCATATACACACATTAAACCTAACCCAACATTGGAAATATTTCGATAACACAAGAGAATGTTATCACACTCATATACACACACTAAACCTAACCCAACACTGGCAATATTTCGATAACACAGGATCCTGGTATCACACTCATATACACACACTAAACCTAACCAAACACTGGCAATATTTCGATAACACAGGATCCTGTTATCACACTCATATACACACACTAAACCTAACCTAACACGGGCAATATTTCAATAACACACGACCCTGTTATCACACTCATATACACTCACTAAACCTAACCCAATAAGGGCAATATTTCGATAACACAGGATATTCTTATCACACACTAAACCTAACCTAACACTGGCAATATTTCGATAACACAGGATCCTGGTATCACACTCATATACACACACTAAACCTAACACAACACTGGCAATATTTCGATTACACAGGATCCTGGTATCACACTCATATACACACACTAAACCTAACCCAACACTGGCAATATTTCGATAACACAGGATCCAGTTATCACACTCAGATACACACACTAAACCTAACCTAACACGGGCAATATTTCAATAACACACGACCGTGTTATCACACTCATTTACACACTAAACCTAACCCAATAAGGGCAATATTTCGATAACACAGGATCCTGTTATCACACTCACATACACACACTAAACCTAACCTAACACGGGCAATATTTTAATAACACAGGGCCCTGTTACCACACTCATATACACACATTAAACCTAACCCAACACTGGAAATATTTCGATAACACAAGATCCTGTTATCACACTCACATACACACACTAAACCTAACCTAACACGGGCAATATTTTAATAACACAGGGCCCTGTTATCACACTCATATACTCACACTAAACCTAACTTAACACGGGCAATATTTCAATAACACACGATACTGTTATCACGCTCATATACACACACTAAACCTAACCCAACACAGGCAATATTTAGATAACACAGGACCCTGTTATCACACTCATATACACACACTAAACCTAACCTAACACGGGCAATATTTCGATAACACACGATCCTGTTACAACACTCATATACACACAATAAACCTAACCCAACACTGGCAATATTTTGATAACACAGGATCCTATTATCACACTCATATATACACACTAAACCTAACCTAACACGGGCAATATCTCGATAACAAGGATCCTGTTACAACACTCATATACAACACTAAACGAAACCTAACACTGGCAATATTTCTATAACACAAGATCCTGTTATCACACTAATATACACACACTAAACCTAACCCAACACTGGCAATATTTCGATAACACAGGATCCTGTTATCACACTCATATACACACACTAAACCTAACCCAACACTGGCAATATTTCGATAACACAGGATCCTGTTATCACACTCATATACACACACAAAACCTAACCCAACACTGGCAATATTTCGATAACATAGCATCCATTTATCACACTCATATACACACACTAAACCTAACACAACACATGCAATATTTCGATAACAGAGAGGCCTGTTATCTCACTCATATACACACAGTAAACCTAACCCAACACTGGCAATATTTCGATAACACAGGAGCCTGTTATCACACTCATACACACACTAAACCTAACCCAACACTGGCAATATTTCGATAACACAGGAGCCCGTTATCACACTCATATACACACACCAAACCTAACCCAACGCAGGCAATATTTCGATAACACAGGGCCCTGTTACCACACTGATATACGCACACTAAACCTAACACAACACTGGCAATATTTCGATAATACAGGAGCCTGTTATCACACTCATATACACACACTAAACCTAACCCAACACTGGCAATATTTCGATAACACAGGATCCTGTTATCACACTCATATACACACACTAAACCTAACCTAACACTGGCAATATTTCGATAACACAGGATCGTGGTATCACACTCATATACACACACTAAACCTAACCCAACACTGGCAATATTTCGATAACACAGGATCCTAGTATCACACTCATATACACACACTAAACCTAACCAAACACTGGCAATATTTCGATAACACAGGATCCTGTTATCACACTCATATACACACACTAAACCTAACCTAACCTAACACGGGCAATATTTCAATAACACACGACGCTGTTATCACACTCATATACACACACTAAACCTAACTCAATAAGGGCAATATTTCGATAACACAGGATCCTGTTATCACACTCATATACACACACTAAACCTAACCTAACACGGGCAATATTTTAATAACACAGGGTCCTGTTACCTCACTCATATACACACAATAAACCTAACCCAACACTGGCAATATTTCGTTAACACAGGATCCTGGTATCACACTCATATACACGCACTAAACCTAACCCAACACTGGCAATATTTCGATAACACAGGATCCTGGTATCACACTCATATACACACACTAAACCTAACCAAACACTGGCAATATTTCGATAACACAGGATCCTGTTATCACACTCATATACACACACTAAACCTAACCTAACACGGGCAAGTGAGTGAGTGAGTGTGTCGGGTTTAAGGGCCCGTCGACAACTTGGTCATTAGGGCCCCGAGTCCAGAAGTAAAATTACATACTGTCAAGTGTTAAAAACATCACCCATTAAAAAACTAAAAATCTACGGTTAAAATAGATAAAAAACCTCTAAACAACTATTAAAACGTTTCATTTAAAATGCTAAAAACAGAAACTTAAAATTGCTACAAAGTAAAAAACACTAAAACGTTAAAAACCCAAAAGTACGGCCATCTAAAAAGGCTTAAATCTCTGAAATAAAATATCCTTACACTTGCTTCATAAAATCAATTATGGAACAAAACCGCAGCACTGTATTTACAGATACTGGGTCGTTGCCTAAAACTGACGACAGTGTAAGGCCCAGGCCAACGGACTGGCGCTCACGAGCGTATCGCGGACAATCAAGAAGGACATGTGCGACGGAGATTGGAATGTTACACGTCGTACAGACAGGCTCCGGATCACCACGCAAAAGGTGTCCATGCGTGGCTCGGGTATGGCCTATCCTCAGGCGGGTTAAGACCACTTCTTCCCGCCTGGAATTCCTGCAGCTGGTATGCCAGGGTTGTACCGTGTCCTTGATTGTCCGTAATTGAGTGCCGGATAACGCTTCCCAAGATTCCTGCCAGAGAGCAAATAGATGGCGACGGAAATATTTCTGCACATCTATATAGGGCAGCGTACGGGTGGAATACTCCGGAAGGCGACATGCAGACTTTGCAGCCGCATCCGCCGCCTCGTTACCCGGAATACCCACATGGCCTGGGATCCACGTAAAAACAAACTGGTATCCGCGAGACAGTAGCTGAGAAATCAACGTCTGGATTTTAACAACCAATGCCGAGGTGCCGATAAACTGTTGCAGGGCCTGGAGAGCGCTAAAAGAATCGGAACAAACGATAAAACTTCCAGGACCTGAACTGGAGATAAAAAGGAGGAAATAAAATATGGCAAACAACTCGGCGGTAAATACTGAACTGGCGTCCGGTAGGCGGTACGTATGAGCGTCACCGTTGTATATAAAGGCGCAACCCGTCGAACTACCCATCTGGGACCCATCGGTAAATACCGGACAGGAAGTCCGGTATCGCCCCAGTAGTTCCGTGAATAGTTGGCGAAACACGGAATGAGGGGTAGCTATCTTAACACAGCCCGACAGCTCCAGGTCAAAGCGTGCGCGCTGGAGTTGCCAGGGAGGACATCGGCCACGTGAATGCCGCTCTACGGCTGGCAGTCGAAGGGCGTGTGCAGCAAGCAGTTCACGAAACCGGATACCACTTGGACGGGAGATGGTTGTATTTCGCATATAACGGTGCGCGAGGTCTGGACGCAACACGGGTGGAAACGAAGGGTGACCTGGATGGGCGGCCAGCCTTGCCACGTAAGAACAAAGTAATAAAGAGCGTCGAACAGACAGTGGAGGTTCGCCAGAATCAGCATACAGACAATCGATTCTGCTGGTGCGGAAAGCCCCAGTAGCGAGACGGATACCAGTGTGATGTACTGTGTCTAAAAGTCGGAGTTTAGACGATGACGCCGCGCCATAAATAAAACAGCCGTAGTCTAATTTGGACCGGACCAGAGAGCCATATAACCTCAACATGACGGTGCGATCGCCGCCCCAAGATGCCCCAGATAAGACCCTGAGTACCCGAAGCGAACGATCGCAGGAAGCACGAAGATAGCGGATATGGTGCTCCCATGTGAGTTTACTGTCGAGGTGTAAGCCCAAGAACTTAAGGTGCGGTACAAAGGGAAGACGTGTGTCGCGCAGATGAAGATCAGGAGGAGGGTGTACTCCTCGCAGTCGGTGAAAGTGTAGACACTGTGTTTTCGTAGGGGACAGCCGAAAGCCCGTGCGTAATGCCCACTCGGCGATGGAGGTTATCGTCAGCTGCAGTTGACGCTCGATGTGCTCCAAACTATAAGAGCGATAGTAGATCGCAAAGTCGTCAACATACAGCGACATTGGGATACCGCTACGAACAACACTAGTGATGCCATTAATGGCAACTGCGAAAAGTGTGACACTGAGGATGGATCCCTGGGGTACACCATTCTCCTGGATCTTCTCTTGAGACAGCGTGTTGCCTATACGGACACGAAAACGGCGAATGAGTAAAAAGTTAAAAAGGAAAACGGCTAAGTGACCGCGCAAACCATAACCGTGTAGAGTACGGAGAATGCCATAGCGCCAAGTAGTATCGTAGGCCTTCTCCAGATCAAAGAAGACACCCACGACATGCTGCTTCAGGAGAAACGCATTCTGTATGTATGCCTCCATGCGCGTCAGGTTGTCGACACTGGAGCGATAGCGACGAAATCCGCACTGAACATTGCTGAGCAGATTATTCGTCTCTAGCCACCACACTAAGCGAGTGTTAATCATCCGTTCCAAGGTCTTGCAGACGACACTCGTCAGGCAAATAGGGCGGTAGCTAGAGGGAAGTGTCCGGTCTTTACCTGGTCGAGGGATAGGGATGACAATGCCCTCTCGCCAGGAAGACGGAAAAACCTGCTGATGCCAGATGCGGTTATACATGCTCAACATGAAGGACAGAGCTGCAGGTGGAAGATGAAGCAGCATTTGGCGGTGGATGTCATCAGGACCGGGAGAAGAATTCTTTGCTAGGGACAAGGAATGCGCTAGCTCCGCCTCGGTAAATGGTGCATTGTACGGTTCACTTTGGGCACTGTTAAAACTAAGGCCTATCTGCTCCGCAGATTCCTTGATAGCTAAAAACGCTCTATCATAGCTTTGGGTTTGGCTAGTACAGGCAAAATACTCGGCAAGGGCGTCGGCGATGTCCTGCTCGCTGGTGTAACGGGAGCCCTGTACGGCAAGGCCGGGGATGGTCGTCCGGCGACACCTGCCGTACATTCGCCGAACAGCAGTCCACACCTTTTGCGCCGAACTTCGACGGGAAAGAGAAGATACATACTTTTCCCACGATTTGCGTTTTGCGTCTCGAAGTATAAATCTTGCCCTAGCACGAGCACGCTTAAAAGCGACAAAGTTCGCCTGCGTAGGATGTAATGTAAAGATACGCAATGCACGCTTGCGTGCTTTAGTAGCCAAACGGCATTCCTCGGACCACCAAGGCACAGGAACGTGACGAGGTGTAGTGGAACCACGAGGAATGCTGGAATCCGCTGCACGAAGGATAGAGTAAGTAAAATACTCCACCATGTCGTCAATGGTGGTAAAACCATCGTCGGTTAGGTGAATGAGGGAACGAAACTTCCCCCAGTCAGCCTTGGAAATAATCCAGTGAGGAAAGCGTGTTGGCACAGAATTGTGGCCCGATAAGTGAATGCTAATGGGGTAATGATCACTGCCAAATAAGTCGGAAAGTACCGACCAGTCGAGTAGAGGTACCAGTGACGGACTGCTAAAAGAAACGTCAAGTGCGGAGTGTGTACCATAGGCAGATGATAAGTAAGTAGGCACGCCAGTGTTTAATATGACTAGGCCGGACATATGGCAAACGTCTGCTACAAGGCACCCACGGGCATCGTCAATGTCGGAGCCCCAATGAGAGTGCTTGGCATTCAGATCGCCGAGAAAGATGAACGGTGGCGGAATCTGTGCCAAGAGAGCCCGAAGATCGTTCGTGTGTACGACACTGACCGGTGGCAGATAGACATTACAAAGGGAGAAACAGAGGCTCTGCAGCTGCACACGCACCGCTACAGCTTGCAGCGGCGTGTTGAGTGGCACACTGGTGGCAGAGATATCATGCGCCACCAGAATAGCAACACCCCCGCTTGCTCGCCTATCAGCTGCAGAGTCATGTCTAAATGCCGAAAAACCACGAAGTTGTAATGCGTGGTTAGGGTGCAAGTGCGTTTCTTGTAGACAGACGATTGATGGAGACCGTTGCGAAACGAGATGCTGTACGTCCGGAACACGTGCCCGGAACCCATTAACATTCCACTGGATTATTTCCATGGTAAAGAAGAATTAGGGATTCGTCTTCATCTTTTTCTTTTTCATCTTTACCTTAACCGACTTCGGACGGGGTAGGTTAAATTCGCCATCGTCTGGTGACTCCGCCGACGTCCGGGAGTCTGAAGATCCCCGGCGGCTCGCTGAACGAGAGCGGGAGCGGGACTTCATGGACGATGTGCGACTGCTGGCGCGACCAGAAGGCCTAGAATAATGGCTGTCAACAGGCTGGCTGCGGCTAGTTGTCTTGTGAGCTGGTGTCTGCACGGCTATAGATGTAGTAGCAGGTGCAGCTGTGGCACGAGACAGTGAAGGGGTATTCGCAGGTAGGTCAGTCTGTGTAGAAGCATCTGACACAGGAACGTGCTGGATCGCTACGCTGCTGGCAGGAGCGCGTCGGGCAGCCAAGGCATAACCTGTGGTGGTAGCAGGTTTCAGCTGCTCAAAGCGACGACGCGCTTCTGGAAACGTGAGATGTTCTTTCACGCGCAATTCTTGTATGCACTTCTCATCCAAGAACTTCGCACACTGACGCGAGCTGGATGGATGCTTCCCTTCACAGTTCACACAGAGGGGATCCCGTGTACATGTCGGGTCCTCATGGGCTGCTAAACCACAGCGCTCACATATAGCAGGATTATTACACAGGGTCTTAGTATGGCCGAACCGTTGGCACCTAAAACAACGCATGGGGTTCGGCACATACTGGCGTACGGCGGCACGTTCGTAGCCACAAAAGATGTACTCGGGCAATTTAGTTCCTCTGAACGTCAGAAACACCGTACGCAAAGGCACATCCTTACCATCCTGCTTTTTGGTAAGACGGTAAGCCTGACACACACGCTGGTCGGAGAGACAGGTGGTAATCTCATCGTTCGACAGATTGTCCAGACTGGAGGTGGTGACAACTCCCCTACATGTGTTGAGCGATTTGTGTGGGGCTACCCGAATTGGGTAGGAGCCCAACAAACTCGCCTTTAAAAGCTTCTGGGTCTGGTCTGCCGTGTTGGTTTCGATCAACAGCGTACCGTCTCGAACTCTGGTCGCGTTCTTAACCGGGCCACATATTCTGTCGACTTCTCGTTTTATATAAAATGGGCTAAGGTCCTTTATCGTTTTCCCGTCACATGCCAAAGTCAAAACCAAGAAAGGGTCAAAAGAAGAGGGGTTGCGCGGAGACATGATTATTTGGACCCCCATCCGGAACTGTCGGCGTCAGCCTGCCATCCGGGGGTCAAAGGATAAAAGACACCAAAATCTCCACGGTCTGTGCCGCCATGGAGACCCCTCCATGACTGACCTCAAGGCGTACTTCAGAGGAGCTACCCTCCGATCTCCACTGCTTGTCCGCAT
Source organism: Tenodera sinensis (assembly GCA_030765045.1). Taxonomy (NCBI): domain Eukaryota; kingdom Metazoa; phylum Arthropoda; class Insecta; order Mantodea; family Mantidae; genus Tenodera; species Tenodera sinensis. The sequence goes on along the minus strand of CM060974.1, from coordinate 75,041,398 downwards.
GGGTAAACCGTTCACCACGTGACACCCCGGTTTTATGCCCCCACCACAGGAATAACCGCCTGTGGCTCCCCGCTTTAGCACACGCTGCCTCAACGGAGTCAGCGTGGATTCAGGGGACTTCGGGTTGATTACACCGGGGTTCCGTCAGCGGTAACACGTCCGGCCGGTGATACTAACCCGACGGCACGCGGCCGTCGGGAGATTAACACCGGCCGTGCCCTCAAGGAGCTACGTGGGTGTACATGACGTGTGGACGGGCTCCGCACCTAAGGCTACACATGGGGGCAGTGTGAAGGGTCCGCACAACCTTCGCGCCTGAGACCTCCGAAGAGCACACAAGTCGGGGGCCGCGCTGAAAACCGTGGGACAGGACCACGGAGATAGGAAAGATCCCTGCTGGTGAGACAGGAGTTATAAAACTAAGGCCTTACTAACTAATAATCGGAATAAACCTAGAAGAGGAAGAGGGTGATATAAAAGCAACATAAAATGCTGCACGTGGCACAGTTAATGAAGGTGGAGGGGGTGAAGTGATAGTGAGCAGCTCGGGGCCCCGGGTGCGCCAAACCCGGACCTACCGTGGTAGGTTCCCCTGGGGGAGTTTGATTTCGGAGTCCTCTTCTCCTAGATGAGTTGTCAACCAAGACTAACGAGCCTCATCTACCCGTTGGAATGTTCTTAGCTTCCCCTCACCTCTTGCCTACCAGTGGTCACAAAGACACACGTAGCAGGCCGTCTGGTTCGGGTACTGAGCCCCTCCGCCACGGCAAGGCGACACTCCTTCGGAGGGGCCTAACACGGGCAATATTTCAATAACACACGACCCTGTTATCACACTCATATACAGTCACTAAACCTAACCCAATAAGGGCAATATTTCGATAACACAGGATATTCTTATCACACTCATATACACACACTAAACCTAACCTAACACTGGCAATATTTCGATAACACAGGATCCTGGTATCACACTCATATACACACACTAAACCTAACACAACACTGGCCATATTTCGATAACACAGGATCCTGGTATCACACTCATATACACACACTAAACCTAACCCAACACTGGCAATATTTCGATAACACAGGATCCAGTTATCACACTCAGATACACACACTAAACCTAACCTAACACGGGCAATATTTCAATAACACACGACCGTGTTATCACACTCATACACACTAAACCTAACCCAATAAGGGCAATATTTCGATAACATAGGACCCTGTTATCACACTCACATACACACACTAAACCTAACCTAACACGGGCAATATTTTAATAACACAGGGCCCTGTTGCCACACTCATATACGCACATTAAACCTAACCCAACACTGGAAATATTTCGATTACACAAGAGCCTGTCATCACACTCATATACACACACTAAACCTAACTTAACACGGGCAATATTTCAATAACACACGATACTGTTATCACGCTCATATACACACACTAAACCTAACCCAACACAGGCAATATTTAGATAACACAGGACCCTGTTATCACACTCATATACACACACTAAACCTAACCTAACACTGGAAATATTTCGATAACACAGGATCCTGTTACAACACTCATATACACACAATAAACCTAACCCAACACTGGCAATATTTTGATAACACAGGATCCTGTTAGCACACTCACATACACACACTAAACCTAACCCAACACTGGCAATATTTTGATAACACAGGATCCTGTTATCACACTCATATAAACACACTAAACCTAACCTAACAAGGGCAATATTTTGATAACACAGGATCCTGTTATCACACTCATATACATACACTAAACCTAACCTAACACGGGCAATATTTCAATAACACACGACCCTGGTACCACACTCATATACACACACTAAACCTAACCCAACACGGGCAATATTTCGATAACACAGGATCCTGTTACCACACTCATATACACACACTAAACCTAACCTAACACGGGCAATATTTTGATAACACAGGATCCTGTTATCACACTCATATACATACACTAAACCTAACCTAACACGGGCAATATTTCAATACCACACGACCCTGTTATCACACTCATAGACACACACTAAACCTAACCCAACAAGGGCAATATTACGATCACACGGGATCCTGTTACCACACTCATATACACACGCAGTAAACCTAACCTAACACTGGCAATATTTTGATAACACAGGGCCCAGTTACCACACTCATATACACACACTAAACCTAACCCAACACGGGCAATATTTCGATAACACAGGATCCTGTTATCACACTCATAGACACACACTAAACCTAACCCAACACTGGCAATATTTCGATAACACAGGATCCTGTTATCACACTCATATACACACACTAAACCTAACCCAACACTGGCAATATTTCGATAACACAGGATCCTGTTATCACACACATATACACACACTAAACCTTAACCTAACACTGGCAATATTTCGAAAACACAGGATCCTGTTATCACACTCATATACACACACTAAACCTAACCTAACACGGGCAATATTTCAATAACACACGACCCTGTTATCACACTCATATACACTCACTAAACCTAACCCAATAAGGGCAATATTTCGATAACACAGGATATTCTTATCACACACTAAACCTAACCTAACACTGGCAATATTTCGATAACACAGGATCCTGGTATCACACTCATATACACACACTAAACCTAACACAACACTGGCAATATTTCGATTACACAGGATCCTGGTATCACACTCATATACACACACTAAACCTAACCCAACACTGGCAATATTTCGATAACACAGGATCCAGTTATCACACTCAGATACACACACTAAACCTAACCTAACACGGGCAATATTTCAATAACACACGACCGTGTTATCACACTAATTTACACACTAAACCTAACCCAATAAGGGCAATATTTCGATAACACAGGATCCTGTTATCACACTCACATACACACACTAAACCTAACCTAACACTGGAAATATTTCGATAACACAAGAGCCTGTTATCACACTCATATACTCACACTAAACCTAACTTAACACGGGCAATATTTCAATAACACACGATACTGTTATCACGCTCATATACACACACTAAACCTAACCCAACACAGGCAATATTTAGATAACACAGGACCCTGTTATCACACTCATATACACACACTAAACCTAACCTAACACGGGCAATATTTCGATAACACACGATCCTGTTACAACACTCATATACACACAATAAACCTAACCCAACACTGGCAATATTTTGATAACACAGGATCCTATTATCACACTCATATATACACACTAAACCTAACCTAACACGGGCAATATCCCGATAACAAGGATCCTGTTACAACACTCATATACAACACTAAACGAAACCTAACACTGGCAATATTTCTATAACACAAGATCCTGTTATCACACTAATATACACACACTAAACCTAACCCAACACTGGCAATATTTCGATAACACAGGATCCTGTTATCACACTCATATACACACACTAAACCTAACCCAACACTGGCAATATTTCGATAACACAGGATCCTGTTATCACACTCATATACACACACAAAACCTAACCCAGCACTGGCAATATTTCGATAACATAGCGTCCATTTATCACACTCATATACACACACTAAACCTAACACAACACATGCAATATTTCGATAACAGAGAGGCCTGTTATCTCACTCATATACACACAGTAAACCTAACCCAACACTGGCAATATTTCGATAACACAGGAGCCTGTTATCACACTCATACACACACTAAACCTAACCCAACACTGGCAATATTTCGATAACACAGGAGCCCGTTATCACACTCATATACACACACCAAACCTAACCCAACGCAGGCAATATTTCGATAACACAGGGCCCTGTTACCACACTGATATACGCACACTAAACCTAAATCAACACTGGCAATATTTCGATAATACAGGAGCCTGTTATCACACTCATATACACACACTAAACCTAACCCAACACTGGCAATATTTCGATAACACAGGATCCTGTTATCACACTCATATACACACACTAAACCTAACCTAACACTGGCAATATTTCGATAACACAGGATCGTGGTATCACACTCATATACACACACTAAACCTAACCCAACACTGGCAATATTTCGATAACACAGGATCCTAGTATCACACTCATATACACACACTAAACCTAACCAAACACTGGCAATATTTCGATAACACAGGATCCTGTTATCACACTCATATACACACACTAAACCTAACCTAACCTAACACGGGCAATATTTCAATAACACACGACCCTGTTATCACACTCATATACACACACTAAACCTAACCCAACACTGGCAATATTTTGATAACACAGGATCCCGTTAGCACACTCACATACACACACTAAACCTAACCCAACACTGGCAATATTTTGATAACACAGGATCCTGTTATCACACTCATATACACACACTAAACCTAACCTAACACGGGCAATATTTTGATAACACAGGATCCTGTTATCACACTCATATACATACACTAAACCTAACCTAACACGGGCAATATTTCCATAACACACGACCCTGGTACCACACTCATATACACACACTAAACCTAACCCAACACGGGCAATATTTCGATAACACAGGATCCTGTTACCACACTCATATACACACACACACTAAACCTAACCTAACACGGGCAATATTTTGATAAAACAGGATCCTGTTATCACACTCATATACATACACTAAACCTAACCTAACACGGGCAATATTTCAATACCACACGACCCTGTTATCACACTCATAGACACACACTAAACCTAACCCAACACGGGCAATATTTCGTAAACACGGGATCCTGTTACCACACTCATATACACATGCACTAAACCTAACCTAACACTGACAATATTTTGATAACACAGGGCCCTGTTACCACACTCATATACACACACTAAACCTAACTTGACACGGGCAATATTTCAATAACACACGACCCTGTTATCACACTCATAGACACACACTAAACCTAACATAACACTGGCAATATTTAGATAACACATGAGCCTGTTATCACACTCATATACACACACTAAACCTAACCCAACACTGGCAATATTTCGATAACACAGGATCCTGTTATCACACTCATATACACACACTAAACCTAACCCAACACTGGCAATATTTCGATAACACAGGATCCTGTTATCACACACATATACACACACTAAACCTTAACTTAACACTGGCAATATTTCGATAACACAGGATCCTGTTATCACACTCATATACACACACTAAACCTAAATCAACACTGGCAATATTTCGATAACACAAGAGCCTGTTATCACACTCATATACTCACACTAAACCTAACTTAACACGGGCAATATTTCAATAACACACGATACTGTTATCACGCTCATATACACACACTAAACCTAACCCAACACAGGCAATATTTAGATAACACAGGACCCTGTTATCACACTCATATACACACACTAAACCTAACCTAACACGGGCAATATTTCGATAACACACGATCCTGTTACAACACTCATATACACACAATAAACCTAACCCAACACTGGCAATATTTTGATAACACAGGATCCTATTATCACACTCATATATACACACTAAACCTAACCTAACACGGGCAATATCCCGATAACAAGGATCCTGTTACAACACTCATATACAACACTAAACGAAACCTAACACTGGCAATATTTCTATAACACAAGATCCTGTTATCACACTAATATACACACACTAAACCTAACCCAACACTGGCAATATTTCGATAACACAGGATCCTGTTATCACACTCATATACACACACTAAACCTAACCCAACACTGGCAATATTTCGATAACACAGGATCCTGTTATCACACTCATATACACACACAAAACCTAACCCAGCACTGGCAATATTTCGATAACATAGCATCCATTTATCACACTCATATACACACACTAAACCTAACACAACACATGCAATATTTCGATAACAGAGAGGCCTGTTATCTCACTCATATACACACAGTAAACCTAACCCAACACTGGCAATATTTCGATAACACAGGAGCCTGTTATCACACTCATACACACACTAAACCTAACCCAACACTGGCAATATTTCGATAACACAGGAGCCCGTTATCACACTCATATACACACACCAAACCTAACCCAACGCAGGCAATATTTCGATAACACAGGGCCCTGTTACCACACTGATATACGCACACTAAACCTAAATCAACACTGGCAATATTTCGATAATACAGGAGCCTGTTATCACACTCATATACACACACTAAACCTAACCCAACACTGGCAATATTTCGATAACACAGGATCCTGTTATCACACTCATATACACACACTAAACCTAACCTAACACTGGCAATATTTCGATAACACAGGATCGTGGTATCACACTCATATACACACACTAAACCTAACCCAACACTGGCAATATTTCGATAACACAGGATCCTAGTATCACACTCATATACACACACTAAACCTAACCAAACACTGGCAATATTTCGATAACACAGGATCCTGTTATCACACTCATATACACACACTAAACCTAACCTAACCTAACACGGGCAATATTTCAATAACACACGACCCTGTTATCACACTCATATACACACACTAAACCTAACCCAACACTGGCAATATTTTGATAACACAGGATCCCGTTAGCACACTCACATACACACACTAAACCTAACCCAACACTGGCAATATTTTGATAACACAGGATCCTGTTATCACACTCATATACACACACTAAACCTAACCTAACACGGGCAATATTTTGATAACACAGGATCCTGTTATCACACTCATATACATACACTAAACCTAACCTAACACGGGCAATATTTCCATAACACACGACCCTGGTACCACACTCATATACACACACTAAACCTAACCCAACACGGGCAATATTTCGATAACACAGGATCCTGTTACCACACTCATATACACACACACACTAAACCTAACCTAACACGGGCAATATTTTGATAAAACAGGATCCTGTTATCACACTCATATACATACACTAAACCTAACCTAACACGGGCAATATTTCAATACCACACGACCCTGTTATCACACTCATAGACACACACTAAACCTAACCCAACACGGGCAATATTTCGTAAACACGGGATCCTGTTACCACACTCATATACACATGCACTAAACCTAACCTAACACTGACAATATTTTGATAACACAGGGCCCTGTTACCACACTCATATACACACACTAAACCTAACTTGACACGGGCAATATTTCAATAACACACGACCCTGTTATCACACTCATAGACACACACTAAACCTAACATAACACTGGCAATATTTAGATAACACATGAGCCTGTTATCACACTCATATACACACACTAAACCTAACCCAACACTGGCAATATTTCGATAACACAGGATCCTGTTATCACACTCATATACACACACTAAACCTAACCCAACACTGGCAATATTTCGATAACACAGGATCCTGTTATCACACACATATACACACACTAAACCTTAACTTAACACTGGCAATATTTCGATAACACAGGATCCTGTTATCACACTCATATACACACACTAAACCTAAATCAACACTGGCAATATTTCGATAACACAGGATCCTGTTATCACACTCATATACACACACTAAACCTAACCTAACACTGGCAATATTTCGATAACACAGGATCCTGGTATCACACTCATATACACACACTAAACCTAACCCAACACTGGCAATATTTCGATAACACAGGATCCTGGTACCACACTCATATACACACACTAAACCTAACCAAACACTGGCAATATTTCGATAACACAGGATCCTGTTATCACACTCACATACACACACTAAACCTAACCTAACACGGGCAATATTTCAATAACACACGACCCTGTTATCACACTCATATACACTCACTAAACCTAATCCAATAAGGGCAATACTTCGATAACACAGGATATCCTTATCACACTCATATACACACACTAAACCTAACCTAACACTGGCAATATTTCGATAACACAGGATCCTGGTATCACACTCATATACACACACTAAACCTAACACAACACTGGCAATATTTCGATAACACAGGATCCTGGTATCACACTCATATACACACACTAAACCTAACCCAACACTGGCAATATTTCGATAACACAGGATCCAGTTATCACACTCAGATACACACACTAAACCTAACCTACCACGGGCAATATTTCAATAACACACGACCATGTTATCACACTCATATACACACTAAACCTAACCCAATAAGGGCAATATTTCGATAACACAGGATCCTGTTATCACACTCACATACACACACTAAACCTAACCTGACACGGGCAATATTTTAATAACACAGGGCCCTGTTACCACACTCATATACACACATTAAACCTAACCCAACACTGGAAATATTTCGATAACACAAGAGAATGTTATCACACTCATATACACACACTAAACCTAACCCAACACTGGCAATATTTCGATAACACAGGATCCTGGTATCACACTCATATACACACACTAAACCTAACCAAACACTGGCAATATTTCGATAACACAGGATCCTGTTATCACACTCATATACACACACTAAACCTAACCTAACACGGGCAATATTTCAATAACACACGACCCTGTTATCACACTCATATACACTCACTAAACCTAACCCAATAAGGGCAATATTTCGATAACACAGGATATTCTTATCACACACTAAACCTAACCTAACACTGGCAATATTTCGATAACACAGGATCCTGGTATCACACTCATATACACACACTAAACCTAACACAACACTGGCAATATTTCGATTACACAGGATCCTGGTATCACACTCATATACACACACTAAACCTAACCCAACACTGGCAATATTTCGATAACACAGGATCCAGTTATCACACTCAGATACACACACTAAACCTAACCTAACACGGGCAATATTTCAATAACACACGACCGTGTTATCACACTCATTTACACACTAAACCTAACCCAATAAGGGCAATATTTCGATAACACAGGATCCTGTTATCACACTCACATACACACACTAAACCTAACCTAACACGGGCAATATTTTAATAACACAGGGCCCTGTTACCACACTCATATACACACATTAAACCTAACCCAACACTGGAAATATTTCGATAACACAAGAGCCTGTTATCACACTCATATACTCACACTAAACCTAACTTAACACGGGCAATATTTCAATAACACACGATACTGTTATCACGCTCATATACACACACTAAACCTAACCCAACACAGGCAATATTTAGATAACACAGGACCCTGTTATCACACTCATATACACACACTAAACCTAACCTAACACGGGCAATATTTCGATAACACACGATCCTGTTACAACACTCATATACACACAATAAACCTAACCCAACACTGGCAATATTTTGATAACACAGGATCCTATTATCACACTCATATATACACACTAAACCTAACCTAACACGGGCAATATCTCGATAACAAGGATCCTGTTACAACACTCATATACAACACTAAACGAAACCTAACACTGGCAATATTTCTATAACACAAGATCCTGTTATCACACTAATATACACACACTAAACCTAACCCAACACTGGCAATATTTCGATAACACAGGATCCTGTTATCACACTCATATACACACACTAAACCTAACCCAACACTGGCAATATTTCGATAACACAGGATCCTGTTATCACACTCATATACACACACAAAACCTAACACAACACTGGCAATATTTCGATAACATAGCATCCATTTATCACACTCATATACACACACTAAACCTAACACAACACATGCAATATTTCGATAACAGAGAGGCCTGTTATCTCACTCATATACACACAGTAAACCTAACCCAACACTGGCAATATTTCGATAACACAGGAGCCTGTTATCACACTCATACACACACTAAACCTAACCCAACACTGGCAATATTTCGATAACACAGGAGCCCGTTATCACACTCATATACACACACCAAACCTAACCCAACGCAGGCAATATTTCGATAACACAGGGCCCTGTTACCACACTGATATACGCACACTAAACCTAACACAACACTGGCAATATTTCGATAATACAGGAGCCTGTTATCACACTCATATACACACACTAAACCTAACCCAACACTGGCAATATTTCGATAACACAGGATCCTGTTATCACACTCATATACACACACTAAACCTAACCTAACACTGGCAATATTTCGATAACACAGGATCGTGGTATCACACTCATATACACACACTAAACCTAACCCAACACTGGCAATATTTCGATAACACAGGATCCTAGTATCACACTCATATACACACACTAAACCTAACCAAACACTGGCAATATTTCGATAACACAGGATCCTGTTATCACACTCATATACACACACTAAACCTAACCTAACCTAACTAGGGCAATATTTCAATAACACACGACCCTGTTATCACACTCATATACACAGACTAAACCTAACTCAATAAGGGCAATATTTCGATAACACAGGATCCTGTTATCACACTCATATACACACACTAAACCTAACCTAACACGGGCAATATTTTAATAACACAGGGTCCTGTTACCTCACTCATATACACACAATAAACCTAACCCAACACTGGCAATATTTCGTTAACACAGGATCCTGCTATCACACTCATATACACGCACTAAACCTAACCCAACACTGGCAATATTTCGATAACACAGGATCCTGGTATCACACTCATATACACACACTAAACCTAACCAAACACTGGCAATATTTCGATAACACAGGATCCTGTTATCACACTCATATACACACACTAAACCTAACCTAACACGGGCAATAGTGAGTGAGTGAGTGATTAGGGTTTAAGGGCCCGTCGACAGCTAGGTCATTAGAGCCCCAAGTCACAAGATAAAAAACGGATAAAACTCACCACCACTTAAAACTCAAAGTTAAATAGTAAAACGCAAGCTAAAACAGCCAAAAGCTAAAACAGTTAAAACTTAAAAACTTGTCTAAAATGTATGCTCGAAATAGTTAAAAGCGTGTAAAATGATCTAAAAAGGTAAGCAGATAAAACGTAAAAGGTAAAAAGTAAAACCACGCAATAAAATTTAAACTTGCTTACCAAAGCCAATGCTGCCGACAAACCGCAGCACTGAATCCACAGCTACTGGGTCGTCGCCTAACATCGTCTTTAAACTAGAACCCAGGCCAAACAACTGGCGCTCACGATTGTAGCGCGGACAATCAACTAGGACATGGGCCACAGAGAGCTGAACGCCACAGGTGGAACATACCGGCGCCGGCTCACCGCGCAGATGGTGTCCATGCGTGATGCGCGTGTGACCTATTCTCAGGCGGGCCAAGATGACTTCTGCCCGCCTGGTATCCCTTGATGATGTTATCCAAGGCTGCACCGTTTCCTTGATTGTCCGCAATTGCGTGCCAGTGATGTCTAACGCTTCCCATGATTGTTGCCAGACATATAAAAGATGGCGACGGAAGTACCGTTGTACATCCGTGTAAGGAAGACTGCGTGTAAAAATCTCCGGCAAACGGCAGGCAGACTTAGCAGCCTCGTCAGCCGCTTCGTTGCCGGGAATGCCCACGTGGCCTGGGGTCCAAGTAAAAACTATCTGGTATCCACGCAAGAGTAACTGCGAAACGAGTGTCTGAATTTTCATAATTAATGCTGACGTGCCGACAAACTGTTGCAATGCCTGCAGTGCGCTCAGAGAGTCGCAGCAGATGATAAAACTTCCAGGATCGGAACTGGAGATAAAAAGGACGAAATAAAAGATTGCAAACAGCTCGGCGGTAAAAACGGAACTCAAGTCTGGAAGACGGTACTTGTGAGTCTCACCGTTATGCACAAAGCTACACCCTGTAGCCCCATCCACCTGGGAACCATCGGTAAATACAGGAATGTAATTCCGGTAACGTCCCAGGATCTCGGTGAAAAGCTGACAATACACCGATGGAGGGGTAGCTAACTTAGCATTCGTCGAAAGCTCCAGGTCGAACTGGGCACGCTGTAATTGCCATGGAGGACAGCGGCCAAAAAAATACCGTTCGACAGCAGGCATGCGGAGCGCGTGTGCACTAAGCAGCTCGCGAAACCGAATACCGCTTGGACGAGAGATCGTGCTATTCCGGAGATAACGGTGAGCGAGTTCCGGGCGCAATACAGGATTAAAAGACGGGTGACCAGGATGGGCTGCCAAACGGGCCACGTAAGAACACAATAAAAACGAGCGCCGAATAGAAAGTGGAGGTTCACCAGAGTCAGCATACAGACACTCTACACGACTAGTGCGGAAAGCTCCAGTAGCTAGACGGATACCAGCATTATGTACAGTATTTAAAAAACGAAGTTTAGAGGCGGACGCTGCGCCATAAATAAAACTGCCGTAATCTAGTTTGGACCTCACCAATGAACGATACAGCCTCAACATGACAGTGCGATCGCCGCCCCAAGATACTCCAGATAAAACCCGGAGTATTCGAAGCGAACGATCGCAAGAGGCACGAAGTTGACGAATGTGGTGCTCCCATGTGAGCTTGCTGTCGAGGTGAAGGCCCAAGAACTTGATGTGCGAAACAAACGGCAGGGGTGTGTCACGCAAATACAGTTCTGGAGGAGGATGTACACCACGAAGTCGATGAAAGTGGACACATTGTGTTTTCGTAGGGGAGAACTTAAAACCGGCATGAAGGGCCCAAGCAGCGATAGAGGATATGGTCAACTGCAGTTGACGTTCTATGTGCTCAAGACTATAAGATCGATAATAGATCGCAAAATCGTCAACGTACAGTGACATCGGTATTCCCCTACGAACAACATTAGCAATGCCGTTAATGGCAACTGCAAAGAGCGTTACACTAAGAATCGACCCCTGGGGCACACCATTTTCCCGAATCCTCTCTCGTGAGAACGTATTACCAATGCGGACACGAAAGCGGCGCAGAGCTAAAAAATTAAAAAGAAATATTGCTAAAAAACCTCGCAAACCATACCCGTGAAGAGTACGGAGAATACCATGACGCCATGTGGTATCGTAGGCCTTCTCCAGATCGAAGAAGACACCCACGACATGCTGCTTCAAAAGAAAGGCATTTTGGATGTAGGCTTCCATGCGTGTCAGATTGTCGACACTGGAGCGATGGCGACGAAAACCGCACTGAACATTGCTCAGCAGGCTATTCGTCTCTAGCCACCACACTAAGCGAGTGTTGATCATCCGTTCAAAGGTCTTGCAGACGACACTCGTCAGGCATATAGGGCGGTAGCTAGAGGGAAGTGTACGGTCTTTTCCTGGTCGAGGGATAGGGATCACAACACCCTCTCGCCAGGAAGACGGAAAAACCTGCTGAAGCCAGATGCGGTTATAGATGCTCAACAGGAAGGAACGAGCCGGAGGTGGAAGATGAAGCAGCATTTGGCGATGGATGTCATCAGGACCAGGAGAAGTGTCGTGAGCGAGGGACAAAGAATGCGCCAGTTCCGCTTCAGTAAAAGGTGCATTGTAGGATTCACTACAATCACTGTTAAAATTTAGGCTTATCCGCTCCGCAGATTCCTTAATCAGTAAAAAGGCTCCGTCGTAGCTTTGAATTTGGCTAGCACTGGCGAAAGAATCGGCAAGGGCGTCGGCGATATCCTGCTCGCTGGTGTATATGGAGCCCTGTACGGCAAGACCGGGGATGATCGTCCGGCGACACTTACCGTACATACGCCGGACGGCAGTCCACACCTTCTGGGCCGAACTGCGACGTGAAAGGGAAGACACGTACGATTCCCAGGATGTGCGTTTTGCATTGCGCAATACAAAGCGAGCCCTTGCACGAGAACGTTTAAAAGCAATAAAATTCGCCTCCGTAGGGTGTATGCGGAAAACACGCAGAGCACGCTTACGTGCTTTAATAGCCAAACGGCATTCCTCGGACCACCAAGGCACAGGGACGTGACGTGGTGTGGATGAACCCCGAGGAATACTGGATTCTGCTGCGAGAAGGATAGAGCATATAAAATACTCCACCATGTCGTCAATGGTGGTAAAAACATTGTTGGACAAGTGAATGAGGGAACGGAATTTCCCCCAGTCAGCCTTGGAAATAATCCAGTGAGGATATCGTGTGGGTACAGAATGATGGACGGATATGTGAACGTTAATGGGATAGTGATCACTGCCAAATAGGTCGGAAAGAACCGACCAATCGAGAAGAGGTACCAGCGACGGGCTGCAGAAAGTAACATCTAGGGCGGAATGGGTACCATAGGCAGAGGATAAGAAGGTAGGAGCACCAGTGTTTAATAGCACTAAGCCGGACATATCACAAACGTCTGCTACAAGGCAACCACGAGCATCGTCAGTGTCGGAGCCCCACAAGGTGTTTTTGGCATTCAGATCGCCTAGAAGAAGAAACGGTGGCGGAATCTGTGCCAAGAGAGCCCGAAGTTCGTTCTCGTGTACGACACTGACCGGTGGCAGATAGACATTACAGATAGAGAAAGAAAGGTTCTGCAGCTGTACACGTACCGCTACAGCTTGGAGCGGCGTGTTTAGGGGTATGCTGGTGGCAGGGATGGTATTCGCCACCAGAATAGCAACACCACCGCTTGCCCGTCGATCAGGTGCAGAATCATGTCTAAAGGCCACAAATCCACGAAGATAGAGTGCGTGATGAGGTTGCAGATGGGTTTCCTGTAGACAGACGATAGATGGACAGCGTTGAGAAATTAGATGCTGTATGTCCGGAACACGTGCCCGGAACCCATTAACATTCCACTGGATTATTTCCATAGTGAAAAAGGATTAATGGCTAGTCTTCATCTTTTTCTTCTTTTTCACCTTGGCTGACTTAGGTCCAACTATGTGGAAGTCGCCGTCCTCTGGCGATTCCTCGGAGGTGTGCGAGGCAGAGGATCCCCTACGACTCGCAGAGCGAGAGCGGGATCTCTGTGAGGACGTGAGACTACTTGCGCGAACTTTATGTCGCGAACGACTTCCATCGATAGGATCCTTACCGCTTCCTAACGGCTTGGAAACTGTGGTCTGCACGGCGGAAGATGTTTTAGACACTGCACTTTTTCGACTAACTGTTGGGGTGCTCTCTGGAAGGTCAGTCTGTGTCGAGGCATTTGCAACGGTGACATGTTGCAAGCCGACAGTAGCAACAGGAGGGCGCCGAGCTGCCGACGAATAAGCTAAGGTGGTGGCAGGCTTCAGTTGTTCGAAACGCCGACGCGCTTCTATAAATGTCAGGCGCTCCTTTACCCGCAACTCCTGAATACTCTTTTCGTCCAAGAACTTAGGACACTGACGTGAGCTAGATGGATGGTTACCCCCACAGTTCACACAGCATGGGTCTCGAGTGCAAGCCGTGTCTTCGTGTGCCGGTAAGCCGCAACGTTCACAAGCTGCAGGATGGTTACACGAGGTCCTAGTATGCCCGAATCTCTGACACTGAAAACAGCGCATGGGATTCGGGACATACGGTCGTACTGCAGCACGCTCGTAGCCACAGTAGATGTACTCTGGCAGCTGAGTGCCCTTAAACGTAAGGAATACTGTACGTAAGGCACACTCTTTCCCATCCTGTTTCCGAGTTAATCGGTATGCTTGGCAGACTCGCTGATCAGAGAGGCAGGTGACAATTTCTTCGTTGGAGAGATCGTCGAGGCTGGAAGTGGTTACTACTCCTCTACACGAGTTGAGGGTCTTATGTGGGGCTACCCGGATAGGGTAGGAGCCCAACAAACTCGCCTTCAACAGCTTCTGCGACTGATCTCCATTCATCACCTCGATCAATAACGTGCCATCTCTAAGTCTGGTTGCGTTTTTAACCGGGCCACAGATCCTATCGACTTCTTTTTTGATATAGAACGGGCTAATGTCCTTCATCGTCTTTCCTTCACATTGCAAGGTCAGCACCAAAAAACTGTCAATGAGGGAGGGTTTGCGCGGAGACATGATTATTTGGACCCCCATCCGGAACCGTCGGCGTCAGCCTGCCATCCGGGGGTCAAAGGATAAAAGACACCAAAATCTCCACGGTCTGTGCCGCCATGGAGACCCCTCCATGACTGACCTCAAGGCGTACTTCAGAGGAGCCACCCTCCGATCTCCACTGCTTGTCCGCATGGGTAAACCGTTCACCACGTGACACCCCGGTTTTAGGCCCCCACCACAGGAATAACCGCCTGTGGCTCCCCGCTTTAGCACACGCTGCCTCAACGGAGTCAGCGTGGATTCAGGGGACTTCGGGTTGATTACACCGGGGCTCCGTCAGCGGTAACACGTCCGGCCGGTGATACTAACCCGACGGCACGCGGCCGTCGGGAGATTAACACCGGCCGTGCCCTCAAGGAGCTACGTGGGTGTACATGACGTGTGGACGGGCTCCGCACCTAAGGCTACACATGGGGGCAGTGTGGAGGGTCCGCACAACCTTCGCGCCTGAGACCTCCGAAGAGCACACAAGTCGGGGGCCGCGCTGAAAACCGTGGGACAGGACCACGGAGATAGGAAAGATCCCTGCTGGTGAGACAGGAGTTATACAACTAAGGCCTTACTAACTAATAATCGGAATAAACCTAGACGAGGAAGAGGGTGATGTAAAAAGCAACATAAAATGCTGCACG
The DNA here is from genome assembly GCA_030765045.1 of Tenodera sinensis. Taxonomy (NCBI): domain Eukaryota; kingdom Metazoa; phylum Arthropoda; class Insecta; order Mantodea; family Mantidae; genus Tenodera; species Tenodera sinensis. The sequence goes on along the minus strand of CM060974.1, from coordinate 75,024,587 downwards.
TGGCACAGTTAATGAAGGTGGAGGGGGTGAAGTGATAGTGAGCAGCTCGGGGCCCCGGGTGCGCCAAACCCGGACCTACCGTGGTAGGTTCCCCTGGGGGAGTTTGATTTCGGAGTCCTCTTCTCCTAGATGAGTCGTCGACCAAGACTAACGAGCCTCATCTACCCGTTGGAATGTTCTTAGCTTCCCCTCACCTCTTGCCTACCAGTGGTCACAAAGACACACTTAGTAGGCCGTCTGGTTCGGGTACTGAGCCCCTCCGCCACGGCAAGGCGACACTCCTTCGGAGGGGACACGGGCAATATTTCAATAACACACGACCCTGTTATCACACTCATATACAGTCACTAAACCTAACCCAATAAGGGCAATATTTCGATAACACAGGATATTCTTATCACACTCATATACACACACTAAACCTAACCTAACACTGGCAATATTTCGATAACACAGGATCCAGTTATCACACTCAGATACACACACTAAACCTAACCTAACACGGGCAATATTTCAATAACACACGACCGTGTTATCGCACTCATATACACACTAAACCTAACCCAATAAGGGCAATATTTCGATAACACAGGATATTCTTATCACACTCATATACACACACTAAACCTAACCTAACACTGGCAATATTTCGATAACACAGGATCCAGTTATCACACTCAGATACACACACTAAACCTAACCCAACACTGGCAATATTTCGTTAACACAGGATCCTGCTATCACACTCATATACACGCACTAAACCTAACCCAACACTGGCAATATTTCGATAACACAGGATCCTGGTATCACACTCATATACACACACTAAACCTAACACAACACTGGCCATATTTCGATAACACAGGATCCTGGTATCACACTCATATACACACACTAAACCTAACCCAACACTGGCAATATTTCGATAACACAGGATCCAGTTATCACACTCAGATACACACACTAAACCTAACCTAACACGGGCAATATTTCAATAACACACGACCGTGTTATCGCACTCATATACACACTAAACCTAACCCAATAAGGGCAATATTTCGATAACATAGGACCCTGTTATCACACTCACATACACACACTAAACCTAACCTAACACGGGCAATATTTTAATAACACAGGGCCCTGTTGCCACACTCATATACGCACATTAAACCTAACCCAACACTGGAAATATTTCGATTACACAAGAGCCTGTTATCACACTCATATACACACACTAAACCTAACTTAACACGGGCAATATTTCAATAACACACGATACTGTTATCACGCTCATATACACACACTAAACCTAACCCAACACAGGCAATATTTAGATAACACAGGACCCTGTTATCACACTCATATACACACACTAAACCTAACCTAACACTGGCAATATTTCGATAACACAGGATCCTGTTACAACACTCATATACACACAATAAACCTAACCCAACACTGGCAATATTTTGATAACACAGGATCCTGTTAGCACACTCACATACACACACTAAACCTAACCCAACACTGGCAATATTTTGATAACACAGGATCCTGTTATCACACTCATATACACACACTAAACCTAACCTAACAAGGGCAATATTTTGATAACACAGGATCCTGTTATCACACTCATATACATACACTAAACCTAACCTAACACGGGCAATATTTCAATAACACACGACCCTGGTACCACACTCATATACACACACTAAACCTAACCCAACACGGGCAATATTTCGATAACACAGGATCCTGTTACCACACTCATATACACACACTAAACCTAACCTAACACGGGCAATATTTTGATAACACAGGATCCTGTTATCACACTCATATACATACACTAAACCTAACCTAACACGGGCAATATTTCAATACCACACGACCCTGTTATCACACTCATAGACACACACTAAACCTAACCCAACAAGGGCAATATTACGATCACACGGGATCCTGTTACCACACTCATATACACACGCAGTAAACCTAACCTAACACTGGCAATATTTTGATAACACAGGGCCCAGTTACCACACTCATATACACACACTAAACCTAACCCAACACGGGCAATATTTCGATAACACAGGATCCTGTTATCACACTCATAGACACACACTAAACCTAACCCAACACTGGCAATATTTCGATAACACAGGATCCTGTTATCACACTCATATACACACACTAAACCTAACCCAACACTGGCAATATTTCGATAACACAGGATCCTGTTATCACACACATATACACACACTAAACCTTAACCTAACACTGGCAATATTTCGAAAACACAGGATCCTGTTATCACACTCATATACACACACTAAACCTAACCTAACACGGGCAATATTTCAATAACACACGACCCTGTTATCACACTCATATACACTCACTAAACCTAACCCAATAAGGGCAATATTTCGATAACACAGGATATTCTTATCACACACTAAACCTAACCTAACACTGGCAATATTTCGATAACACAGGATCCTGGTATCACACTCATATACACACACTAAACCTAACACAACACTGGCAATATTTCGATTACACAGGATCCTGGTATCACACTCATATACACACACTAAACCTAACCCAACACTGGCAATATTTCGATAACACAGGATCCAGTTATCACACTCAGATACACACACTAAACCTAACCTAACACGGGCAATATTTCAATAACACACGACCGTGTTATCACACTCATTTACACACTAAACCTAACCCAATAAGGGCAATATTTCGATAACACAGGATCCTGTTATCACACTCACATACACACACTAAACCTAACCTAACACGGGCAATATTTTAATAACACAGGGCCCTGTTACCACACTCATATACACACATTAAACCTAACCCAACACTGGAAATATTTCGATAACACAAGAGCCTGTTATCACACTCATATACTCACACTAAACCTAACTTAACACGGGCAATATTTCAATAACACACGATACTGTTATCACGCTCATATACACACACTAAACCTAACCCAACACAGGCAATATTTAGATAACACAGGACCCTGTTATCACACTCATATACACACACTAAACCTAACCTAACACGGGCAATATTTCGATAACACACGATCCTGTTACAACACTCATATACACACAATAAACCTAACCCAACACTGGCAATATTTTGATAACACAGGATCCTATTATCACACTCATATATACACACTAAACCTAACCTAACACGGGCAATATCTCGATAACAAGGATCCTGTTACAACACTCATATACAACACTAAACGAAACCTAACACTGGCAATATTTCTATAACACAAGATCCTGTTATCACACTAATATACACACACTAAACCTAACCCAACACTGGCAATATTTCGATAACACAGGATCCTGTTATCACACTCATATACACACACTAAACCTAACCCAACACTGGCAATATTTCGATAACACAGGATCCTGTTATCACACTCATATACACACACAAAACCTAACCCAACACTGGCAATATTTCGATAACATAGCATCCATTTATCACACTCATATACACACACTAAACCTAACACAACACATGCAATATTTCGATAACAGAGAGGCCTGTTATCTCACTCATATACACACAGTAAACCTAACCCAACACTGGCAATATTTCGATAACACAGGATCCTGTTATCACACCCATATACACACACTAAACCTAACCTAACACGGGCAATTTTTCAATAACACACGACCCTGTTATCACACTCATATACACTCACTAAACCTAACCCAATAAGGGCAATATTTCGATAACACAGGATATTCTTATCACACACTAAACCTAACCTAACACTGGCAATATTTCGATAACACAGGATCCTGGTATCACACTCATATACACACACTAAACCTAACCCAACACTGGCAATATTTCGATAACACAGGATCCAGTTATCACACTCAGATACACACACTAAACCTAACCTAACACGGGCAATATTTCAATAACACACGACCGTGTTATCACACTCATATACACACTAAACCTAACCCAATAAGGGCAATATTTCGATAACACAGGATCCTGTTATCACACTCACATACACACACTAAACCTAACCTAACACGGGCAATATTTTAATAACACAGGGCCCTGTTACCACACTCATATACACACATTAAACCTAACCCAACACTGGAAATATTTCGATAACACAAGAGCCTGTTATCACACTCATATACACACACTAAACCTAACTTAACACGGGCAATATTTCAATAACACACGATACTGTTATCACGCTCATATACACACACTAAACCTAACCCAACACAGGCAATAGTTAGATAACACAGGACCCTGTTATCACACTCATATACACACACTAAACCTAACCTAACACGGGCAATATTTCGTTAACACAGGATCCTGTTACAACACTCATATACACACAATAGACCTAATCCAACACTGGCAATATTTTGATAACACAGGATCCTAGTATCACACTCATATACACACACTAAACCTAACCAAACACTGGCAATATTTCGATAACACAGGATCCTGTTATCACACTCATATACACACACTAAACCTAACCTTACCTTAACACGGGCAATATTTCAATAACACAAGACCCTGTTATCACACTCATATACACACACTAAACCTAACTCAATAAGGGCAATATTTCGATAACACAGGATCCTGTTATCACACTCATATACACACACTAAACCTAACCTAACACGGGCAATATTTTAATAACACAGGGTCCTGTTACCACACTCATATACACACAATAAACCTAACCCAACACTGGCAATATTTCGTTAACACAGGATCCTGGTATCACACTCATATACACGCACTAAACCTAACCCAACACTGGCAATATTTCGATAACACAGGATCCTGGTATCACACTCATATACACACACTAAACCTAACCAAACACTGGCAATATTTCGATAACACAGGATCCTGGTATCACACTCATATACACACACTAAACCTAACCTAACACGGGCAATATTTCAATAACACACGACCCTGTTATCACACTCATATACAGTCACTAAACCTAACCCAATAAGGGCAATATTTCGATAACACAGGATATTCTTATCACACTCATATACACACACTAAACCTAACACAACACTGGCCATATTTCGATAACACAGGATCCTGGTATCACACTCATATACACACACTAAACCTAACCCAACACTGGCAATATTTCGATAACACAGGATCCAGTTATCACACTCAGATACACACACTAAACCCAACCTAACACGGGCAATATTTCAATAACACACGACCGTGTTATCACACTCATATACACACTAAACCTAACCCAATAAGGGCAATATTTCGATAACATAGGATCCTGTTATCACACTCACATACACACACTAAACCTAACCTAACACGGGCAATATTTTAATAACACAGGGCCCTGTTGCCACACTCATATACGCACATTAAACCTAACCCAACACTGGAAATATTTCGATTACACAAGAGCCTGTTATCACACTCATATACACACACTAAACCTAACTTAACACGGGCAATATTTCAATAACACACGATACTGTTATCACGCTCATATACACACACTAAACCTAACCCAACACAGGCAATATTTAGATAACACAGGACCCTGTTATCACACTCATATACACACACTAAACCTAACCTAACACTGGCAATATTTCGATAACACAGGATCCTGTTACAACACTCATATACACACAATAAACCTAACCCAACACTGGCAATATTTTGATAACACAGGATCCTGTTAGCACACTCACATACACACACTAAACCTAACCCAACACTGGCAATATTTTGATAACACAGGATCCTGTTATCACACTCATATACACACACTAAACCTAACCTAACAAGGGCAATATTTTGATAACACAGGATCCTGTTATCACACTCATATACATACACTAAACCTAACCTAACACGGGCAATATTTCAATAACACACGACCCTGGTACCACACTCATATACACACACTAAACCTAACCCAACACGGGCAATATTTCGATAACACAGGATCCTGTTACCACACTCATATACACACACTAAACCAAACCTAACACGGGCAATATTTTGATAACACAGGATCCTGTTATCACACTCATATACATACACTAAACCTAACCTAACACGGGCAATATTTCAATACCACACGACCCTGTTATCACACTCATAGACACACACTAAACCTAACCCAACAAGGGCAATATTACGATCACACGGGATCCTGTTACCACACTCATATACACACGCAGTAAACCTAACCTAACACTGGCAATATTTTGATAACACAGGGCCCAGTTACCACACTCATATACACACACTAAACCTAACCCAACACGGGCAATATTTCGATAACACAGGATCCTGTTATCACACTCATAGACACACACTAAACCTAACCCAACGCTGGCAATATTTCGATAACACAGGATCCTGTTATCACACTCATATACACACACTAAACCTAACCCAACACTGGCAATATTTCGATAACACAGGATCCTGTTATCACACACATATACACACACTAAACCTTAACCTAACACTGGCAATATTTCGAAAACACAGGATCCTGTTATCACACTCATATACACACACTAAACCTAACCCAACAATGGCAATATTTCGATAACACAGGATCCTGTTATCACACTCATATACACACACTAAACCTAACCTAACACTGGCAATATTTCGATAACACAGGATCCTGGTATCACACTCATATACACACACTAAACCTAACCCAACACTGGCAATATTTCGATAACACAGGATCCTGGTATCACACTCATATACACACACTAAACCTAACCAAACACTGGCAATATTTCGATAACACAGGATCCTGTTATCACACCCATATACACACACTAAACCTAACCTAACACGGGCAATTTTTCAATAACACACGACCCTGTTATCACACTCATATACACTCACTAAACCTAACCCAATAAGGGCAATATTTCGATAACACAGGATATTCTTATCACACACTAAACCTAACCTAACACTGGCAATATTTCGATAACACAGGATCCTGGTATCACACTCATATACACACACTAAACCTAACACAACACTGGCAATATTTCGATAACACAGGATCCTTGTATCACACTCATATACACACACTAAACCTAACCCAACACTGGCAATATTTCGATAACACAGGATCCAGTTATCACACTCAGATACACACACTAAACCTAACCTAACACGGGCAATATTTCAATAACACACGACCGTGTTATCACACTCATATACACACTAAACCTAACCCAATAAGGGCAATATTTCGATAACACAGGATCCTGTTATCACACTCACATACACACACTAAACCTAACCTAACACGGGCAATATTTTAATAACACAGGGCCCTGTTACCACACTCATATACACACATTAAACCTAACCCAACACTGGAAATATTTCGATAACACAAGAGCCTGTTATCACACTCATATACACACACTAAACCTAACTTAACACGGGCAATATTTCAATAACACACGATACTGTTATCACGCTCATATACACACACTAAACCTAACCCAACACAGGCAATAGTTAGATAACACAGGACCCTGTTATCACACTCATATACACACACTAAACCTAACCTAACACGGGCAATATTTCGTTAACACAGGATCCTGTTACAACACTCATATACACACAATAGACCTAATCCAACACTGGCAATATTTTGATAACACAGGATCCTATTATCACACTCATATACAACCACTAAACCTAACCTAACACGGGCAATATTTCGATAACATAGGATCCTGTTACAACACTCATATACAACACTAAACGAAACCTAACTCTGGCAATATATCTATAACACAAGATCCTGTTATCACACTAATATACACACACTAAACCTAACCCAACACTGGCAATATTTCGATAACACAGGATCCTGTTATCACACTCATATTACACACACTAAACCTAACCCAACACTGGCAATATTTCGATAACACAGGATCCTGTTACAACACTCATATACACACAATAAACCTAACCCAACACTGGCAATATTTTGATAACACAGGATCCTGTTAGCACACTCACATACACACACTAAACCTAACCCAACACTGGCAATATTTTGATAACACAGGATCCTGTTATCACACTCATATACATACACTAAACCTAACCTAACACGGGCAATATTTCAATACCACACGACCCTGTTATCACACTCATAGACACACACTAAACCTAACCCAACAAGGGCAATATTACGATCACACGGGATCCTGTTACCACACTCATATACACACGCACTAAACCTAACCTAACACTGGCAATATTTTGATAACACAGGGCCCAGTTACCACACTCATATACACACACTAAACCTAACCTAACACGGGCAATATTTCAATAACACACGACCCTGTTATCACACTCATAGACACACACTAAACCTAACATAACACTGGCAATATTTAGATAACACATGAGCCTGTTACCACACTCATATACACACACTAAACCTAACCCAACACTGGCAATATTTCGATAACACAGGATCCTGTTATCACACTCATATACACACACTAAACCTAACCCAACACTGGCAATATTTCGATAACACAGGATCCTGTTATCACACACATATACACACACTAAACCTTAACCTAACACTGGCAATATTTCGAAAACACAGGATCCTGTTATCACACTCATATACACACACTAAACCTAACCCAACACTGGCAATATTTCGATAACACAGGATCCTGTTATCACACTCATATACACACAAAACCTAACCTAACACTGGCAATATTTCGATAAAACAGGATCCTGGTATCACACTCATATACACACACTAAACCTAACCCAACACTGGCAATATTTCGATAACACAGGATCCTGGTATCACACTCATATACACACACTAAACCTAACCAAACACTGGCAATATTTCGATAACACAGGATCCTGCTATCACACTCATATACACACACTAAACCTAACCTAACACGGGCAATATTTCAATAACACACGACCCTGTTATCACACTCATATACACTCACTAAACCTAACCCAATAAGGGCAATATTTCGATAACACAGGATATTCTTATCACACACTAAACCTAACCTAACACTGGCAATATTTCGATAACACAGGATCCTGGTATCACACTCATATACACACACTAAACCTAACACAACACTGGCAATATTTCGATAACACAGGATCCAGTTATCACACTCAGATACACACACTAAACCTAACCTAACACGGGCAATATTTCAATAACACACGACCGTGTTATCACACTCATATACACACTAAACCTAACCCAATTAGGGCAATATTTCGATAACACAGGATCCTGTTATCACACTCACATACACACACTAAACCTAACCTAACACGGGCAATATTTTAATAACACAGGGCCCTGTTACCACACTCATATACACACATTAAACCTAACCCAACACTGGAAATATTTCGATAACACAAGAGCCTGTTATCACACTCATATACACACACTAAACCTAACTTAACACGGGCAATATTTCAATAACACACGATACTGTTATCACGCTCATATACACACACTAAACCTAACCCAACACAGGCAATATTTAGATAACACAGGACCCTGTTATCACACTCATATACACACACTAAACCTAACCTAACACGGGCAATATTTCGATAACACAGGATCCTGTTACAACACTCATACACACAATAGACCTAATCCAACACTGGCAATATTTTGATAATACAGGATCCTATTATCACACTCATATACACACACTAAACCTAACCTAACACGGGCAACATTTCGATAACACAGGATCCTGTTACAACACTCATATACAACACTAAACGAAACCTAACACTGGCAATATTTCTATAACACAAGATCCTGTTATCACACTAATATACACACACTAAACCTAACCCAACACTGGCAATATTTCGATAACACAGGATCCTGTTATCACACTCATATACACACACTAAACCTAACCCAACACTGGCAATATTTCGATAACACAGGATCCTGGTATCACACTCATATACACACACTAAACCTAACCCAACACTGGCAATATTTCGATAACACAGGATCCTGGTACCACACTCATATACACACACTAAACCTAACCAAACACTGGCAATATTTCGATAACACAGGATCCTGGTATCACACTCATATACACACTCTAAACCTAACCTAACACGGGCAATATTTCAATAACACACGACCCTGTTATCACACTCATATACACTCACTAAACCTAACCCAATAAGGGCAATATTTCGATAACACAGGATATTCTTATCACACTCATATACACACACTAAACCTAACATAACACTGGCAATATTTAGATAACACATGAGCCTGTTACCACACTCATATACACACACTAAACCTAACCCAACACTGGCAATATTTCGATAACACAGGATCCTGTTATCACACTCATATACACACACTAAACCTAACCCAACACTGGCAATATTTCGATAACACAGGATCCTGTTATCACACACATATACACACACTAAACCTTAACCTAACACTGGCAATATTTCGAAAACACAGGATCCTGTTATCACACTCATATACACACACTAAACCTAACCCAACACTGGCAATATTTCGATAACACAGGATCCTGTTATCACACTCATATACACACACTAAACCTAACCTAACACTGGCAATATTTCGATAAAACAGGATCCTGGTATCACACTCATATACACACACTAAACCTAACCCAACACTGGCAATATTTCGATAACACAGGAACCTGGTATCACACTCATATACACACACTAAACCTAACCAAACACTGGCAATATTTCGATAAAACAGGATCCTGCTATCACACTCATATACACACACTAAACCTAACCTAACACGGGCAATATTTCAATAACACACGACCCTGTTATCACACTCATATACACTCACTAAACCTAACCCAATAAGGGCAATATTTCGATAACACAGGATATTCTTATCACACACTAAACCTAACCTAACACTGGCAATATTTCGATAACACAGGATCCTGGTATCACACTCATATACACACACTAAACCTAACACAACACTGGCAATATTTCGATAACACAGGATCCAGTTATCACACTCAGATACACACACTAAACCTAACTTAACACGGGCAATATTTCAATAACACACGATACTGTTATCACGCTCATATACACACACTAAACCTAACCCAACACAGGCAATATTTAGATAACACAGGACCCTGTTATCACACTCATATACACACACTAAACCTAACCTAACACGGGCAATATTTCGATAACACAGGATCCTGTTACAACACTCATATACACACAATAGACCTAATCCAACACTGGCAATATTTTGATAACACAGGATCCTATTATCACACTCATATACACACACTAAACCTAACCTAACACGGGCAACATTTCGATAACACAGGATCCTGTTACAACACTCATATACAACACTAAACGAAACCTAACACTGGCAATATTTCTATAACACAAGATCCTGTTATCACACTAATATACACACACTAAACCTAACCCAACACTGGCAATATTTCGATAACACAGGATCCTGTTATCACACTCAGATACACACACTAAACCTAACCCAACACTGGCAATATTTCGATAACACAGGATCCTGGTATCACACTCATATACACACACTAAACCTAACCCAACACTGGCAATATTTCGATAACACAGGATCCTGGTACCACACTCATATACACACACTAAACCTAACCAAACACTGGCAATATTTCGATAACACAGGATCCTGGTATCACACTCATATACACACTCTAAACCTAACCTAACACGGGCAATATTTCAATAACACACGACCCTGTTATCACACTCATATACACTCACTAAACCTAACCCAATAAGGGCAATATTTCGATAACACAGGATATTCTTATCACACTCATATACACACACTAAACCTAACCTAACACTGGCAATATTTCGATAACACAGGATCCTGGTATCACACTCATATACACACACTAAACCTAACACAACACTGGCAATATTTCGATAACAGAGGATCCTGGTATCACACTCATATACACACACTAAACCTAACCCAACACTGGCAATATTTCGATAACACAGGATCCAGTTATCACACTCAGATACACACACTAAACCTAACCTACCACGGGCAATATTTCAATAACACACGACCGTGTTATCAAACTCATATACACACTAAACCTAACCCAATAAGGGCAATATTTCGATAACACAGGATCCTGTTATCACACTCACATACACACACTAAACCTAACCTAACACGGGCAATATTTTAATAACACAGGGCCCTGTTACCACACTCATATACACACATTAAACCTATCCCAACACTGGAAATATTTCGATAACACAAGAGCCTGTTATCACACTCATATACACACACTAAACCTAACTTAACACGGGCAATATTTCAATAACACACGATACTGTTATCACACTCATATACATACACTAAACCTAACCTAACACGGGCAATATTTCAATACCACACGACCCTGTTATCACACTCATAGACACACACTAAATCTAACCTAACACGGGCAATATTTTAATAACACAGGGCCCTGTTACCACACTCATATACACACACTAAACCTAACCCAACACTGGCAATATTTCGATAACACAGGAGCCCGTTATCACACTCATATACACACTAAACCTAACCCAACGCAGGCAATATTTCGATAACACAGGGCCCTGTTACCACACTCATATACACACACTAAACCTAACCCAACACGGGCAATATTTCGACAACACAGGATCCTGTTACCACACTCATATACACACACACTAAACCTAACCTAACACGGGCAATATTTTGATAACAGAGGATCCTGTTATCACACTCATATACATACACTAAACCTAACCTAACACGGGCAATATTTCAATACCACACGACCCTGTTATCACACTCATAGACACACACTAAATCTAACCTAACACGGGCAATATTTCGATAACACAGGATCCTGTTACAACACTCATATACACACAATAAACCTAACCCAACACTGGCAATATTTTGATAACACAGGATCCTATTATCACACTCATATATACACACTAAACCTAACCTAACACGGGCAATATTTCAATAACACACGACCCTGTTATCACACTCATAGACACACACTAAACCTAACATAACACTGGCAATATTTAGATAACACATGAGCCTGTTACCACACTCATATACACACACTAAACCTAACCCAACAAGGGCAATATTACGATCACACGGGATCCTGTTACCACACTCATATGCACACGCACTAAACCTAACCTAACACTGGCAATATTTTGATAACACAGGGCCCAGTTACCACACTCATATACACACACTAAACCTAACTTAACACGGGCAATATTTCAATAACACACGACCCTGTTATCACACTCATAGACACACACTAAACCTAACATAACACTGGCAATATTTAGATAACACATGAGCCTGTTACCACACTCATATACACACACTAAACCTAACCCAACACTGGCAATATTTCGATAACACAGGATCCTGTTATCACACTCATATACACACACTAAACCTAACCCAACACTGGCAATATTTCGATAACACAGGATCCTGTTATCACACACATATACACACACTAAACCTTAACCTAACACTGGCAATATTTCGAAAACACAGGATCCTGTTATCACACTCATATACACACACTAAACCTAACCCAACACTGGCAATATTTCGATAACACAGGATCCTGTTATCACACTCATATACACACACTAAACCTAACCTAACACTGGCAATATTTCGATAAAACAGGATCCTGGTATCACACTCATATACACACACTAAACCTAACCCAACACTGGCAATATTTCGATAACACAGGATCCTGGTATCACACTCATATACACACACTAAACCTAACCAAACACTGGCAATATTTCGATAACACAGGATCCTGTTATCACACTCATATTCACACACTAAACCTAACCTAACACGGGCAATATTTCAATAACACACGACCCTGTTATCACACTCATATACACTCACTAAACCTAACCCAATAAGGGCAATATTTCGATAACACAGCATATTCTTATCACACACTAAACCTAACCTAACACTGGCAATATTTCGATAACACAGGATCCTGGTATCACACTCATATACACACACTAAACCTAACACAACACTGGCAATATTTCGATAACACAGGATCCAGTTATCACACTCAGATACACACACTAAACCTAACCTAACACGGGCAATATTTCAATAACACACGACCGTGTTATCACACTCATATACACACTAAACCTAACCCAATAAGGGCAATATTTCGATAACACAGGATCCTGTTATCACACTCACATACACACACTAAACCTAACCTAACACGGGCAATATTTTAATAACACAGGGCCCTGTTACCACACTCATATACACACATTAAACCTAACCCAACACTGGAAATATTTCGATAACACAAGAGCCTGTTATCACACTCATATACACACACTAAACCTAACTTAACACGGGCAATATTTCAATAACACACGATACTGTTATCACGCTCATATACACACACTAAACCTAACCCAACACAGGCAATATTTAGATAACAAAGGACCCTGTTATCACACTCATATACACACACTAAACCTAACCTAACACTGGCAATATTTCGATAACACAGGATCCTGTTACAACACTCATATACACACAATAAACCTAACCCAACACTGGCAATATTTTGATAACACAGGATCCTGTTAGCACACTCACATACTAAACCTAACCCTACACTGCCAATATTTTGATAACACAGGATCCTGTTATCACACTCATATACATACACTAAACCTAACCTAACACGGGCAATATTTCAATAACACACGACCCTGGTACCACACTCATATACACACACTAAACCTAACCCAACACGGGCAATATTTCGATAACACAGGATCCTGTTACCACACTCATATACACACACACACTAAACCTAACCTAACACGGGCAATATTTTGATAACACAGGATCCTGTTATCACACTCATATACATACACTAAACCTAACCTAACACGGACAATATTTCAGTACCACACGACCCTGTTATCACACTCATAGACACACACTAAACCTAACCCAACACGGGCAATATTTCGATAACACGGGATCCTGTTACCACACTCATATACACACGCACTAAACCTAACCTAACACTGGCAATATTTTGATAAAACAGGGCCCAGTTACCACACTCATATACACACACTAAACCTAACTTAACACGGGCAATATTTCAATAACACACGACCCTGTTATCACACTCATAGACACACACTAAACCTAACATAACACTGGCAATATTTCGATAATACAGGAGCCTGTTATCACACTCATATACACACACTAAACCTAACCCAACACTGGCAATATTTCGATAACACACGACCCTGTTATCACACTCATATACACACACTAAACCTAACTCAATAAGGGCAATATTTCGATAACACAGGATCCTGTTATCACACTCATATACACACACTAAACCTAACCTAACACGGGCAATATTTTAATAACACAGGGCCCTGTTACCACACTCATATACACACAATAAACCTAACCCAACACTGGCAATATTTCGATAACACAGGATCCTGGTATCACACTCATATACACACACTAAACCTAACCTAACACTGGCAATATTTCGATAACACAGGATCCTGGTATCACACTCATATACACACACTAAACCTAACCCAACACTGGCAATATTTCGATAACACAGGATCCTGGTATCACACTCATATACACACACTAAACCTAACCAAACACTGGCAATATTTCGATAACACAGGATCCTGGTATCACACTCATATACACACTCTAAACCTAACCTAACACGGGCAATATTTCAATAACACACGACCCTGTTATCACACTCATATACACTCACTAAACCTAACCCAATAAGGGCAATATTTCGATAACACAGGATATTCTTATCACACTCATATACACACACTAAACCTAACATAACACTGGCAATATTTAGATAACACATGAGCCTGTTACCACACTCATATACACACACTAAACCTAACCCAACACTGGCAATATTTCGATAACACAGGATCCTGTTATCACACTCATATACACACACTAAACCTAACCCAACACTGGCAATATTTCGATAACACAGGATCCTGTTATCACACACATATACACACACTAAACCTTAACCTAACACTGGCAATATTTCGAAAACACAGGATCCTGTTATCACACTCATATACACACACTAAACCTAACCCAACACTGGCAATATTTCGATAACACAGGATCCTGTTATCACACTCATATACACACACTAAACCTAACCTAACACTGGCAATATTTCGATAAAACAGGATCCTGGTATCACACTCATATACACACACTAAACCTAACCCAACACTGGCAATATTTCGATAACACAGGAACCTGGTATCACACTCATATACACACACTAAACCTAACCAAACACTGGCAATATTTCGATAAAACAGGATCCTGCTATCACACTCATATACACACACTAAACCTAACCTAACACGGGCAATATTTCAATAACACACGACCCTGTTATCACACTCATATACACTCACTAAACCTAACCCAATAAGGGCAATATTTCGATAACACAGGATATTCTTATCACACACTAAACCTAACCTAACACTGGCAATATTTCGATAACACAGGATCCTGGTATCACACTCATATACACACACTAAACCTAACACAACACTGGCAATATTTCGATAACACAGGATCCAGTTATCACACTCAGATACACACACTAAACCTAACTTAACACGGGCAATATTTCAATAACACACGATACTGTTATCACGCTCATATACACACACTAAACCTAACCCAACACAGGCAATATTTAGATAACACAGGACCCTGTTATCACACTCATATACACACACTAAACCTAACCTAACACGGGCAATATTTCGATAACACAGGATCCTGTTACAACACTCATATACACACAATAGACCTAATCCAACACTGGCAATATTTTGATAACACAGGATCCTATTATCACACTCATATACACACACTAAACCTAACCTAACACGGGCAACATTTCGATAACACAGGATCCTGTTACAACACTCATATACAACACTAAACGAAACCTAACACTGGCAATATTTCTATAACACAAGATCCTGTTATCACACTAATATACACACACTAAACCTAACCCAACACTGGCAATATTTCGATAACACAGGATCCTGTTATCACACTCAGATACACACACTAAACCTAACCCAACACTGGCAATATTTCGATAACACAGGATCCTGGTATCACACTCATATACACACACTAAACCTAACCCAACACTGGCAATATTTCGATAACACAGGATCCTGGTACCACACTCATATACACACACTAAACCTAACCAAACACTGGCAATATTTCGATAACACAGGATCCTGGTATCACACTCATATACACACTCTAAACCTAACCTAACACGGGCAATATTTCAATAACACACGACCCTGTTATCACACTCATATACACTCACTAAACCTAACCCAATAAGGGCAATATTTCGATAACACAGGATATTCTTATCACACTCATATACACACACTAAACCTAACCTAACACTGGCAATATTTCGATAACACAGGATCCTGGTATCACACTCATATACACACACTAAACCTAACACAACACTGGCAATATTTCGATAACAGAGGATCCTGGTATCACACTCATATACACACACTAAACCTAACCCAACACTGGCAATATTTCGATAACACAGGATCCAGTTATCACACTCAGATACACACACTAAACCTAACCTACCACGGGCAATATTTCAATAACACACGACCGTGTTATCAAACTCATATACACACTAAACCTAACCCAATAAGGGCAATATTTCGATAACACAGGATCCTGTTATCACACTCACATACACACACTAAACCTAACCTAACACGGGCAATATTTTAATAACACAGGGCCCTGTTACCACACTCATATACACACATTAAACCTAACCCAACACTGGAAATATTTCGATAACACAAGAGCCTGTTATCACACTCATATACACACACTAAACCTAACTTAACACGGGCAATATTTCAATAACACACGATACTGTTATCACACTCATATACATACACTAAACCTAACCTAACACGGGCAATATTTCAATACCACACGACCCTGTTATCACACTCATAGACACACACTAAATCTAACCTAACACGGGCAATATTTTAATAACACAGGGCCCTGTTACCACACTCATATACACACACTAAACCTAACCCAACACTGGCAATATTTCGATAACACAGGAGCCCGTTATCACACTCATATACACACTAAACCTAACCCAACGCAGGCAATATTTCGATAACACAGGGCCCTGTTACCACACTCATATACACACACTAAACCTAACCCAACACGGGCAATATTTCGACAACACAGGATCCTGTTACCACACTCATATACACACACACTAAACCTAACCTAACACGGGCAATATTTTGATAACAGAGGATCCTGTTATCACACTCATATACATACACTAAACCTAACCTAACACGGGCAATATTTCAATACCACACGACCCTGTTATCACACTCATAGACACACACTAAATCTAACCTAACACGGGCAATATTTCGATAACACAGGATCCTGTTACAACACTCATATACACACAATAAACCTAACCCAACACTGGCAATATTTTGATAACACAGGATCCTATTATCACACTCATATATACACACTAAACCTAACCTAACACGGGCAATATTTCAATAACACACGACCCTGTTATCACACTCATAGACACACACTAAACCTAACATAACACTGGCAATATTTAGATAACACATGAGCCTGTTACCACACTCATATACACACACTAAACCTAACCCAACAAGGGCAATATTACGATCACACGGGATCCTGTTACCACACTCATATGCACACGCACTAAACCTAACCTAACACTGGCAATATTTTGATAACACAGGGCCCAGTTACCACACTCATATACACACACTAAACCTAACTTAACACGGGCAATATTTCAATAACACACGACCCTGTTATCACACTCATAGACACACACTAAACCTAACATAACACTGGCAATATTTAGATAACACATGAGCCTGTTACCACACTCATATACACACACTAAACCTAACCCAACACTGGCAATATTTCGATAACACAGGATCCTGTTATCACACTCATATACACACACTAAACCTAACCCAACACTGGCAATATTTCGATAACACAGGATCCTGTTATCACACACATATACACACACTAAACCTTAACCTAACACTGGCAATATTTCGAAAACACAGGATCCTGTTATCACACTCATATACACACACTAAACCTAACCCAACACTGGCAATATTTCGATAACACAGGATCCTGTTATCACACTCATATACACACACTAAACCTAACCTAACACTGGCAATATTTCGATAAAACAGGATCCTGGTATCACACTCATATACACACACTAAACCTAACCCAACACTGGCAATATTTCGATAACACAGGATCCTGGTATCACACTCATATACACACACTAAACCTAACCAAACACTGGCAATATTTCGATAACACAGGATCCTGTTATCACACTCATATTCACACACTAAACCTAGCCTAACACGGGCAATATTTCAATAACACACGACCCTGTTATCACACTCATATACACTCACTAAACCTAACCCAATAAGGGCAATATTTCGATAACACAGCATATTCTTATCACACACTAAACCTAACCTAACACTGGCAATATTTCGATAACACAGGATCCTGGTATCACACTCATATACACACACTAAACCTAACACAACACTGGCAATATTTCGATAACACAGGATCCAGTTATCACACTCAGATACACACACTAAACCTAACCTAACACGGGCAATATTTCAATAACACACGACCGTGTTATCACACTCATATACACACTAAACCTAACCCAATAAGGGCAATATTTCGATAACACAGGATCCTGTTATCACACTCACATACACACACTAAACCTAACCTAACACGGGCAATATTTTAATAACACAGGGCCCTGTTACCACACTCATATACACACATTAAACCTAACCCAACACTGGAAATATTTCGATAACACAAGAGCCTGTTATCACACTCATATACACACACTAAACCTAACTTAACACGGGCAATATTTCAATAACACACGATACTGTTATCACGCTCATATACACACACTAAACCTAACCCAACACAGGCAATATTTAGATAACAAAGGACCCTGTTATCACACTCATATACACACACTAAACCTAGCCTAACACTGGCAATATTTCGATAACACAGGATCCTGTTACAACACTCATATACACACAATAAACCTAACCCAACACTGGCAATATTTTGATAACACAGGATCCTGTTAGCACACTCACATACTAAACCTAACCCTACACTGCCAATATTTTGATAACACAGGATCCTGTTATCACACTCATATACATACACTAAACCTAACCTAACACGGGCAATATTTCAATAACACACGACCCTGGTACCACACTCATATACACACACTAAACCTAACCCAACACGGGCAATATTTCGATAACACAGGATCCTGTTACCACACTCATATACACACACACACTAAACCTAACCTAACACGGGCAATATTTTGATAACACAGGATCCTGTTATCACACTCATATACATACACTAAACCTAACCTAACACGGGCAATATTTCAGTACCACACGACCCTGTTATCACACTCATAGACACACACTAAACCTAACCCAACACGGGCAATATTTCGATAACACGGGATCCTGTTACCACACTCATATACACACGCACTAAACCTAACCTAACACTGGCAATATTTTGATAAAACAGGGCCCAGTTACCACACTCATATACACACACTAAACCTAACTTAACACGGGCAATATTTCAATAACACACGACCCTGTTATCACACTCATAGACACACACTAAACCTAACATAACACTGGCAATATTTCGATAATACAGGAGCCTGTTATCACACTCATATACACACACTAAACCTAACCCAACACTGGCAATATTTCGATAACACACGACCCTGTTATCACACTCATATACACACACTAAACCTAACTCAATAAGGGCAATATTTCGATAACACAGGATCCTGTTATCACACTCATATACACACACTAAACCTAACCTAACACGGGCAATATTTTAATAACACAGGGCCCTGTTACCACACTCATATACACACAATAAACCTAACCCAACACTGGCAATATTTCGATAACACAGGATCCTGGTATCACACTCATATACACACACTAAACCTAACCTAACACTGGCAATATTTCGATAACACAGGATCCTGGTATCACACTCATATACACACACTAAACCTAACCCAACACTGGCAATATTTCGATAACACAGGATCCTGGTATCACACTCATATACACACACTAAACCTAACCAAACACTGGCAATATTTCGATAACACAGGATCCTGTTATCACACTCATATACACAAACTAAACCTAACCTAACACGGGCAATATTTCAATAACACACGACCCTGTTATCACACTCATATACACTCACTAAACCTAACCCAATAAGGGCAATATTTCGATAACACAGGATATTCTTATCACACACTAAACCTAACCTAACACTGGCAATATTTCGATAACACAGGATCCTGGTATCACACTCATATACACACACTAAACCTAACACAACACTGGCAATATTTCGATACCACAGGATCCTGGTATCACACTCATATACACACACTAAACCTAACCCAACACTGGCAATATTTCGATAACACAGGATCCAGTTATCACACTCACATACACACACTAAACCTAACCTAACACGGGCAATATTTCAATAACACAGCGCCCTGTTACCACACTCATATACACACATTAAACCTAACCCAACACTGGAAATATTTCGATAACACAAGAGCCTGTTATCACACTCATATACTCACACTAAACCTAACTTAACACGGGCAATATTTCAATAACACACGATACTGTTATCACGCTCATATACTTACACTAAACTTAACCCAACACACGCAATATTTAGATAACACAGGACCCTGTTATCACACTCATATACACACACTAAACCTAACCTAACACGGGCAATATTTCGATAACACAGGATCCTGTTACAACACTCATATACACTCAATAGACCTAACCCAACACTGGCAATATTTTGATAACACAGGAACCTATTATCACACTCATATATACACACTAAACCTAACCTAACACGGGCAATATTTCGATAACACAGGATCCTGTTACATCACTCATATACAACACTAAACGAAACCTAACACTGGCAATATTTCTATAACACAAGATCCTGTTATCACACTAATATACACACACTAAACCTAACCCAACACTGGCAATATTTCGATAACACAGGATCCTGTTATCACACTCATATACACACACTAAACCTAACCCATCACTGGCAATATTTCGATAACACAGGATCCTGTTATCACACTCATATACACACACAAAACCTAACCCAACACTGGCAATATTTCAATAACATAGAATCCATTTATCACACTCATATACACACACTAAACCTAACCCAACACATGCAATATTTCGATAACAGAGAGGCCTGTTATCTCACTCATATACACACACTAAACCTAACCCAACACTGGCAATATTTCGATAACACAGGAGCCCGTTATCACACTCATATACACACTAAACCTAACCCAACGCAGGCAATATTTCGATAACACACGGCCCTGTTACCACACTGATATACGCACACTAAACCTAACACAACACTGGCAATATTTCGATAACACAGGATCGTGGTATCACACTCATATACACACACTAAACCTAACCCAACACTGGCAATATTTCGATAACAGAGGATCCTGGTATCACACTCATATACACACACTAAACCTAACCTAACACGGGCAATATTTCAATAACACACGACCCTGTTATCACACTCATATACACTCACTAAACCTAACCCAATAAGGGCAATATTTCGATAACACAGGATATTCTTATCACACTCATATACACACACTAAACCTAACCTAACACTGGCAATATTTCGATAACACAGGATCCTGGTATCACACTCATATACACACACTAAACCTAACACAACACTGGCAATATTTCGATAACACAGGATCCTGGTATCACACTCATATACACACACTAAACCTAACTCAACACTGGCAATATTTCGATAACACAGGATCCAGTTATCACACTCAGATAAACACACTAAACCTAACCTAACACGGGCAATATTTCAATAACACACGACCGTGTTATCACACTCATATACACACTAAACCTAACCCAATAAGGGCAATATTTCGATAACACAGGATCCTGTTATCACACTCACATACACACACTAAACCTAACCTAACTCGGGCAATATTTTAATAACACAGGGCCCTGTTACCACACTCATATACACACATTAAACCTAACCCAACACTGGAAATATTTCGATAACACAAGAGTCTGTTATCACACTCATATACACACACTAAACCTATCTTAACACGGGCAATATTTCAATAACACACGATACTGTTATCACGCTCATATACACACACTAAACCTAACCCAACACAGGCAATATTTAGATAACACAGGACCCTGTTATCACACTCATATACACACACTAAACCTAACCTAACACTGGCAATATTTCGATAACACAGGATCCTGTTACAACACTCATACACACACACACTAAACCTAACCTAACACGGGCAATATTTTGATAACACAGGATCGTGTTATCACACTCATATACATACACTAAACCTAACCTAACACGGGCAATATTTCAATACCACACGACCCTGTTATCACACTCATAGACACACACTAAAACTAACCCAACACGGGCAATATTACGATAACACGGCATCCTGTTACCACACTCATATACACACGCACTAAACCTAACCTAACACTGGCATTATTTTGATAACACAGGGCCCAGTTACCACACTCATATACACACACTAAACCTAACTTAACACGGGCAATATTTCAATAACACACGACCCTGTTATCACACTCATAGACACACACTATCCCTAACATAACACTGGCAATATTTAGATAACACATGAGCCTGTTATCACACTCATATACACACACTAAACCAAACCCAACACTGGCAATATTTCGATAACACAGGATCCTGTTATCACACTCATATACACACACTAAACCTAACCCAACACTGGCAATATTTCGATAACACAGGATCCTGTTATCACACACATATACACACACTAAACCTTCACCTAACACTGGCAATATTTCGATAACACAGGATCCTGTTATCACACTCATATACACACACTAAACCTAACCCAACACTGGCAATATTTCGATAACACAGGATCCTGTTATCACACTCATATACACACACTAAACCTAAACTAACACTGGCAATATTTCGATAACACAGGATCCTGGTATCACACTCATATACACACACTAAACCTAACCTAACACTGGCAATATTTCGATATCACAGGATCCTATTATCACACTCATATATACACACTAAACCTAACCTAACACGGGCAATATTTCGATAACACAGGATCCTGTTACAACACTCATATACAACACTAAACGAAACCTAACACTGGCAATATTTCTATAACACAAGATCCTGTTATCACACTAATATACACACACTAAACCTAACCCAACACTGGCAATATTTCGATAACACAGGATCCTGTTATCACACTCATATACACACACTAAACCTAACCCATCACTGGCAATATTTCGATAACACAGGATCCTGTTATCACACTCATATACACACACAAAACCTAACCCAACACTGGCAATATTTCAATAACATAGAATCCATTTATCACACTCATATACACACACTAAACCTAACCCAACACATGCAATATTTCGATAACAGAGAGGCCTGTTATCTCACTCATATACACACAGTAAACCTAACCCAACACTGGCAATATTTCGATAACACAGGAGCCTGTTATCACACTCATACACACACTAAACCTAACCCAACACTGGCAATATTTCGATAACACAGGAGCCCGTTATCACACTCATATACACACTAAACCTAACCCAACGCAGGCAATATTTCGATAACACAGGGCCCTGTTACCACACTGATATACGCACACTAAACCTAACACAACACTGGCAATATTTCGATAATACAGGAGCCTGTTATCACACTCATATACACACACTAAACCTAACCCAACACTGGCAATATTTCGATAACACAGGATCCTGTTATCACACTCATATACACACACTAAACCTAACCTAACACTGGCAATATTTCGATAACACAGGATCGTGGTATCACACTCATATACACACACTAAACCTAACCCAACACTGGCAATATTTCGATAACAGAGGATCCTGGTATCACACTCATATACACACACTAAACCTAACCAAACACTGGCAATATTTCGATAACACAGGATCCTGTTATCACACTCATATACACACACTAAACCTAACCTAACACGGGCAATATTTCAATAACACACGACCCTGTTATCACACTCATATACACTCACTAAACCTAACCCAATAAGGGCAATATTTCGATAACACAGGATATTCTTATCACACTCATATACACACACTAAACCTAACCTAACACTGGCAATATTTCGATAACACAGGATCCTGGTATCACACTCATATACACACACTAAACCTAACACAACACTGGCAATATTTCGATAACACAGGATCCTGGTATCACACTCATATACACACACTAAACCTAACTCAACACTGGCAATATTTCGATAACACAGGATCCAGTTATTACACTCAGATAAACACACTAAACCTAACCTAACACGGGCAATATTTCAATAACACACGACCGTGTTATCACACTCATATACACACTAAACCTAACCCAATAAGGGCAATATTTCGATAACACAGGATCCTGTTATCACACTCACATACACACACTAAACCTAACCTAACTCGGGCAATATTTTAATAACACAGGGCCCTGTTACCACACTCATATACACACATTAAACCTAACCCAACACTGGAAATATTTCGATAACACAAGAGTCTGTTATCACACTCATATACACACACTAAACCTAACTTAACACGGGCAATATTTCAATAACACACGATACTGTTATCACGCTCATATACACACACTAAACCTAACCCAACACAGGCAATATTTAGATAACACAGGACCCTGTTATCACACTCATATACATACACTAAACCTAACCTAACACGGGCAATATTTCAATACCACACGACCCTGTTATCACACTCATAGACACACACTAAAACTAACCCAACACGGGCAATATTACGATAACACGGCATCCTGTTACCACACTCATATACACACGCACTAAACCTAACCTAACACTGGCATTATTTTGATAACACAGGGCCCAGTTACTACACTCATATACACACACTAAACCTAACTTAACACGGGCAATATTTCAATAACACACGACCCTGTTATCACACTCATAGACACACACTAAACCTAACATAACACTGGCAATATTTAGATAACACATGAGCCTGTTATCACACTCATTTACACACACTAAACCTAACCCAACACTGGCAATATTTCGATAACACAGGATCCTGTTATCACACTCATATACACACACTAAACCTAACCCAACACTGGCAATATTTCGATAACACAGGATCCTGTTATCACACACATATACACACACTAAACCTTAACCTAACACTGGCAATATTTCGATAACACAGGATCCTGTTATCACACTCATATACACACACTAAACCTAACCCAACACTGGCAATATTTCGATAACACAGGATCCTGTTATCACACTCATATACACACACTAAACCTAACCTAACACTGGCAATATTTCGATAACACAGGATCCTGGTATCACACTCATATACACACACTAAACCTAACCTAACACTGGCAATATTTCGATATCACAGGATCCTGGTATCACACTCATATACACTCACTAAACCTAACCAAACACTGGCAATATTTCGATAACACAGGATCCTGTTATCACACTCATATACACACACTAAACCTAACCTAACACGGGCAATATTTCAATAACACACGACCCTGTTATCACACTCATATACACTCACTAAACCTAACCCAATAAGGGCAATATTTCGATAACACAGGATATTCTTATCACACACTAAACCTAACCTAACACTGGCAATATTTCGATAACACAGGATCCTGGTATCACACTCATATACACACACTAAACCTAACACAACACTGGCAATATTTCGATAACACAGGATCCTGGTATCACACTCATATACACACACTAAACCTAACACAACACTGGCAATATTTCGATAACACAGGATCCAGTTATCACACTCAGATACACACACTAAACCTAACCTAACCTAACACGGGCAATATTTCAATAACACACGACCGTGTTATCACACTCATATACACACTAAACCTAACCCAATAAGGGCAATATTTCGATAACACAGGATCCTGTTATCACACTCACATACACACACTAAACCTAACCTAACACTGGCAATATTTTAATAACACAGGGCCCTGTTACCACACTCATATACACACATTAAACCTAACCCAACACTGGAAATATTTCGATAACACAAGAGCCTGTTATCACACTCATATACACACACTAAACCTAACTTAACACGGGCAATATTTCAATAACACACGATACTGTTATCACGCTCATATACACACACTAAACTTAACCCAACACAGGCAATATTTAGATAACACAGGACCCTGTTATCACACTCATATACACACACTAAACCTAACCTAACACGGGCAATATTTCGATAACACAGGATCCTGTTACAACACTCATATACACACAATAGACCTAATCCAACACTGGCAATATTTTGATAACACAGGATCCTATTATCACACTCATATACACACACTAAACCTAACCTAACACGGGCAATATTTCGATAACACAGGATCCTGTTACAACACTCATATACAACACTAAACGAAACCTAACACTGGCAATATTTCTATAACACAAGATCCTGTTATCACACTAATATACACACACTAAACCTAACCCAACACTGGCAATATTTCGATAACACAGGATCCTGTTATCACACTCATATACACACACTAAACCTAACCCAACACTGGCAATATTTCGATAACACAGGATCCTGTTATCACACTCATATACATACAAAAAACCTAACCCAACACTGGCAATATTTCGATAACACAGGGCCCTGTTACCACACTGATATACGCACACTAAACCTAACACAACACTGGCATTATTTCGATAATACAGGAGCCTGTTATCACACTCATATACACACACTAAACCTAACCCAACACTGGCAATATTTCGATAACACACGACCCTGTTATCACACTCATATACACACACTAAACCTAACTCAATAAGGGCAATATTTCGATAACACAGGATCCTGTTATCACACTCATATACACACACTAAACCTAACCTAACACGGGCAATATTTTAATTACACAGGGCCCTGTTACCACACTCATATACACACAATAAACCTAACCCAACACTGGCAATATTTCGATAACACAGGATCCTGGTATCACACTCATATACACACACTAAACCTACCCCAACACTGGCAATATTTCGATAACACAGGATCCTGGTATCACACTCATATACACACACTAAACCTAACCAAACACTGGCAATATTTCGATAACACAGGGCCCTGTTACCACACTGATATACGCACACTAAACCTAACACAACACTGGCAATATTTCGACAATATAGGAGCTTGTTATCACACTCATATACACACACTAAACCTAACCCAACACTGGCAATATTTCGATAACACAGGATCCTGTTATCACACTCATATACACACACTAAACCTAACCTAACACTTCTATATTTCGATAACACAGGATCGTGGTATCACACTCATATACACACACTAAACCTAACCCAACACTGACAATATTTCGATAACACAGGATCCTGGTATCACACTCATATACACACACTAAACCTAACCAAACACTGGCAATATTTCGATAACACAGGATCCTGTTATCACACTCATATACACACACTAAACCTAACCTAACCTAACACGGGCAATATTTCAATAACACACGACCCTGTTATCACACTCATATACACACACTAAACCTAACTCAATAAGGGCAATATTTCGATAACACAGGATCCTGTTATCACACTCATATACACACACTAAACCTAACCTAACACGGGCAATATTTTATTAACACAGGGCCCTGTTACCACACTCATATACACACAATAAACCTAACCCAACTCTGGCAATATTTCGATAACACAAGATCCTGGTATCACACTCATATACACACACTAAACCTAACCCAACACTGGCAATATTTCGATAACACACGATCCTGGAATCACACTCATATACACACACTAAACCTAACCAAACACTGGCAATATTTCGATAACACAGGATCCTGTTATCACACTCATATACACACACTAAACCTAACCTAACACGGGCAATATTTCAATAACACACGACCCTGTTATCAGACTCATATACACTCACTAAACCTAACCCAATAAGGGCAATATTTCGATAACACAGGATATCCTTATCACACTCATATACACACACTAAACCTAACCTAACACTGGCAATATTTCGATAACACAGGATCCTGGTATCACACTCATATACACACACTAAACCTAACCCAACACTGGCAATATTTCGATAACACAGGAGCCTGTTAACACACTCATATACACACACTAAACCTAACCCAACACTGGAAATATTTCGATAACACAGGAGCCCGTTATCACACTCATATACACACACTAAACCTAACCCAACGCAGGCAATATTTCGATAACACAGGGCCCTGTTACCACACTGATATACGCACACTAAACCTAACACAACACTGGCAATATTTCGATAATACAGGAGCCTGTTATCACACTCATATACACACACTAAACCTAACTCAACACTGGCAATATTTCGATAACACAGGATCCTGTTATCACTCTCATATACACACACTAAACCTAACCTAACACTGGCAATATTTCGATAACACAGGATCCTGGTATCATACTCATATACACACACTAAACCTAACCCAACACTGGCAATATTTCGATAACACAGGATCCTGGTATCACACTCATATACACACACTAAACCTAACCAAACACTGGCAATTTTTCGATAACACAGGATCCTGCTTTCATACTCATATACACACACTAAACCTAACCTAACACGGGCAATATTTCAATAACACACGACCCTGTTATCACACTCATATACACACACTAAACCTAACTCAATAAGGGCAATATTTCGATCCTGGTATCACACTCATATACACACACTAAACCTAACACAACACTGGCAATATTTCGATAACACAGGATCCTGTTATCACACTCATATACACACACTAAACCTAACCTAACACGGGCAATATTTTAATAACACAGGGCCCTGTTACCACACTCATATACACACAATAAACCTAACCCAACACTGGCAATATTTCGATAACACATGAGCCTGTTATCACACTCATATACACACGCTAAACCTAACCCAACTCTGGCAATATTTCGATAACACTGGAGCCTGTTATCACACTCCTATACGCACACTAAACCTAATCCAACACTGGCAATATTTCGATAACACAGGATGCTGTTATCACACTCATATCCACACACTAAACCTTAACCTAACACTGGCAATATCACACCCATATACACACACTAAACCTAACTTAACTCGGGCAATATTTCATTAACACAGGAGCCTGTTATCACACTCATATACACACACGAAACCTAACTTAACACGGGCAATATTTCGATAACACAGGATCCTGTTATCACTCTCATATACACACACTAAACCTAACCTAACACTGGCAATATTTTGATAACACAGGATCCTATTATCACACTCACATACACACACTAAACCTAAGGGCAATATTTCAATTACACAGGAGCCTGTTACCAGACTCACATACACACACTAAACCTAACCGAACACGGGCAATATTTCGATAACACAGGATCCTGTTATCATACTCACATACACACACTAAACCTAACCCAATAAGGGCAATATTTCGATTACACAGGAGCCTGTTACCACACTCACATACACACACTAAACCTAACACAATAAGGGCAATATTTCGATTACACAGGAGCCTGCTACCACACTCACATACACACACTAAACCTAACCTAACACTGGCCATATTTCGATAACACAGGGTCCTGTTATCACACTCACATACACAGACTAAACCTAACCTAACACTGGCAATATTTCGATAACACAACATCCTGTTATCACACTCACATACACACACTAAACCTAACCCAATAAGGGCAATATTTCGATAACACAGGATCCTGTTACCACACTCATATACACACACACTAAACCTAACCAAACACGGGCAATATTTTGATAACACAGGATCCTGTTGTCACACTCATATACATACACTAAACCTAACGTAACACAGGCAATATTTCAATAACACACGACACTGTTACCACACTCATATACACACACTAAACCTAACCAAACACTGGCAATATTTTGATAACACAGGGCCCTGTTACCACACTCAGATACACACACACTAAACCTAACCTAACACTGGCAATATTTTGATAACACAGGGCCCTGTTACCACACTCATATACACACACACTAAACCTAACCTAACACTCGCAATATTTCGATAACACAGGAGCCTGTTATCACACTCATATACACACACTAAACCTAACTCAATAAGGGCAATATTTCGATAACACAGGATCCTGTTATCACACTCATATACACACACTAAACCTAACCTAACACGGGCAATATTTTAATAACACAGGGCCCTGTTACCACACTCATATACACACAATAAACCTAACCCAACACTGGCAATATTTCAATAACACAGGAGCCTGTTATCACACTCATATACACACACTAAACCTAACCTAACACGGGCAATATTTCAATAACACACGACCCTGTTATCAGACTCATATACACTCACTAAACCTAACCCAATAAGGGCAATATTTCGATAACACAGGATATTCTTATCACACTCATATACACACACTAAACCTAACCTAACACTGGCAATATTTCGATAACACAGGATCCTGGTATCACACTCATATACACACACTAAACCTAACACAACACTGGCAATATTTCGATAACACAGGATCCTGGTATCACACTCATATACACACACTAAACCTAACCCAACACTGGCAATATTTCGATAACACAGGATCCAGTTATCACACTCAGATACACACACTAAACGTAACCTAACACGGGCAATATTTCAATAACACACAACCGTGTTATCACACTCATATACACACTAAACCTAACCCAATAAGGGCAATATTTAGATAACACAGGACCCTGTTATCACACTCATATACACACACTAAACCTAACCTAACACGGGCAATATTTCGATAACACAGGATCCTGTTACAACACTCATATACAACACTAAACGAAACCTAACGCTGGCAATATTTCGATAACACAAGATCCTGTTATCACACTAATATACACACACTAAACCTAACCCAACACTGGCAATATTTCGATAGCACAGGATCCTGTTATCACACTCATATACACACACTAAACCTAACACAACACTGGCAATATTTGGATAACACAGGATCCTGTTATCACACTCATATACACACACAAAACCTAACCCAACACTGGCAATATTTCGATAACACAGGATCCTGTTATCACACTCATATACACACACTAAACCTAACCTAACCTAACACGGGCAATATTTCAATAACACACGACCCTGTTATCACACTCATATACACACACTAAACCTAACTCAATAAGGGCAATATTTCGATAACACAGGATCCTGTTATCACACTCATATACACACACTAAACCTAACCTAACACGGGCAATATTTTATTAACACAGGGCCCTGTTACCACACTCATATACACACAATAAACCTAACCCAACTCTGGCAATATTTCGATAACACAAGATCCTGGTATCACACTCATTTACACACACTAAACCTAACCCAACACTGGCTATATTTCGATAACACAGGATCCTGGAATCACACTCATATACACACACTAAACCTAACCAAACACTGGCAATATTTCGATAACACAGGATCCTGTTATCACACTCATATACACACACTAAACCTAACCTAACACGGGCAATATTTCAATAACACACGACCCTGTTATCAGACTCATATACACTCACTAAACTTAACCCAATAAGGGCAATTTTTCGATAACACAGGATATTCTTATCACACTCATATACACACACTAAACCTAACCTAACACTGGCAATATTTCGATAACACAGGATCCTGGTATCACACTCATATACACACACTAAACCTAACACAACACTGGCAATATTTCGATAACACAGGATCCTGGTATCACACTCATATACACACACTAAACCTAACCCAACACTGGCAATATTTCGATAACACAGGATCCAGTTATCACACTCAGATACACACACTAAACCTAACCTAACACGGGCAATATTTCAATAACACACGACTGTGTTATCACACTCATATACACACTAAACCTAACCCAATAAGGGCAATATTTAGATAACACAGGACCCTGTTATCACACTCATATACACACACTAAACCTAACCTAACACGGGCAATATTTCGATAACACAGGATCCTGCTACAACACTCAAATACACACAATAAACCTAACCCAACACTGGCAATATTTTGATAACACAGGATCCTATTATCACACTCATATACACACACTAAACCTAACCTAACACGGGCAATATTTCGATAACACAGGATCCTGTTACAACACTCATATAGAACACTAAACGAAACCTAACACTGGCAATATTTCGATAACACAAGATCCTGTTATCACACTAATATACACACACTAAACCTATCCCAACACTGGTAATATTTCGATAGCACAGGATCCTGTTATCACACTCATATACACACACTATACCTAACCCAACACTAGCAATATTTCGATAACACAGGATAATGTTATCACACTCATATACACACACAAAACCTAACCCAACACTGGCAATATTTCGATAACATAGAATCCATTTATCACACTCATATACACACACTAAACCTAACCCAACACATGAAATATTTCGATAACAGAGAGGCCTGTTATCACACTCATATACAGACAGTAAACCTAACCCAACACTGGCAATATTTCGATAACACAGGAGCCTGTTAGCACACTCATATACACACACTAAACCTAACCCAACACTGGAAATATTTCGATAACACAGGAGCCCGTTATCACACTCATATACACACACTAAACCTAAGCCAACACTGGCAATATTTCGATAACACAGGATCCTGTTATCACACTCATATACACACACTAAACCTAACCTAACACTGGCAATATTTCGATAACACAGGATCCTGGTATCACACTCATATACACACACTAAACCTAACCCAACACTGGCAATATTTCGATAACACAGGATCCTGGTATCACACTCATATACACACACTAAACCTAACCAAACACTGGCATTATTTCGATAACACAGGATCCTGTTATCATACTCATATACACACACTAAACCTAACCTAACACAGGCAATATTTCAATAACACACGACCCTGTTATCACACTCATATACACACACTAAACCTAACTCAATAAGGGCAATATTTCGATAACACAGGATCCTGTTATCACACTCATATACACATACTAAACCTAACCTAACACGGGCAATATTTTAATAACACAGGGCCCTGTTACCACACTCATATACACACAATAAACCTAACCCAACACTGGCAATATTTCGATAACACAGGAGCCTATTATCACACTCATATACACACACTAAACCTAACCCAACACTGGCAATATATCGATAACACAGAGGCCTGTTATCACACTCATATACACACACTAAACCTAACCCAACACAGGCAATATTTCGATAACACAGGGCCCTGTTACCACACTCATATACACCCACTAAACCTAACCCAACACTGGCAATATTTCGATAACACAGGAGCCTGTTATCATACTCATATACACACACTAAACCTAACCTAACACGGGCAATATTTCGATAACACAGCAGCCTGTTACCACACTCATATACACACACTAAACCTAACCCAACACTGGCAATATTTCGATAACACAGGAGCCTGCTATCACACTCACATACACACACTAAACCTAACCTAACACGGGCAATATTTCGATAACACAGGAGCCTGTTACCACACTCACATACACACACTAAACCTAACCCAATAAGGGCAATATTTCGATTACACAGGAGCCTGTTACCACACTCACATACACACACTAAACCTAACCCAATAAGGGCAATATTTCGATAACACAGGATCCTGTAATCACACTCACATACACACACTAAACCTAACCCAATAAGGGCAATATTTCGATTACACAGGATCCTGTTATCACACTCATATACACACACTAAACCTAACCTAACACGGGCGATATTTCAATAGCACAGGATCCTGTTACCACACTCATATACACACACTACACATAACCTATCACGGGCAATATTTTTATAACACAGGACCCTGTTACCACACTCATATACACACACTAAACCTAACACAATAAGGGCAATATTTCGATTACACAGGAGCCTGTTACCACACTCACATACACACACTAAACCTAACCCAATAAGGGCAATATTTCGATTACACAGGAGCCTTTTACCACACTCACATACACACACTAAACCTAACCCAATAAGGGCAATATTTCGATTACACAGGAGCCTGTTACCACACTCACATTCACACACTAAACCTAACACAATAAGGGCAATATTTCGATTACACAGGAGCCTGTTACCACACTCACATACACACAGTAAACCTAACCTAACACTGGCAATATTTCGATAACACAGGATCCTGTTATCACACTCACATACACAGACTAAACCTAACCTAACACTGGCAATATTTCGATAACACAACATCCTGTTATCACACTCACATACACACACTAAACCTAACCCAATAAGGGCAATATTTCGATAACACAGGATCCTGTTACCACACTCATATACACACACACTAAACCTAACCAAACACGGGCAATATTTTGATAACACAGGATCCTGTTGTCACACTCATATACATACACTAAACCTAACCTAACACAGGCAATATTTCAATAACACACGACACTGTTACCACACTCATATACACACACTAAACCTAACCAAACACTGGCAATATTTTGATAACACAGGGCCCTGTTACCACACTCAGATACACACACACTAAACCTAACCTAACACTGGCAATATTTCGATAACACAGGATCCTGTTATCACACTCATATACACACACTAAACCTAAACTAACACTTCTATATTTCGATAACACAGGATCGTGGTATCACACTCATATACACACACTAAACCTAACCCAACACTGACAATATTTCGACAACACAGGATCCTGGTATCACACTCATATACACACACTAAACCTAACCAAACACTGGCAATATTTTGATAACACAGGATCCTGTTATCACACTCATATACACACACTAAACCTAACCTAACCTAACACGGGCAATATTTCAATAACACACGACCCTGTTATCACACTCATATACACACACTAAACCTAACTCAATAAGGGCAATATTTCGATAACACAGGATCCTGTTATCACACTCATATACACACACTAAACCTAACCTAACACGGGCAATATTTTATTAACACAGGGCCCTGTTACCACACTCATATACACACAATAAACCTAACCCAACTCTGGCAATATTTCGATAACACAAGATCCTGGTATCACACTCATATACACACACTAAACCTAACCCAACACTGGCAATATTTCGATAACACAGGATCCTTGAATCACACTCATATACACACACTAAACCTAACCAAACACTGGCAATATTTCGATAACACAGGATCCTGTTATCACACTCATATACACACACTAAACCTAACCTAACACGGGCAATATTTCAATAACACACGACCCTGTTATCAGACTCATATACACTCACTAAACCTAACCCAATAAGGGCAATATTTCGATAACACAGGATATTCTTATCACACTCATATACACACACTAAACCTAACCTAACACTGGCAATATTTCGATAACACAGGATCCTGGTATCACACTCATATACACACACTAAACCTAACACAACACTGGCAATATTTCGATAACACAGGATCCTGGTATCACACTCATATACACACACTAAACCTAACCCAACACTGGCAATATTTCGATAACACAGGATCCAGTTATCACACTCAGATACACACACTAAACGTAACCTAACACGGGCAATATTTCAATAACACACAACAGTGTTATCACACTCATATACACACTAAACCTAACCCAATAAGGGCAATATTTAGATAACACAGGACCCTGTTATCACACTCATATACACACACTAAACCTAACCTAACACGGGCAACATTTCGATAACACAGGATCCTGTTACAA
This sequence comes from Tenodera sinensis, assembly GCA_030765045.1. Classification (NCBI taxonomy): domain Eukaryota; kingdom Metazoa; phylum Arthropoda; class Insecta; order Mantodea; family Mantidae; genus Tenodera; species Tenodera sinensis. The sequence goes on along the minus strand of CM060974.1, from coordinate 74,986,462 downwards.
CACTCATATACACACAATAAACCTAACCCAACACTGGCAATATTTTGATAACACAGGATCCTATTATCACACTCATATACACACACTTAACCTAACCTAACACGGGCAATATTTCGATAACACAGGATCCTGTTACAACACTCATATACAACACTAAACGAAACCTAACACTGGCAATATTTCGATAACACAAGATCCTGTTATCACACTAATATACACACACTAAACCTAACCCCACACTGGCAATATTTCGATAGCACAGGATCCTGTTATCACACTCATATACACACACTAAACCTAACACAACACTGGCAATATTTGGATAACACAGGATCCTGTATCACACTCATATACACACACTAAACCTAACCCAACACTGGCAATATTTCGATAACACAGGAGCCCGTTATCACACTCATATACACACACTAAACCTAACCCAACGCAGGCAATATTTCGATAACACAGGGCCCTGTTACCACACTGATATACGCACACTAAACCTAACACAACACTGGCAATATTTCGATAATACAGGAGCCTGTTATCACACTCATATACACACACTAAACTTAACCCAACACTGGCAATATTTCGATAACACAGGATCCTGTTATCACACTCATATACACACACTAAACCTAACCTAACACTGGCAATATTTCGATAACACAGGATCCTGGTATCACACTCATATACACACACTAAACCTAACCCAACACTGGCAATATTTCGATAACACAGGATCCTGGTATCACACTCATATACACACACTAAACCTAAACAAACACTGGCAATATTTCGATAACACAGGATCCTGTTATCATACTCATATACACACATTAAACCTAACCTAACACGGGCAATATTTCAATAACACACGACCCTGTTATCACACTCATATACACACACTAAACCTAACTCAATAAGGGCAATATTTCGATAACACAGGATCCTGTTATCACACTCATATACACACACACTAAACCTAACCTAACACGGGCAATATTTTAATAACACAGGGCCCTGTTACCACACACATATACACACAATAAACCTAACCCAACACTGGCAATATTTAGATAACACAGGAGCCTGTTATCACACTCATATACACACGCTAAACCTAACCCAACTCTGGCAATATTTCGATAACACAGGAGGCTGTTATCACACTCATATACACACACTAATCCTTGACCTAATACTGGCAATATTTCGATAACACAGGATCCTGTTATCACACTCATATACACACACTAAACCTAACGTAACAAGGGCAATATTTCATAAACACAGGAGCCTGTTATCACACCCATATACGCACACTAAACCTAACTTAACACTGGCAATATTTTAATAACACAGGGGCCTGTTATCACACTCATATACACACACTAAACCTAACCTAACACGGGCAATATTTCGATAACACAGGATCCTGTTATCACACTCACATACACACACTAAACCTAACCCAATAAGGGCAATATTTCGATAACGCTGGATCCTGTTATCACACTCATATACACACATTAAACCCAGCCCAATAAGGGCAATATTTCGATTACACAGGAGCCTGTTACCACACTCACATACACACACGAAACCTAACCCAATAAGGGCAATATTTCGATTACACAGGATCCTGTTATCACACTCAGCTACACATACTAAACCTAACCCAATAAGGGCAATATTTCGATTACACAGGAGCCTGTTACCACACTCACATACACACACTAAACCTAACCCAATAAGGGCAATATTTCGATAACACATGGCCCTGTTACCACAGTCATATACACACACTACACATAACCTAACACGGGCAATAGTTTGATAACACAGGATCCTGTTATCACACTCATATACACACACTAAACCTAACCTATCACGGGCAATATTTCAATAACACAAGATCCTGTTACCACACTCATATACACACACTACACATAACCTAACACGGGCAATATTTTAATAACTCAGGACCCTGTTACCACACTCATATACACACACTACACATAACCTAACACGGGCAATATTTCGATAACACAGGGCCCTGTTACCACACTCTTATACACACACTACACCTAACTTAACACTTGCAATATTTCGATAACACAGGACCCTGTTACCACACTCATATACACACACTAAACCTAACCCAACACTGGCAATATTTTGATAACACAGGATCCTATTATCACACTCATATACACACACTTAACCTAACCTAACACGGGCAATATTTCGATAACACAGGATCCTGTTACAACACTCATATACAACACTAAACGAAACCTAACACTGGCAATATTTCGATAACAGAGAGGCCTGTTATCACACTCATATACACACAGTAAACCTAACCCAACACTGGCAATATTTCGATAACACAGGAGCCCGTTATCACACTCATATACACACACTAAACCTAACCCAACGCAGGCAATATTTCGATAACACAGGGCCCTGTTACCACACTGATATACGCACACTAAACCTAACACAACACTGGCAATATTTCGATAATACAGGAGCCTGTTATCACACTCATATACACACACTAAACTTAACCCAACACTGGCAATATTTCGATAACACAGGATCCTGTTATCACACTCATATACACACACTAAACCTAACCTAACACTGGCAATATTTCGATAACACAGGATCCTGGTATCGCACTCATATACACACACTAAACCTAACACAACACTGGCAATATTTCGATAACACAGGATCCTGGTATCACACTCATATACACACACTAAACCTAACCAAACACTGGCAATATTTCGATAACACAGGATCCTGTTATCACACTCCTATACGCACACTAAACCTAATCCAACACTGGCAATATTTCGATAACACAGGAGGCTGTTATCACACTCATATACACACACTAAACCTTAACCTAATACTGGCAATATTTCGATAACACAGGATCCTGTTATCACACTCATATACACACACTAAACCTAACAAGGGCAATATTTCATAAACACAGGAGCCTGTTATCACACTCATATACACACACTAAACCTAACCCAACACTGGCAATATTTCGATAACACAGGAGCCTGTTATCACACTCATTTACGCACACTAAACCTAAAACAACACTGGCATTATTTTGATAACACAGGAGCCTGTTATCACACTCATATACACACACAAAACCTAACTTAACACTGGCAATATTTTAATAACACAGGGGCCTGTTATCACACTCATATACACACACTAAACCTAACCTAACACGGGCAATATTTCATTAACACAGGAGCCTGTTATCACACTCATATACACACACTAAACCTAACTTAACACGGGCAATATTTCGATAACACAGGATCCTGTTATCACTCTCATATACACACACTAAACCTAACCTAACACTGGCAATATTTTGATAACACAGGATCCTATTATCACACTCACATACACACACTAAACCTAAGGGCAATATTTCAATTACACAGTAGCCTGTTACCACACTCACATACACACACTAAACCTAACCGAACACGGGCAATATTTCGATAACACAGGGCCCTGTTACCACACTCTTATACACACACTACACCTAACTTAACACTTGCAATATTTCGATAACACAGGACCCTGTTACCACACTCATATACACACACTAAACCTAACCCAACACTGGCAATATTTTGATAACACAGGATCCTATTATCACACTCATATACACACACTTAACCTAACCTAACACGGGCAATATTTCGATAACACAGGATCCTGTTACAACACTCATATACAACACTAAACGAAACCTAACACTGGCAATATTTCGATAACACAAGATCCTGTTATCACACTAATATACACACACTAAACCTAACCCAACACTGGCAATATTTCGATAGCACAGGATCCTGTTATCACACTCATATACACACACTAAACCTAACACAACACTGGCAATATTTGGATAACACAGGATCCTGTTATCACACTCATATACACACACAAAACCTAACCCAACACCGGCAATATTTCGATAACAGAGAGGCCTGTTATCACACTCATATACACACAGTAAACCTAACCCAACACATGCAATATTTCGATAACAGAGAGGCCTGTTATCACACTCATATACACACAGTAAACCTAACCCAACACTGGCAATATTTCGATAACACAGGAGCCTGTTATCACACTCATATACACACACTAAACCTAACCCAACACTGGCAATATTTCGATAACACAGGAGCCCGTTATCACACTCATATACACACACTAAACCTAACCCAACGCAGGCAATATTTCGATAACACAGGGCCCTGTTACCACACTGATATACGCACACTAAACCTAACACAACACTGGCAATATTTCGATAATACAGGAGCCTGTTATCACACTCATATACACACACTAAACTTAACCCAACACTGGCAATATTTCGATAACACAGGATCCTGTTATCACACTCATATACACACACTAAACCTAACCTAACACTGGCAATATTTCGATAACACAGGATCCTGGTATCACACTCATATACACACACTAAACCTAACCCAACACTGGCAATATTTCGATAACACAGGATCCTGGTATCACACTCATATACACACACTAAACCTAACCAAACACTGGCAATATTTCGATAACACAGGAGCCTGTTATCACACTCCTATACGCACACTAAACCTAATCCAACACTGGCAATATTTCGATAACACAGGAGGCTGTTATCACACTCATATACACACACTAAACCTTAACGTAATACTGGCAATATTTCGATAACACAGGATCCTGTTATCACACTCATATACACACACTAAACCTAACCTAACAAGGGCAATATTTCATAAACACAGGAGCCTGTTATCACACTCATATACACACACTAAACCTAACCCAACACTGGCAATATTTCGATAACAGGAGCCTGTTATCACACTCATTTACGCACACTAAACCTAAAACAACACTGGCATTATTTTGATAACACAGGAGCCTGTTATCACACTCATATACACACACTAAACCTAACCTAACACGGACAATATTTCGATAACACAGGAGCCTGTTACCACACCCATATACGCACACTAAACCTAACCCAACACTGGCAATATTTCGATAACACCGGAGCCTGTTATCACACTCATATACACACACAAAACCTAACTTAACACTGGCAATATTTTAATAACACAGGGGCCTGTTATCACACTCATATACACACACTAAACCTAACCTAACACGGGCAATATTTCATTAACACAGGAGCCTGTTATCACACTCATATACACACACTAAACCTAACTTAACACGGGCAATATTTCGATAACACAGGATCCTGTTATCACTCTCATATACACACACTAAACCTAACCTAACACTGGCAATATTTTGATAACACAGGATCCTATTATCACACTCACATACACACACTAAACCTAAGGGCAATATTTCAATTACACAGTAGCTTTTACCACACTCACATACACACACTAAACCTAACCGAACACGGGCAATATTTCGATAACACAGGATCCTGTTATCACACTCACATACACACACGAAACCTAACCCAATAAGGGCAATATTTCGATTACACAGGATCCTGTTATCACACTCAGATACACATACTAAACCTAACCCAATAAGGGCAATATTTCGATTACACAGGAGCCTGTTACCACACTCACATACACACACTAAACCTAACCCAATAAGGGCAATATTTCGATAACACATGGCCCTGTTACCACAGTCATATACACACACTACACATAACCTAACACGGGCAATAGTTTGATAACACAGGATCCTGTTATCACACTCATATACACACACTAAACCTAACCTATCACGGGCAATATTTCAATAACACAAGATCCTGTTACCACACTCATATACACACACTACACATAACCTAACACGGGCAATATTTTAATAACACAGGACCCTGTTACCACACTCATATACACACACTACACATAACCTAACACGGGCAATATTTCGATAACACAGGGCCCTGTTACCACACTCTTATACACACACTACACCTAACTTAACACTTGCAATATTTCGATAACACAGGACCCTGTTACCACACTCATATACACACACTAAACCTAACCCAACACTGGCAATATTTTGATAACACAGGATCCTATTATCACACTCATATACACACACTTAACCTAACCTAACACGGGCAATATTTCGATAACACAGGATCCTGTTACAACACTCATATACAACACTAAACGAAACCTAACACTGGCAATATTTCGATAACACAAGATCCTGTTATCACACTAATATACACACACTAAACCTAACCCAACACTGGCAATATTTCGATAGCACAGGATCCTGTTATCACACTCATATACACACACTAAACCTAACACAACACTGGCAATATTTGGATAACACAGGATCCTGTTATCACACTCATATACACACACAAAACCTAACCCAACACTGGCAATATTTCGATAACATAGAATCCATTTATCACACTCATATACACACACTAAACCTAACCCAACACATGCAATATTTCGATAACAGAGAGGCCTGTTATCACACTCATATACACACAGTAAACCTAACCCAACACTGGCAATATTTCGATAACACAGGAGCCTTTTATCACACTCATATACACACACTAAACCTAACCCAACACTGGCAATATTTCGATAACACAGGAGCCCGTTATCACACTCATATACACACACTAAACCTAACCCAACGCAGGCAATATTTCGATAACACAGGGCCCTGTTACCACACTGATATACGCACACTAAACCTAACACAACACTGGCAATATTTCGATAATACAGGATCCTGTTATCACACTCATATACACACACAAAACCTAACCCAACACTGGCAATATTTCGATAACATAGAATCCATTTATCACACTCATATACACACACTAAACCTAACCCAACACATGCAATATTTCGATAACAGAGAGGCCTGTTATCACACTCATATACACACAGTAAACCTAACCCAACACTGGCAATATTTCGATAACACAGGAGCCTGTTATCACACTCATATACACACACTAAACCTAACCCAACACTGGCAATATTTCGATAACACAGGATCCTGTTATCACACTCATATACACACACTAAACCTAACCTAACACTGGCAATATTTCGATAACACAGGATCCTGGTATCACACTCATATACACACACTAAACCTAACCCAACACTGGCAATATTTCGATAACACAGGATCCTGGTATCACACTCATATACACACACTAAACCTAACCAAACACTGGCAATATTTCGATAACACAGGATCCTGTTATCATACTCATATACACACACTAAACCTAACCTAACACGGGCAATATTTCAATAACACACGACCCTGTTATCACACTCATATACACACACTAAACCTAACTCAATAAGGGCAATATTTCGAAAACACAGGATCCTGTTATCACACTCATATACACACACACTAAACCTAACCTAACACGGGCAATATTTTAATAACACAGGGCCCTGTTACCACACTCATATACACACAATAAACCTAACCCAACACTGGCAATATTTCGATAACACAGGAGCCTGTTATCACACTCATATACACACGCTAAACCTAACCCAACTCTGGCAATATTTCGATAACACAGGAGCCTGTTATCACACTCCTATACGCACACTAAACCTAATCCAACATTGGCAATATTTCGATAACACAGGAGGCTGTTATCACACTCATATACACACACTAAACCTTAACCTAATACTGGCAATATTTCGATAACACAGGATCCTGTTATCACACTCATATACACACACTAAACCTAACCTAACAAGGGCAATATTTCATAAACACAGGAGCCTGTTATCACACTCATATACACACACTAAACCTAATCCAACACTGGCAATATTTCGATAACACAGGAGGCTGTTATCACACTCATATACACACACTAAACCTTAACCTAATACTGGCAATATTTCGATAACACAGGATCCTGTTATCACACTCATATACACACACTAAACCTAACCTAACAAGGGCAATATTTCATAAACACAGGAGCCTGTTATCACACTCATATACACACACTAAACCTAACCCAACACTGGCAATATTTCGATAACACAGGAGCCTGTTATCACACTCATATACACACACTAAACTTAACTTAACACTGGCAATATTTTAATAACACAGGGGCCTGTTATCACACTCATATACACACACGAAACCTAACCTAACACGGGCAATATTTCATTAACACAGGAGCCTGTTATCACACTCATATACACACACTAAACCTAACTTAACACGGGCAATATTTCGATAACACAGGATCCTGTTATCACTCTCATATACACACACTAAACCTAACCTAACACTGGCAATATTTTGATAACACAGGATCCTATTATCACATTCACATACACACACTAAACCTAAGGGCAATATTTCAATTACACAGTAGCCTGTTACCACACTCACATACACACACTAAACCTAACCGAACACGGGCAATATTTCGATAACACAGGATCCTGTTATCACACTCACATACACACACTAAACCTAACCCAATAAGGGCAATATATCGATAACGCAGGATCCTGTTATCACACTCATATACACACATTAAACCCAGCCCAATAAGGGCAATATTTCGATTACACAGGAGCCTGTTACCACACTCACATACACACACGAAACCTAACCCAATAAGGGCAATATTTCGATTACACAGGATCCTGTTATCACACTCAGATACACATACTAAACCTAACCCAATAAGGGCAATATTTCGATTACACAGGAGCCTGTTACCACACTCACATACACACACTAAACCTAACCGAACACGGGCAATATTTCGATAACACAGGATCCTGTTATCACACTCACATACACACACTAAACCTAACCCAATAAGGGCAATATTTCGATAACGCAGGATCCTGTTATCACACTCATATACACACATTAAACCCAGCCCAATAAGGGCAATATTTCGATTACACAGGAGCCCGTTACCACACTCACATACACACACGAAACCTAACCCAATAAGGGCAATATTTCGATAACACAGGATCCTGTTATCACACTCATATACACACACTAAACCTAACCTAACACGAGCAATATTTTAATAACACTGGGCCCTGTTATCACACTCATATAACCATACTAAACCTAACTTAACACTGGCAATATTTCAATAGCACTAGATCCTGTTATCACACTCATATACACACTAAACCTAACCTAACACGGGCGATATTTGAATAACACAGGATCCTGTTACGACACTCATATACACACACTACACATAACCCAACACTGGCAATATTTAGATAACACAGGACCCTGTTATCACACTCATATACACACTCTAAACCTAACCCAACACTGGCAATATTTAGATAACCCAAGACCCTGTTATCACACTCATATAACACACTAAACCTAACCTAACACGGGCAATATTTTAATAACACAGGAGCCTTCTACCACACTCATATACACACACTAAACCTAACTTAACACTGGCAATATTTCGTTAACACAGGATCCTGTTATCACACTCACATACACACACAAACCTAACCCAACACGGGCAATATTTCGATAACACAAGAGCCTGTTACCACACTCACATACACACACTAAACCTAACCCAATAAGGGCAATATTTCGATTACACAGGAGCCTGTTACCACACTCACATACACACACTAAACCTAGCCCAATAAGGGCAATATTTCGATTACACAGGAGCTTGTTACCACACTCACATACACACACTAAACCTAACCCAATAAGGGCAATATTTCGATAACACAGGAGCCTGTTACCACACTCACATACACACACTAAACCTAACCTAACAAGGGCAATATTTCGATAACACAGGATCCTGTTACAACACTCATACACACAAACTAAACCTAACCCAACACAGCCAATATTTCAATAACACAGGGCCCTGTTACCACACTCACATACACCCACTAAACCTAACCGAACACGGGCAATATTTCGATAACACAGGATCCTGTTATCACACTCACATACACACACTAAACCTAACCCAACACGGGCAATATTTCGATAACACATGATCCTGTTATCACACTCACATACACACACTAAACCTAACCTAACACGGGCAATATTTCGATAACACAGGAGCCTGTTACCACACTCACATACACACACTAAACCTAACCCAATAAGGGCAATATTTCGATTACACAGGAGCCTGTTACCACGCTCACATACACACACTAAACCTAACCCAATAAGGGCAATATTTTGATTACACAGGAGCCTGTTACCACACTCACATACACACACTAAACCTAACCCAATAAGGGCAATATTTCGATAACACAGGATCCTGTTATCACACTCACATACACACACAAAACGTAACCCAATAAGGGCAATATTTCGATTACACAGGATCCTGTTATCACACTCATATACACACACTAAACCTAAACTAACACGGGCGATATTTGAATAACACAGGATCCTGTTACGACACTCATATACACACACTACACATAACCTATCACGGGCAATATTTTAATAACACAGGACCCTGTTACCACACTCATATACACACACTAAACCTAACACAATAAGGGCAATATTTTGATTACACAGGAGCCTGTTACCACACACACTAAACCTAACCCAATAAGGGCAATATTTCGATTACACAGGAGCCTGTTACCACACTCACATACACACACTAAACCTAACCCAATAAGGGCAATATTTCGATTACACAGGATCCTGTTATCACACTCATATACACACACTAAACCTAACCTAGCACGGACAATATTTCAATAACACACGACCCTGTTATCACACTCATATACACACACTAAGCCTAACTTAACACGGGCAATATTTCAATAACACACGACCCTGTTATCACACTCATATATACACACTAAACCTAACCCAACACTGGCAATATTTCGATAACACAGGATCCTGTTATCACACTCATATACACACACTAAACCTAACCCAACACAGGCAATATTTAGATAACACAGGACCCTGTTATCACACTCATATACACACTAAACCTAACCCAACACTGGCAATATTTCGATAACACAATATCCTGTTATCACACTCATATACACACACTAAACCTAACCTAACCCTGGCAATATTTCGATTACACAGGATCCTGTTATCACACTCCTATACACACACTAAACCTAACCCAACACTGGCAATATTTCGATAACACAGGATATTGTTATCACACTCATATACACACTCTAAACCTAACCTAACACTGGCAATATTTCGATAACACAGGATCCTGGTATCACACTCATATACACACACTAAACCTAACCCAACACTGGCAATATTTCGATAACACAGGATCCTGGTATCACACTCATATACACACACTAAACCTAACCCAACACTGGCAATATTTCAATAACACAGGGCCCTGTTACCACACTCATATACACACACTAAACCTAACCCAACACGGGTAATATTTCAATAACACACGACCCTGTTATCACACTCATATACACAATAAACCTAACACAATAAGGGCAAATTTTCGATAACACTGGATCCTGTTGTCACACTCACATACACACACTAAACCTAACCTAACACGGCCAATATTTTAATAACACAGGGCCCTGTTACCACACTCATATACACACACTAAACCTAACCCAACACTGGAAATATTTCGATAACACAAGAGCCTGTTATCACACACATATACACACACTAAACCTAACTTAACATGGGCAATATTTCAATAACACACGATCCTGTTATCACGCTCATATACACACACTAAACCTAACCCAACACGGGCAATATTTAGATAACTCAGGACCCTGATATCACACTCATATACACACACTAAACCTAACCTAACACGGGCAATATTTCGATAACACAGGATCCTGTTACAACACTCATATACACACACTAAACCTAACCCGACACTGGCAATATTTTTATAACACAGGATCCTGTTATCGCACTCACATACACACACTAAACCTAACCTAACACGGGCAATATTTCGATAACACAGGATCCTGTTACAACACTCATATACACACACTAAACCTAACCTAACACTGGGAATATTTCGATAACACATGATCCTGTTATCACACTAATATACACACACTAAACCTAACCCAACACTGGCAATTTTTCGATAACACAGGATCACGTTATCACACTCATATACACACACTAAACCTAACCCAACACTGGCAATATTTCGATAACACACGATCCTGTTACCACTCTCATATACACATACTAAACCTAACCCAACACTGGCATTATTTCGATAACACAGGAGCCTGTTATCACACTCATATACACACACTAAACCTAACCCAACACTGGCAATATTTCGATAACACAGAGGCCTGTTATCACACTCATATACACACAGTAAACCTAACCCAACACTGGCAATATTTCGATAACACAGGAGCCTATTATCACACTCATATACACACACTAAACCTAACCCAACACTGGCAATATATCGATAACACAGAGGCCTGTTATCACACTCATATACACACACTAAACCTAACCCAACACAGGCAATATTTCGATAACACAGGGCCCTGTTACCACACTCATATACACACACTAAACCTAACCCAACACTGGCAATATTTCGATAACACAGGAGCCTGTTATCATACTCATATACACACACTAAACCTAACCTAACACGGGCAATATTTCGATAACACAGCAGCCTGTTACCACACTCATATACACACACTAAACCTAACCCAACACTGGCAATATTTCGATAACACAGGAGCCTGCTATCACACTCACATACACACACTAAACCTAACCTAACACGGGCAATATTTCGATAACACAGGAGCCTGTTACCACACTCACATACACACACTAAACCTAACCCAATAAGGGCAATATTTCGATTACACAGGAGCCTGTTACCACACTCACATACACACACTAAACCTAACCCAATAAGGGCAATATTTCGATAACACAGGATCCTGTTATCACACTCACATACACACACTAAACCTAACCCAATAAGGGCAATATTTCGATTACACAGGATCCTGTTATCACACTCATATACACACACTAAACCTAACCTAACACGGGCGATATTTCAATAGCACAGGATCCTGTTACCACACTCATATACACACACTACACATAACCTATCACGGGCAATATTTTTATAACACAGGACCCTGTTACCACACTCATATACTCACACTAACCCTAACACAATAAGGGCAATATTTCGATTACACAGGAGCCTGTTACCACACTCACATACACACACTAAACCTAACCCAATAAGGGCAATATTTCGATTACACAGGAGCCTTTTACCACACTCACATACACACACTGAACCTAACCCAATAAGGGCAATATTTCGAATACACAGGAGCCTGTTACCACACTCACATACACACACTAAACCTAACCCAATAAGGGCAATATTTCGATTACACAGGAGCCTGTTACCACACTCACATACACACACAAAACCTAACCCAATAAGGGCAATATTTCGATTACACAGGAGCCTGTTACCACACTCACATACACACACTGAACCTAACCCAATAAGGTCAATATTTGGATAACACAGGACCCTGTTATCACACTCACATACACACACTAAACCTAACCCAATAAGGGCAATATTTCGATTACACAGGATCCTGTTATCACACTCATATACACACACTAAACCTAACCTAATACGGGCAATATTTCAATAACACAGGATCCTGTTACCACACTCATATACACACACTACACATAACCTATCATGGGCAATATTTTAATAACACAGGACCCTGTTACCACACTCACATACACACACTAAACCTAACCCAATAAGGGCAATATTTCGATAACGCAGGATCCTGTTATCACACTCATATACACACATTAAACCCAGCCCAATAAGGGCAATATTTCGATTACACAGGAGCCTGTTACCACACTCACATACACACACGAAACCTAACCCAATAAGGGCAATATTTCGATTACACAGGATCCTGTTATCACACTCAGATACACATACTAAACCTAACCCAATAAGGGCAATATTTCGATTACACAGGAGCCTGTTACCACACTCACATACACACACTAAACCTAACCCAATAAGGGCAATATTTCGATAACACATGGCCCTGTTACCACAGTCATATACACACACTACACATAACCTAACACGGGCAATAGTTTGATAACACAGGATCCTGGTATCACACTCATATACACACACTAAACCTAACCCAACACTGGCAATATTTCGATAACACAGAGGCCTGTTATCACACTCATATACACACAGTAAACCTAACCCAACACTGGCAATATTTCGATAACACAGGATCCTGGTATCACACTCATATACACACACTAAACCTAACCCAACACTGGCAATATTTCGATAACACAGGATCCTGGTATCACACTCATATACACACACTAAACCTAACCCAACACTGGCAATATTTCAATAACACAGGGCCCTGTTACCACACTCATATACACACACTAAACCTAACCCAACACGGGTAATATTTCAATAACACACGACCCTGTTATCACACTCATATACACAATAAACCTAACACAATAAGGGCAAATTTTCGATAACACTGGATCCTGTTGTCACACTCACATACACACACTAAACCTAACCTAACACGGGCAATATTTTAATAACACAGGGCCCTGTTACCACACTCATATACACACACTAAACCTAACCCAACACTGGAAATATTTCGATAACACAAGAGCCTGTTATCACACTCATATACACACACTAAACCTAACTTAACATGGGCAATATTTCAATAACACACGATCCTGTTATCACGCTCATATACACACACTAAACCTAACCCAACACGGGCAATATTTAGATAACTCAGGACCCTGTTATCACACTCATATACACACACTAAACCTAACCTAACACGGGCAATATTTCGATAACACAGGATCCTGTTACAACACTCATATACACACACTAAACCTAACATGACACTGGCAATATTTTTATAACACAGGATCCTGTTATCACACTCACATACACACACTAAACCTAACCTAACACGGGCAATATTTCGATAACACAGGATCCTGTTACAACACTCATATACACACACTAAACCTAACCTAACACTGGGAATATTTCGATAACACATGATCCTGTTATCACACTAATATACACACACTAAACCTAACCCAACACTGGCAATATTTCGATAACACAGGATCACGTTATCACACTCATATACACACACTAACCCTAACCCAACACTGGCAATATTTCGATAACACACGATCCTGTTATCACACTCATATACACACACTAAACCTAACCCAACACTGGCAATATTTCGATAACACAGAATCCTGTTATCACACTCATATACACACACTAAACCTAACCTAACACGGGCAATATTTTAATAATACAGGGCCCTGTTACCACTCTCATATACACATACTAAACCTAACCCAACACTGGCAATATTTCGATAACACAGGAGCCTGTTATCACACTCATATACACACACTAAACCTAACCCAACACTGGCAATATTTCGATAACACAGTGGCCTGTTTTCACACTCATATACACACAGTAAACCTAACCCAACACTGGCAATATTTCGATAACACAGGAGCCTATTATCACACTCATATACACACTAAACCTAACCCAACACTGGCAATATATCGATAACACAGAGGCCTGTTACCACACTCATATACACACACTACACATAACCTATCACGGGCAATATTTTTATAACACAGGACCCTGTTACCACACTCATATACACACACTAAACCTAACACAATAAGGGCAATATTTCGATTACACAGGAGCCTGTTACCACACTCACATACACACACTAAACCTAACCCAATAAGGGCAATATTTCGATTACACAGGAGCCTGTTACCACACTCACATACACACACTGAACCGAACCCAATAAGGTCAATATTTGGATAACACAGGACCCTGTTATCACACTCACATACACACACTAAACCTAACCCAATAAGGGCAATATTTCGATTACACAGGATCCTGTTATCACACTCATATACACACACTAAACCTAACCTAATACGGGCAATATTTCAATAACACAGGATCCTGTTACCACACTCATATACACACACTACACATAACCTATCATGGGCAATATTTTAATAACACAGGACCCTGTTACCACACTCACATACACACACTAAACCTAACCCAATAAGGGCAATATTTCGATAACGCAGGATCCTGTTATCACACTCATATACACACATTAAACCCAGCCCAATAAGGGCAATATTTCGATTACACAGGAGCCTGTTACCACACTCACATACACACACGAAACCTAACCCAATAAGGGCAATATTTCGATTACACAGGATCCTGTTATCACACTCAGATACACGTACTAAACCTAACCCAATAAGGGCAATATTTCGATTACACAGGAGCCTGTTACCACACTCACATACACACACTAAACCTAACCCAATAAGGGCAATATTTCGATAACACATGGCCCTGTTACCACAGTCATATACACACACTACACATAACCTAACACGGGCAATAGTTTGATAACACAGGATCCTGTTATCACACTCATATACACACACTAAACCTAACCTATCACGGGCAATATTTCAATAACACAAGATCCTGTTACCACACTCATATACACACACTACACATAACCTAACACGGGCAATATTTTAATAACACAGGACCCTGTTACCACACTCATATACACACACTACACATAACCTAACACGGGCAATATTTCGATAACACAGGGCCCTGTTACCACACTCTTATACACACACTACACCTAACTTAACACTTGCAATATTTCGATAACACAGGACCCTGTTACCACACTCATATACACACACTAAACCTAACCTAACAAAGGCAATATTTCAATAACACAGGACCCTGTTATCATAATCATATACACACACTAATCCTAACCTAACAAAGGCAATATTTCAATAACACAGGACCCTGTTATCATAATCATATACACACACTAAACCTAACCTAACAAAGGCAATATTTCAATAACACAGGACCCTGTTACCACACTCATATACACACACTAAACCTAACCTAACACAGGCAATATTTCGCTAACACAGAACCCTGTTATCATACTCATATACACACACTAAACCTAACCCAACACGGGCAATATTTCGATAACACACGGCCCTGTTATCACACTCATATACACACACTAAACCTAACCTAACAAAGGCAATATTTCAATTATACACGACCCTGTTATCATACTCATATACACACACTAAACCTAAACTAACACAGGTAATATTTCGATAACACAGGATACTGTTACAACACTCATATACACACACTGAACGTAACCTAACATGGGCAAAACGAAAACGAAGCTTGACCACCAAATAAAAACTTTCAAACTCGTAATCAGCAATAACAATTTCAGCGTAAATACATTACTCAATCGTTCTAGCATATATTATAATCCCTGGTTTATAAACATTTACTAAATATGCCGATTTTATAGGCAATTACCAACATATGTTACAGTCGGTGGCGCTACCCACCCTACTTTTGAAGTGGCTTCAGTTTTTCAGGCACACATCTATATCTAGAACTAGATATATCAGTATAACTACCATATCCTGAGTGTGGATTATTGTTAATTGTGTATTATTACAACTTGTGGAATACGGTGTACGAATAGCGATGCCAAGTGTTTTAGCAGACACGCAACGTTAACCAATAAAATAAATAGTAGATTACAAAACCCTTTCACATCCAGTCTCACTAAATGAAGTCTCATAAAGCTAGTATTAATGAAATTAGCTTAAGAATTGCGAAGTATTCTCCCGCACAATTGCCAAAAATATATTAGTTTGTTGATACTACCTGCTAAGTAAATAGTTTACGTACCTGATCTATGCAACAATTCAGTTATATCTTCAGATTCAGCGACAGCGGAAATAGATAAAATGTAATTTTCAACACAAGTCAAGATCTCTGAAGGTGTACAAATTCTGACGCCATCTTCGAAAGAGGAGTTGTGTAATCCATGCGGCCGTGGTGCGTTGTGCTCACAATCATGTATTACTATTGTCTTTTCCGTGAGTATGCAAAGTGTTCTGTGGTATGCAACTGTAACAAATAATTTCGACACGTTTGTTCAAACGGAGAGGAGGGTAGCATTTACCACATGCATATTTAGCTTCGCAGTTCTTTTTGTCTTTGTTACAGGGTCCAAATCCTTTCCTTTTCAATACAAATACACCAATAGTGGTGTATTTGAGAATTCTCAGACGGGTTCTACAGGTTTATATTTTGTCAGAAGACCTTTCAGATCACTAAGGTTTGATAGCAATGCTCTTCTTTGTAGCTGTTGCGACAGTAAAGTTATAGATATTGCTTTCAAATACTCCTGCCTTGTGGAATATTTGTTTGGATTTCCAAGAAAGATAGCTCTAGGATTAATAGCTGTAATATTCAGTAAGTAGTACAAGATTACCACCGCCACCACGACAACGACAATAATAGTAGTAGCCACAGAACACTCTATTAGCAGATAGAAGAGATAGTGTGAGCCACAGATTATACCAGATGATCGACTCTGTGTTAGAGGATGATGTCACAAATGGCGCTGATGTCGCTACCTTTCACAACGCCACCGGCACGAACTAACGATCCGTCGATGATGCAGTACACCTCTATATCGACCGAGCAGCCCTACATCCATCCCTCCTTCGAGCCTATTCCGCGCCAAAATGAAATGCCGAATTTCTTTCTTTCGAAATCACAATTCGCGCACTCGTGAATTGTTTCCGGCACATTTTAAATTTTCACATATTAGCGTAATACGCACTACATGTGCTACATGATTCTTGTCCAAGTAGCTGATGTAATGCATATTATGCTAATATGTGAAAATTTGAAATGTGCTCTAAACAATTCATGAGTGCGCGAGATGTGACTTCGAAAGAAGTTCAATCAATTCCTGAATATAAGATTGGCAAGAAGAAGCCACTTCTAAACTTGACATTTTTTTCTATGTATGAATATTTATGTCTTCAATTAATAACAACTTTAGTAATCTGATGGAGAGTGTAATATCACACAAATTGTTGAGATTATGCAATATATTTTTATTTTATTTCTCTCAAGAATTTCAAAGCTTACAGCAATTATAAGTACCCATTGGGTTAATGGCAGAGGAAAACAGGAAAGGATAGCACAAGGTTATGTTTAATGCAACTTTTTTTGTACACAGTAAATTAGTAATAATGTTAAAACAAACTTCTGAAAGATAACCTTAGTGACCAAGAAATAAAAAACTAAGTAGATTCTAAATGAACATATACCAACAACTATGTACAAATAAACCAGCAGTATTTGAAATAGAGAACAAAGAAGTCATGTTAATGCCTATGTTTAATGAGAGTTTGAAAAGCAATTACACTTTAATATGTATATTATTTTCTGCACAAGTGTATAAAAGAATGTATTAAGAGAAAGACCTGAAATTTGAGATTGTCTCTATGGCATTCATAGTTTATAAAATGTTTAAAATTAGTACATGAGACAGTGTCAGCAACCAAGCAGTATGAAAAATATACATAATACATATAACGCTATCCATGGTAGGTGCTGCCAAATCCAATTATGCTCTCCTGAAACAAACAACAGGAAACAGTGCAAATAATTCATCAGTATTTCATATAGTTCATTTCAAAACGATTTCAAGTCCCATCGTAACCAAAATTTAGTTCGGTACAATTTCCTAGTCTGAGTGCGTATTCTATAGTACTACTGATCAGTTCAAAACATATTAAATTCTAGTTTCTAAGCCTGCTTGATACAACGCAGATTTGTTTCTATATTGTTGGTGTGACTTGGCTGCACACTGATTGTTGATTTTGTGTATGTGCCCTGGGTGTTTGAATGTGGCTGAGGGCGAGGATTTTCAGGCATAAAAATTTCTAGCACAGCTTCCTTCAGAAGGGAAGTATCCTGTGTTGTAGATATACAGCACAAATAAGGGCCTCAAGCCCAATTAAGGAGACCTCTGAGCAAAATTAAGCAATCTGTCATTCCCAATGTAGTATGGGACGCTGAGAACTATATTATTTAAAGTGCATCCATAAAAGAAACTAAATTTTTCTTGTATATATCTCTAACACAAGAATAGCATTGTGGTAATTACATCAACAATTTTTCATGACCATTACATAGCTAAATTTCATAAATTTCCAGTTAACAGGAGTTTAAAGTTTACGTTATGAAATGAGTTCAAATCTCCTGTCCATGCATACTAAGATTAAAACCATTAGAATTGTACCTTATCTCTTTTGCACTGTAATAGCTTGTCTCATATTTATGTCCTGGTGAGTAATATTGTCTTCTACAGGATGTAAAAGGTTGTGAAATAAAGCTTCGCCAATTTGTAGAAAATTGCCATAAATTTCCAATTCCTCTAACCTCAATTCAATCTGTAGCCGACCCAATATACCCTAGCCCACATCCTGTTCTGAAGACCGTGCCCACCAACGTCTTTTACTTGTAATACATCTTTTCTTCCTACATAGACTCGTGGAAATATATCGCAAACCTATACTTAATATAGCAATCACTAAATTAATATTTGCTACCGCCATGTTTATTTTTCACACTTACTATGTGCTGATTGCACGTTCGTTTTTTTTTTTAGGGTGGCGCTGGCCCGCCAGGTAGCACTGTCGTCGTGCGCAGCCTACGTGAGCGAGCGAGAGAGAGGGTAGTCAGTCGCTGTGTAGTAGTCTTTGTCTAGTGGTCAGTCGTGATGGTAATCGCCAGAGGTATGTAGCTCTTCTCTCTCTCTCTCGCTCTCTACTACCGCCGTAACTATGCGGGATCGATCTGGTGATATAATTATTTCTATGGGGTAATGAGTTTATGGGGTTAAGTCGTCACTTATGCGGACAATAATTCAGATTTCAAATAGGTTAACTTGGTATATAGCTGGAAAATGTGTACAACTCACTTCATTCATATTTATTGTAAACGTCCACTGGTAATTATTATCACCCGATAAAACATAGAGACATATAATTGTTATTTCATCAAGCCACAACATTTGTAATTATCATTTATTAAAATTGTGTTGATCCAAATCTTACATTTTATTTCTATAAAAGGGGGGCACTCCTTTGACCGAAAAGGTCCTGCCGTTTCCCCGTTTCGTGATCCTACTCCCACGAAGTAATTGACTACATCCCGGGAAGGGTAGTGCAATTCTCTGGTAGCAGAGCGTGGTTACTTTTCAAAAAAGTCGTAAGTGGGATTATTAGAAAGATAGTTTGGCTTTTCAAAATTTGGTTTGGATTGGAAGACTAACAAAATGGTTACTGTAGTGGACGCAGCCTTTCTACGGAAAGGTGAACTAAACTTTGAGTTGGCTATACGAGGTGGAGTTTTGATTCCGACCGCGGATGTTGCGACCACATTGGAAGAGTTCCGTAAGGTGAAAGATTGCCCCATTAGACGGTTGAGTGCTGATAATGTGTTGGTGCAGGACGCGCCGGGTGAATGCGAGAAGGCTTTGGTCGAATTTAAAGAGTTGTTTACTGATTCTGACTTGGGAAAGGCACTCACTAAACAGCAGCTTAGAAGGCTTTCTGCGAGGGTGACCCATTATATTCGAAGACTTGAATACCTCGTGAAATACTTTCCTGACCTTTCTTTTGGAACTTCGTTGCCTCAGTTACGCGAAGGGTTTCAGTCTATTTATCAGAGTTTGGACGGGGTAATGTCCAAAGATGGCGGCCCCGAACTATCCAACGAACAGCTTGCCGAAGTTTCTAGATCGATAAATCCCCTGGGCAGTGAAATGGTATCGGCATATCAGCGGATTAAGTTGTTACACCCGCTACAGGAATTTGTTCAATCCCAACCTGATTTTGTAGTGACAGATGTTACAACGGCTGTGCATTTTCTTAGATTTTTAGTACGTGCGAGTGAAATAGCTGAAAGGGCTGACGTGCCGCAAATTGTGTTCTTACAGGCAATTGCTAGCAAGGTTAAGGGCATGGCTCTCACTATTTTCGATCGATCTAAGCAGGCTACGCACCCCATACGTGCTTTACATGAGGAAGTGTTACGATGTTTTGTCCCTCGTAGGGCGCTAATGGCCATAATTCAACAAAATTACTTGAGGCCGCAGGGGTTTCAGGAATCATTTTTGGAATATGTGGAGAGGGTTAAGCATTATGCACGTGTATTGCTGCTGCCTGATAGTGAGCAGCAGGTGTGTGACATCGTTTTGTCAGGACTTACTAGGGAGACACGTTCAGCTTTGATCTTTACCAGCCGTCCCGTTACTTTTAGTGAATTGGACTCTTTGGTGCCGTCATTGGCCGAGCTTAACGAAGCCGATAGTGTACGTGGTTGCAACATAATTCGCTCTCCCCCCATCTTACCACGATTGAGTTTGCCTTCGTCAGTTGAGGTGCCTCCTCGGCGCAATGTGGCGGGGGCGCGTAGTTGTTATAGGTGTGGAATGGAGGGACATTTGGTGAGACAGTGTCCCCTTACGCGTAATCGCCGATCTCAGGGAACAACATTGACCCGTGAAAGTGGGTACATCCCGAGGCGCATTTGACGCCAGGGACAGGGCGGAAGCCCTAGTGTTAATGCTATTTTTGGCCGCGTCAAGGGACTCCCGTTTGATTCAAAACCTTTTCTACACCTTGTGGTGGGGAAAGTACCAGTCACGACTTTGTTGGATACGGGGAGCAGTTGTTCCTTAGTGCAGGAGAAATATTTTAAAGAGGTATTGTCTAAGTGTGGGTTGAAGCCCGAGAGGGAACCCCTACATTGTGTTTCAGTAAATGGCCAAGAGTTTCAGGTCGAAAACAGGGTGCTTCTTACTTTGCGATTCCCGCAGTTTACATGGAAACATTGGTGCTACCTGTTACCGGGGTTACCTCACCATTTGATTTTAGGAGCAGACTTTATGGCTCGGGTGGGGTTGGCCTTTAACTTTGCTAGGCGTGAGATATCTTTTGCTTTTGCACCAACCGTGAAGATCCCCTTCTATCGCAAGCGTATGGTACGATATTCAGCTTCATGTGTACGAAGCCCTTCAGACCTTCACTTAGGTGGTGGTAGGGATAGCTTGACCCATTTGACCGAGGAGCAGCAGGGTAAAATGGAGAACTTGTTACAACATTTCCACAAGTTATTTTCGGGGAAGCCGGGTGTTACTAATTTGATACAATACAATATTGAGCTAGAGGATACCACTCCGGTAAAACTCCCGCCGTATAGGTTGACCCCTCCTAAGATGGCTGTTTTAAAGCACAAGATAAACAAAATGTTGGAACAAGGTATAATTCGGCCTTCTACATCTTCTTATAGTAGTCCCATGTTCCTAGTGCCTAAAGGGGATGGAGATTTTAGGCCCGTTGTTGACTACAGACGTTTAAATAAGAAAATCCGTTTGGAATCCCAACCTATCCCGGATTTACATACGGCTGCTCACCATTTTAAAACAGCCAAGGTATTTACCACCCTGGACCTAAATAATGCGTACTATCAGATTCCCTTGTCGGAAGAGTGCAAACACGTGACCGGGTTCGCGACCCCTTGGCGCCTCTACGAGTTCCAAAGAGTTCCTTATGGTTTAGCCACCGGTGCCCAAGTGTTAACTAGATTGCTCGATAATCTGTTTTCTGACCTTAAATTTGAGTATGTTTACAATTATCTTGATGACGTAGTGATTTACTCGCCAGATTTTGATACCCATTGTGACCATTTGCGAGAAGTATTTAAACGGCTGGAAAGTGCCGAGTTGACGCTCAAGAAAGAAAAATGTGTCTTTGCGACGAGTCAGATTTCTTTCCTCGGCCATATAGTTTCACCTGCCGGGGTGACCATTGATCCGGATAGGACGAAATCCATTAGGACCTTTCCACCTCCTAAGAACGTGAAGGCTTTGGCCCGTTTTGTTGGCATGGTGAATTTTTTTAATAAGTTTATCCCCAATTATGCAGCCAGGGCGGAGCCCCTGAACCGGTTACGCCGAAAGGGAATACCTTTCATTTGGACCCAGGAACAAGAAAGCGCTTTTCTAGATCTCAAGCAAGCAATCATGAACCCTCCGGTCTTAGCATTTCCCGATTTTAGTAGGCGATTTATCTTGCAAACCGACGCAAGCAAAGGAGCCTTGGCCGCGGTCCTTTTGCAAGATTTCCCCTCCGGGCGTAGGCCCATTTATTATACCTCGAGAACTTTGACCGAGGTCGAGCGCAAGTATTCAGTCTATGAATTGGAAACTCTCGCGGTACTGTTGGGATTAGAAAAGTATAGGCAGTATTTAGAGCATGTAGAATTTACCCTGGAGTGTGACAACCAGGCGCTTACTTGGGCCCTTGCTACCCCAAGATCTACTGGGAGGTTGGCTCGTTGGGGCGTACGAATAGGAGTATTTAAGTTTACGCCCGTACACATCAGGGGAGCGGATAACTGTTTAGCGGACGCCTTGACACGTGTGTTTGCTGAACCTGACCCTCCCTCTTCTAGCCTGACGTTGGATATAGGCGTTTGCGTAGCTTTTCCTGAATTGTACACCAGCATAGGCGAGCATCAACGCAGAGATGGGACGATTAAACAAATAATATTAAATATTGAGAGAGGTCAATGCGTAGATGGGTATTTTCTTAAGGACGGGGTTTTGATGATTCGACATAACCGGGATAACAAGACGAAGATAGTCCTCCCCCAGTCTTTAATACCTGTGGTGTTTGATTATTACCATAATTCACCGTTAGGGGGCCATTTGGGTATTTCCAAAACCAAAAATAAAATCAGTGAATATTTCACTTGGCCGGGAATGGTTAAGGATATCGTCAGTAGGATTAAATCATGTCATGTTTGCGCCATGGCTAAGCCGGCCCAATGTGCCATGTGGAAAGGTTTGGCATCCGAGGTGGCCACTAGGCCCTTAGAGAAGTTATTTGTTGATTTTGTGGGGCCATTTCCCCGCTCGGTTCAGGGCAATACTTATGCGTTAGTGACGGTTGACTCCTTTAGTAAATTTGTGTGGTTAAATCCTTTACCCAAGGCCAATGCCAGAGGCGTTATAAAGGTTTTGGCTTCCATTTTTGCGGCCTTTGGTGCTCCTCGTTATCTGGTTACGGATAATGGCTCTCAGTTTACCTCAAGTGTTTTCAGGAACTTCTGTTTTGGTTGGGGGGTCAAAACCATCAATACCACTCCGTATTACCCTTGCCCTTCACACGCCGAAAGGTTCAATAGAAACCTTAAGTCAGCCTTAATAGCCTATCATCACGATAACCATTCAAAGTGGGATACCAATTTACCACGTCTACAGTTAGCCTTTAATTCCGCTCGCCATGAGTCGCATGGCGTTACCCCATACCGGTTGATGTTAGCTTACACGCCTAATTCACCATTAGCTAATCTTTGGCACTTGGATGATTTGTTGCCTCAAAAGTATACTCAAGAAGAGATACGTAAGACCTGGAAGTCTGCCTTTCGTAATCTCACCAGAGCCCATGCTGAGGTAAAGCGACGCTATGACGCCGGCAAGAGGCCTTCGCCGTACGCTATAGGTCAGAGAGTGTTTTGTAAGTTCTTTACGCAATCATCCAAGGGTAACGCATATGCCGCCAAGTTGGCCCCGAGACATGTCGGGCCGTATGAAATTATAGATATATATAAAAATGTTTCAGTACGTCTAAAAGACTTACGTAATGGCAGAGAGAGGAGAGCTCATATTTCCCAATTAAAACCTTTTGTGTAGGTTAAGGTGTAGAACCTCCCTTCTACTTCATTCCTTGTTGCTTTTCGTTATTTGTTTTGGTTAGTGTGTTGTTATGATGTGGAGTTACTGTTTGTTTATATTTGGTGTTCGTTTTCCTTTGTATGTTATTGTTATGGTGTGGGAGGAGTACTATATTTTGGTATGAAGCGTGCCATGTGTTTAGCGGGTAGCATACCTTCACGGCTCCACTAGTTTTTCGTTCCTCCCCGCGCTGTTGTGATGTGTGTGTGTTGGTGGTGTGTTTGAGAAGTGTTTCTGGAGTGTTTGCAACATGTTTGAGAAGTGTTTCTGGAATGTTTAGAGTGTGTGTGTCTGGTGGCCTTTTCTCGTTTACCAATTATGTGTGATATGTTTTGTGTTTTTGTGTTGTCTGGCCAGTAAGGGGGTTTTATATGCGCATTAATTTGTACAAGGCCTTGTTTTTCAGCTGATTATTTAAATAATGTATATTGAATGTTATTACTCTTGTCATTCTTAATATTACCTTTATATTGTTATTGTTAAATAATTTCTGATTTAGTTACTAAATTGCTTTGCATTTTATATTGTTATTGTTAAACACTTTATTGTTAATTGTTATCACCTTTTGTGATTCTGAAATTAATTTGAACTTTTATTTCCTGTTAAATATCTGTGCTTGTAGATAGCCACACTTGGTGGTAAGGTAAATTGCCCAAGGTTATATGCCAGTGATTCCATCTAAGAGTTCAGTAACAGCCTATTTGAAATCTGCGAATGTTCCTTTTTCTGCCGGATTTGATTTCTGTTTACAGCCTCACCAAACCTTTGTCTACCCCTCCGAAAGCACCTGACCATCTCAAGTTGGCACTGTTGAGCGATGAATCTGGCGATCAACTGTTGTTATGCTGCAGCTATAAGAGTCGGAATGTGGACTCCTGGTGAACAGGGTTCCGCAGTTACGATGGGGCGCCGTTTGCGTCGGTTGTGTCTACGTCGGGTGTTCACGCACAAGCATCTTGCCGACATGACCCTCATTTTAGCGAGTGCTAAGACTCATACCCAAAGTCAGGATCGACGGCCTTCGCACTCGGCAACGTGGGATTCTTCTGACGAAAGACAATTGGCGATCAACTAAGCCCCTCTGCCAGTGAACAAGTGTCCCCAGTGTTACTGTGACCCCAACAGTGAATTGGTGAAGGTGAGAGTGTTCTATGCCAGTGTTCTCACAGTGACCAAAACAAAATAATCTGGTGGTTCAAGGTGTATCCTTTAAGTTCTTGGCTGTGTCTAAACCATATTTAATCTGCCTTTATCCTATGGTGAGGTGATGTTGTTAGATGGGGGAGGGGGTGATTGTGCTGATTGCACGTTCGTTTTTTTTTAGGGTGGCGCTGGCCCGCCAGGTAGCGCTGTCGTCGTGCGCAGCCTACGTGAGCGAGCGAGAGAGAGGGTAGTCAGTCGCTGTGTAGTAGTCTTTGTCTAGTGGTCAGTCGTGATGGTAATCGCCAGAGGTATGTAGCTCTTCTCTCTCTCTCGCTCTCTACTACCGCCGTAACTATGCGGGATCGATCTGGTGATATAATTATTTCTATGGGGTAATGAGTTTATGGGGTTAAGTCGTCACTTATGCGGACAATAATTCAGATTTCAAATAGGTTAACTTGGTATATAGCTGGAAAATGTGTACAACTCACTTCATTCATATTTATTGTAAACGTCCACTGGTAATTATTATCACCCGATAAAACATAGAGACATATAATTGTTATTTCATCAAGCCACAACATTTGTAATTATCATTTATTAAAATTGTGTTGATCCAAATCTTACATTTTATTTCTATAAAAGGGGGGCACTCCTTTGACCGAAAAGGTCCTGCCGTTTCCCCGTTTCGTGATCCTACTCCCACGAAGTAATTGACTACATCCCGGGAAGGGTAGTGCAACTATGCCAACTGTCATTTGTATTGGATCAAAATTAATCATAGTGTGACATACACTGTGTCTTTTGTGTACAATTCCATGGGATACAAAAAGTTTGGTCAAAAAGGTTGGACCGTGGGACACACACCGGCTTTAATCTCATCTCAATGGTTCTTCAAAGAAATGATTTTCTTGTGAAGATACCATGAGCTATGTACCAGTAACATCACAACAATATTAAGATAGTGCTGCAGACTGAAACATCGCTACAACTTATGAAAACCAGACATTTTACCATATCTTTCTTTACTGAAGTTTGTAAATTTACATGATTTTCTTGATAAAACAGCAATATGATTTTACAAAGAACTTTATCTCAGCATGTGATCCTAGGCCATTTCATAACGCTGTACCAACAATATTCAGATTGTGTGCACTAATCTCTCACAGTGACAAAATTGAAGAAAAGATAATTTACTAAAGATGTAGCAATGAGTCTGTCATTGGGTTATGGCAGCAAAGTGGAAAATGTATTAAATATAACTTACTTCAAATGATAAATGAAGAGAATCTGTGCCACAGTCCTGAAGATGCACTTCTGGAGATGTCGAGCACTGCAGTAGTTCATTTTGTAATATGCACAGATCTGAAATTCAAAGAATACAAAAGTGAATTTAATATTAATGTTATCATTCTAAGCACAGTAGATTCGAACTACAGCTGATTTGCAAAAAGTAATATTAGTCAAGTCCATACCAACATAGTTCTATATTGAAAATAAGTAATGAAGATACATTACAATTCAGGTTATGTCATGATTTAACTGAGATCATTTTACATTTATGTATTTAATACATGAGTCATACTTACCAACGACCTTGTAACAATATATTTGTTTCCTCTTGCCGCTCATACACTCTAGCACATATTTAAAATCTTGCGAGTTTTACAAATACAAGAATATTCTTTCCAGATGTACTTTCGCTCTGCTGCCGTTAATATCACAAACGTTAACCATGTTTTCAAATCAAAATCACTTTTAAATTACGTCACTGCGTGTCGCATCGCCAACTTACACTCAATTAAACTACGAAACTAGATCTGGCCCGCCTCGATAGCGTGATGGTTAGCGTGTCTGCCTCACGTTCAAGGGGTCGCGAGTTCGAATCTTGCTTAGGGTAAGTTATCCGGGTAAGGTTTTTTCCGAGGTTTTCCCTTATCCTGAGAAGACGAATGTCGGGTAACTTAAAAAGCTCCATGGACCTCGGGCTCATTTGACCATCATTTCACCCGTTTCATTCACTCACCGTCCGATATGACGCAATGTTGGAGGACGTTAATTTAAAAAAAAAAAAGAAACTAGATCTGTAATGTATTCATATTTGCTATTGACTCAGTTCGGTCACTAGGCAATTCCTCTTATTGTATGATTTATTCCTTCGTTTTATTGTTTTATTCAGAATTTCCTATTAAATTGTTTCATAGAACGATACTCCCATAATAACGAATATTGGCATCACTGATACTTGCTCTACCTCCATTGACATTCGCTAAAAAGAGACATCTGTTGACAATACCTCGTTCTAAAATTGACGTGCAGCGCTCGAAATGTACCTTTCACCACGGTGACCTTGACAGAACGACGTAGAAGTGCCTATTCCAGTCGGCACCCACTGGCTAAGACAGCAGTAACATTTTAGTTTATACCTGTAGGTTTACATGAACATCTACAGTTTTTATGTTCTATATTTACGTCTATCTCTTTAAACGTCGGAGTTTTAATAGAAAATTCAATGGGAAAATCTGATGTCTTGCAATCGCTCACATGACTTTCTCTACTCTTGTACTAACCATTCTTACAAACTCTTATTGTTTTATCTTCTTCGTGTTAGTTGAGATAAACACTTGCAGAAATTATCTTATTGCTCATTTCCTTGCACGTGCAACGGGAATATGGGAATACAGTAGACTTTGAGCGATAGTCAAATCACTTAAACCTTTCAAATTCCTCTCTCTTTGCACGCCTAGCATAAAAAGTGAATAGCAATCTTCCATTTGACAGAAGTATAAGTTCTCCAAAACTTCCAGAAATGCTGCACTCTAGAAAAAAAATTATTTGGACATAAATTGTGTGTTTTTGCAAAATCTACATGTTTTGTGTAGTAAGTTTTGTTCTATCTCTTACGATTTACCAGTTTGCAAAAGTTATTCAAAGTAAATAGGACTTCACGGCCTATAGCCAGAAAATTCAAGATGTAAATTTCATTTGTCATAAAAATATCTCAAACACACGGCATTTTAATCAAAATCGTTAGAGCTATCTTTAAAAAAAATCAAAATTTTGGAAACGTTTCCCATGTAAAGGGTAGTTTAGGATGGGGCTATTTTCCTGAAAATCTTCGTGTCGCATCCTTGAAATACATTAAACTTAAATACCAACTTTGACTTTTTAACCGATTTTGGTTTCTGAGTTATGCTGTCCACAGATACACAGACACACACACACACACACACACACACACACACACACACATACACACACTCACGCATGGGTGTTTTTTTAAAAAGATTTTTTGGATTCAGGGGGCCTCAAAACATGTATTTCCGGTGAAATCTCGACATCGAATTTTTGGGTGGAATAGAATACTTCCTCTACTATACGTAGTAGAGTACGTAACAAAGTGCCTAACTTCATATTGGAGATGAACACTTTCAAGAACGAAAAGAGAAGAAGTTTATTCTATTCCTCACAGCACAATAATCGTTTCATGTAAAAGAGTCGTTGATTTTTCGAGAAACACCTTCAACTATTTTATTTAAAATGTTGTATATACGAGATATGTGTGCAACAGGACCAAATGTACCTACATTTGCAGTTTAGTTTACGTTATTCACACTACATTTTGTACAAGTAAACATTTCATAACATGGAATGTAAGTGTAATTAAATTACGGATTTATTAAACAATTTGCTAACTTGGATGAACTCCAGGTTCTTCCTTTATGTTAAATATTTGCAGGTTGAGGCCGAGACCTCTATGAGCGTGTAAACGTGAGCGATTTTCCTTCCTTAGCGTGCGTTAATTACAAAGCAAACCAGATTATGGTTAAAACGGCATTCTCTCATTCCACACAAACAATAAAGAAATAAAATACGTGTTGACTAATTTGAAAGTCTTTGTAGGTAGACGTTTCGAACTTTATTATAAGAATAATCGACTGTTTATATAAATCATGAGGGAAACGCGTGGAAAGTTAATAGGCAGAGAGAGAAACACAGTATGACTAACGCATATTTCGGATAAAACCTCAACACATAATTTTTCTGAAATCAATATATTTCTAAGGCGTGTAATAGAAGTATAATAATTAATCATAGTGGAGAGAAAAAGTTATGTGATTTATCACATTCATTTCAGCGTTAGCAGTTAACACACACAATAATAATAATAATAATAATAATAATAATAATAATAATAATAATAATAATAATAATAATAATAATAATAATAATAATAATAATAATAATAATAATAATAACAACAACAACAACAACAACAACAACAACAACAACAATAATAATAATAATAATAATAATAATAATAATAATAATAATAATAATAATAATAATAATAATAATAATAATAATAATAATAATAATAATAATAATAATAATAATAATAATAATAATAATAATAATAAAGTAATAGTAGTAATAATAATGATAACCCCCACCTCTGCCCACTATAGGCATCATGAGTGGGGGCAGTACTAGAGCGTGGGACGTGGTCTGCACCCCATCCCTCCCGGCCTACGTAACCAGGGGCCGCTACTATTCAATCAAGCTCCTCAATTGGCGGCTCAGTGGCCTAATGAGGCTGAGTGTACCCTGGACCTGGTCTCCCAGCGGGAGAAAATCCCGACGCCGGTACCGGGAAGCGAACCCGGGTTTCCAGCATGGTAAGCAGCAGCGCTACCTACCACAAGAATAAGCAGACGACCGGACATACAAACACATAATCGTGCAATTTTCCAAAAATGTATTCTTGCACTCAGCGGCCTCCAAACGTGCATTTCTCATGAAATCTCGGTAGCTCATTTATGGGTGGAATGTAGTAGGTACCTATATTGTCTACATGAACACCATATCCAAAGCTTAACATACGGCTCAATGTACAAACAGCAGAAATGAAATTCCTTACAGCTGCTTATGCAACACTAGGCACAAAATGAAACTATCAAATACGACAACAATTAAAAGTAAAAGATTTCAACTAAACAACAGTAGAATACAGAACCAATTGGAAACAAGCCTTAAATAGAATGAAGGAAAATAGAATTCTCAAAATAACAATTATTAACTCTCAGCCACATGGACGACCGAGGAAAAGGACAAGACTTTGGAGACAGCCGAAACAGGCTAAATGGTCTAAACTGTGTTGGAGAAGAGTAAATATTAAATAAACTCATTCTTCGTTACTAACCACACAGTGCAAGTTTATGAGAACAAATGAGAGCGACAATGAAATAAACTGATGTCTGTATGTAAATCTAACTGTGCAATGGAGCATTTTTTTTATTTCTGTGCAACACAAACAGAAAATGAACGTTAATGTTGATATCTTGGCGTGTAGAAACATTACTGTTACACAATTGCAAGGTAATGTGAGCTAGGAATAGTGAGGTTATGTATTTTCCTAACACATCAAGATTAATGCTTCTCGTTTACCCTATACCCTGTAGCTCTGACAAGTTTTGGGGTGAAACTCACACAACTAGTTCAACTTGATACTTTGGAAGTGACGTCATTCGGACCTATGTAGCTACTGTTTTTTAAAAGTAAGTAGGTATTGCTAATATCGCCGAATATAAGTTTTACCTAACGTGGTACTTTGGATGCTGTGATTTGTATTTTTTGTGCTTAAGATTTTGTCTTGAACTTTCATGTAAAATAATGATATTCTAAATAATATTTCTTTCAGAAAGTTCTCCAATGAGGATTATCGTGAAGAAGGGAATAGATTAATTTAAAGAACATTTCCCCATTAACCTGGCAGCTGCACATTAACCTCTGGGTTAAAGAGCGAGAACGCTGACCACTACACCACAGAAACACGCTCGCGTTGGTTCACAACCACCGGGCAACTGTAACCAGAACGGGAAGTAGGGCAGCACGGTTCACAACAGCTCGGGAACTAGAATGGAAATGCATATCATCGATCAGCTTATCGATAGAAAATGGAGGTACATAGATATTGTGCATTGAGAATCCATTTGTTTCTGACCAATGACATGTTTGCCTTCTCTACTACGTATAGTAAGTAGCGGAAGTATTGTATTCCACCCAAAAATTCGATGTCGAGATTTCACCGGAAATATGTTTTGAGACCCCCTGAATAAAAAGAAAGCAGGTCCGTGTGTGTATGTGTGTGTGTGTGTGTGTCTGTGTGTCAGGTTGCGGACAGCATAACTCAAAAACGAAAAGTCGATTAAAAACCAAAGTTCGTATTTAAGTTTAACGCCCTTCAAGGATGCGACACGAAGATTTTGAAGAAAATAGCTCCACCCTAAACTACCTTTATATGGAACATTTATCAACATTTTTGTTTTTCTTGAAAATGGCTCTAACGATTTTGATGAAAATGCCATGTGTTTAAGTTATTTGTATGACAAATGAAATGTATATTTTGAATTTTTTGGCTATAGCCTATGTAGTCCTGTTTACCCTGGATGACTTCTGAATAACGTACAAGCCGTAAGAAATAGACAAAATCTTACTCTACAAAAATGTAGATCTCTCTAACGCACACAATTAATGTCAGAACTTTTTTTTTGTTTGAGTGAAACATGTCGGAGATATTCTTTGTTATTTTAGTCAGTTTCGGAAAACTTAAAACTTTCGTGAAATGGAACATTGTTGTTAATTTTATACGTTAACTGTTCAAATATAACGAAATTTGAAAGCTTTAAAAATTTGACTATCGCACAAAGGCTGTTGTATTCTAATATTCCCCTTGTACCTACAAGGAAATAAGCAATAATATAATTTGTACAAATGTTTATCTTAACTAACACGAAGAAGATATAGGAATAAGAGTTTGTAAGAATGGTTAGTACAAGAGTAGAGAAAGTCATGTGAGTACAACACATCAGATTTTTTAACATCTTTTCCTCTCCTTGGCCGGTAGTAAATTGCATGGGCTTTGTTGCAGTTCCTAAGATAGACATCTTTGATATAATCGACACAAAACGTTACTCATGGCAGTTTGAAGTGCTGAGAATTTCTTAATAATCTTGTTATCACAGACTTGGAAGATGTTCAACTTAAATACTACCAACTTCGGCATTTAACCGCCTTTTGGTTTTGAATACGCTGTTCACAAACACACACATGGGCCTTTTTCTAAATAATGCTTATTTAGACTCTGTGTTTATGTCAAAACATAAACTACTGGTGAAATCTCGGTATTGAGTTTTGGATGGAATGAACGTAGTAAAGGCAGTAATGACGTCACAGAAATAAGGAACATGTTCATACAGATTTAGGAAATACATGCATTCTACTACAGAATATGACACGGGATTGCCATCATATTTCAATGTAAAAGTGAACCTTTTCTCTACCTCCTGCCTGTGGTAGGAGATGAAGTATTGTATTCCATGTCTGATATCCAGTTTACACCGGAAATATGCTCGTACATTATATGAGGGATCATGAATCCAACAGTAGGATTCAAGTAATAGAATTATTTCCTTGTGTGTATGTGCGTGTGTCTTTAAGAACATACGTAAATCAGAAACTATAATATGTATTGGTGTAAATCTATGTTGCTATCAAAGAGATCGCGATCACTACATGGCAGTTTCAAATATAAGTGAACAACATTTAACTGTCGGAGAGAGGGATACTTTTCACATTGGAGGTTTGTGCTTCAACTACGTTCTGAGAAAAATAGCACAGTACTTACTTAGTTTCTACTGTAATTCTAAAAGGAAACAGTAAGTATTCATAGTTATAAACGGTTCAACAACACTTGTACTAGAAAGAAAGTACCTAAAGAAGTATGTAAAGCCATAAAAAAGTACATTCCCTGTCAACTTTTCGTAATCTTAGCCATTTTTTACGGTGCAATATTGCTAGCTTGGGTTTCTCCTAAGTTTGATCCAACAGAGAACCTGAATGTTTGACGTCACTGTCTTCCTTCGTTCTGTTCGCACCCCAGAGCTTGTTACCCAGAATACCTACATATTCTTGAAGTTCTTGTTTAATATGGAACAATTCTAGCAACATGTTATATGCATGAGTGAACTAACATTATACAAGAACAATCACTTTCTCTTTCTCTGCTTCTTATATATTGTGGGTAGAGGAGGTGTTGGATTCCAAAGTCTATATCGATATTACATTTGAAGTGCAAGTCTTGACAGTCTCTGAATCCACTCACATGACCTTCTCTTCTAATTCTTGTACGAGCTAATGTTTGTTCTTTTATCGAGACAGATATTTGTACAAGTTGCTTTATTACAATGGGAACATAGGAATGGGGTAGGCTTATGTGATACTCAGATCTTGTCGTCATGTGATGGCTTGAAAATGTCACTCTAATTGCATCAACAAGAGAGGAAAATATGAATTTGAGAAAATTACAAGTATCGGAAAATTCAATTTAATAATAAATATTAGTTCAGAAATGGTTAACTCAAACTCAATTATGAGAACTGAGCTTTTGTATAGTAACATTTTATATATCGCTTAGTGAACATCATGTGTTATTCCAGAGGGTTGATAACATTCGTTTTATGTTTCATAAAAATGTCTTAAACATAAACATGGTAATTTAATCAAAACAGTTGCAGCCAATTTTCAGAAATTCAAAATTTTGAATGAATATTTCACGTGACAACTAGAATAGAGTAAGCTTTTCTTTCCCTCAAAATCTTGACCTCCTCCTGCAGAATACTACAAGTTTTGGATAATGGAAGCCAGTAACAACAACTAGCTTGGAAATGATTAACAAAGTGGATAAAACGATTTAATCTCCCAGTTGTCTTCGCAGTCTATTTTCAAAAAATTTGGGATAACTATTTTTGTAATGCAATTAGTATAAACATATAGTAATTTAAAGAATATTGTTAGTTATTTCTGAGAGAACAAAAACGAGGAAAACTTTTCCATCTTAAGCATACTTTGGAGTGGGAGATGCGTTTTGAAAATCTCCCTGGCCCATCTTTTTAGATGCGGAAATTAAATATAAACTTTGCTATTTATTTTTATTCACAGACGGACATGCCCAAAATCACACACATAAACACACAAACACAAACAACACACATACAAGCAAATCAAACAGGCACATACCACGTTCTCAGGACACAAATACACCCACAAACACACACACACACACACACACACGCACGCACGCACGCACACATACACTTACGCTCATATTATTGTATTATTATACATTTACCATTCATACATTGTAATATATTGTACCATTTCGCGAATTTCAATAAATGACTGTACGAAGGCTCGGAAATCTCATTGACCACGTAGTGGTGACGTCACTTCCACTTCCGTACACTCCCGGATTTCCCGGAACCGTCTGTCGTCTTTCGCGTTTTTTTTGAGACGAAAATTGTTCCTATAACTCAAGTATGAGCATACAGTAATTACTGGATTGAAAGAAGCTAAGACCGATATAAAAAATCTGATGTGTTGCACTTATATATCTTTCTCTACTCTTGTTCTTACAAACTATTCCTTTATCTTCATCGTGTTAGTTGAGATAAACATTTTCAGTAATTATCTTATTGTTCACTTTCTTGTAGGTACAAGGGGAATATGGGAATACAGTAGGCTTTGAGTGATAGATCTTTTAAAGCTTTGAGATTCCGTTCTCCTTGCGCGGCTAAGATATAAAAAATGAATCACGATCTTCCATTTGACGAAAGTTTGTTTTCCAAAACACGGCGCTAACCGGGCGATTCCGAACTTCTAGCTGCCGGGGGTTCGATCCCCGCCTTTCCCATGTTTATTTTCTGAAATACAAAATTCACAAACGTGCTTAATTCTCTACAGCTTTTTACCAGGAATGGAAAATCGGAAGAAGGCACACTGCTGGAAATTGAGTTTAGTTGATGGGAACATGGCAACATTGTGTAGTGCTTGGAAATAAACGACATGGCAACGTTGCAAGTTGTAAAGTTTGCTTCCGCTGAAGTAATCTACAACTGCATTCTGTTCTGTTTAATGTATCACTATATACATTATTCCCTGGCGTCCACATCTTGCAACAATGCATTTTATGACCATTAAAATCTATTTTACAGTATTACGCGCTTATATATTTTAGTATGGTGATAGTCTACGAAATATACAGAGATGCCTTTGAATGTGAATATTTTAAGGGAGATATTAATTCCGGGAGCCATGATTGACAGTTGACCTAGGCGTGTTCCCTGATTTATTTTCAGCAATTGAAATTAATATCTTATAAAGCATTCAGTTCTAAAATTGCAATTTTACCACAGCATTCATAGCACGGCGGGAAAGTTACAGCGCTATGCGGAATAAAAATATATAAAGATATAGATTTCATAGTTTGTATAATGTTATATTTCAAACAGGTTATAGTATAAATAATGATGTTCCCGTTAAGAAGAAAACAAGGAAAAGAGAAATAAAAACAGAAAAGAATGTTGAGCGGGATTCGAACTAATGTTAACCCACTACTGTAGACTTCAACGAACACACCTTAGCCAGTTGCGCTATAGGCAACACAAGAGCTTCACCTCGCTGATTAAACTCACGTCTCTAAGTGTAGCACCCAATACTGGAATCATTTTAGTTCTAGTCCACAGTTTAATAAAACACCGTAAGAACACCTTTCCTGCAGATGCACTCAAGTTAACTTTGCAATGTTTGTCCGTTAATGTAGAAGGATTGCTCAAATATTGCTTTTTAAACTGTGAGGTGAGTGAGCTGAGAGGAGACGTGGCTGCCACGTCCTTTGGACAACAAGGGAAGCATATGACTAATTTAATTCTCATACCATCTATGCAAGCACGCCGGAGAATTAGGTGACCCTTCGCGCAGGTTTATCTGTAGGTGGGCATTTACATTTGTGAAAGATAGTACACTTGTACTGCTCCCCTCTCTCCCGCTCCCCCGCCCCCCTTCCAATTCCCGCAGACCAAAGCGCTCTCACACACAAGTGCGATAATTCGAATGCTATTCATATATCTGTATAGTGCAACTGACAGTCCGTAACAGCCTTGGCACATGCAACTTAATATATCCCTGTGACAGCACAGGAACTTCCTGGTATTGTTTAAGGAATAATAAACTACAACACACCAGGTTTATCATATGTGACGTAATCGGCAACCCGTAACAGCCGTGACACATGCAACTTAATATATCCCTGTAACAGCATAGGAACTTCCTGGTATTGTTTAAGGAATAATAAACTCCAACACACCAGGTTTATCATATGTGACGTAATCGGCAACCCGTAACAGCCTTGGCACATGCAACTTAATATATCCCTGTAACAGCATAGGAACTTCCTGGTATTGTTTAAGGAATAATAAACTACAAAACACCAGGTTTATCATATGTGACGTAATC
Source organism: Tenodera sinensis (assembly GCA_030765045.1). Taxonomy (NCBI): domain Eukaryota; kingdom Metazoa; phylum Arthropoda; class Insecta; order Mantodea; family Mantidae; genus Tenodera; species Tenodera sinensis. Next base: position 74,947,925 of record CM060974.1, on the reverse strand, counting down.
GGCAACCCGTAACAGCCGTGGCACATGCAACTTAATATATCCCTGTAACAGCATAGGAACTTCCTGGTATTGTTTAAGGAATAATAAACTACAATACACCAGGTTTATCATATGTGACGTAATCGGCAACCCGTAACAGCCGTGGCACATGCAACTTAATATATCCCTGTAACAGCATAGGAACTTCCTGCTATTGTTTAAGGAATAATAAACTACAACACACCAGGTTTATCATATGTGACGCAACCAAGAGCCCATAACAGCCGTGCTACACCTAACTTGTATAGAAACCAAAACAACCCAGGCAGAGTTGCAATGAGACACGAGTAGTGGCGCACAACAGAAATTGCACAAAGCTCTTAAACTTGTATAAATATGTGGGAAACAGCCAGTGCACCTGCTACTTATAAAGAACATTCCTTGCCCACAGCACGTGGCAAACAGCACACATGATTCAAAATGTGTACAATCCCTGTAAAGGTGGGAATGGCAAGTGTGACTCGCCGTTTGCAGATCTATGGCTGCCATTGGTGTTCCCAAACGTGCACTAATAAGAACCATTAAACTAGATATGCTCTATTTGTTGTCCCTTCATCCGAGCAATTGCTCTACACCTCAGTTTCCACTGGCGCAGGCTCTTGCGAGTGCAGTCATGTCCAGAAGTTTCCACTCCTCTTTACAGGCTTTCTTGTTTGAGAGCGCCTACTACCCAATGCCCCTTTTCAAGAGTCTAAAGGCGAAACATCCATTGGGGAGACATGAGGAGATTTCACTGGGATCTTGCTCAACGGAATAGATGTTGCTCTGTTCTTTGCAACAATACGACAGTGGAAACTGAGGTGTGAGTGGACGCCTTAACTTGATGCACCCAGGCAATGTTTTGGTCTCTCGCATAGAGAGCCGAAATTTCAATGTGGTAATTTGGGGTGAGAATCTCACCCTGATAATACTTGATATTTATCTTGGCCTTTTTAGCAGCTCAGTAACCAGCGATGACAATAAATCCCTTTCAGAAACTTTCTCTGCATTCTGCATACCTTTTTCAATTTCTCTCCTGGTAAGTAGGGGAAGTATTGTATTCCACCCAAAAGTTCGATGTCGAAATTTCACCGGAAATATACGCTTTGAGGCCCCCTGAATCCAGAAAAGCATTCTTAGAAAAAGGTCCGTGTGTCTATGTGTCAGTCTGTGGACAGCATAACTCTAAAACGAAAAGTCGATTAAAAAGCAAAGTTTGTATTTAAGTTTATATATAGGAATAAGAGTTTGTAAGAATGGTTAGTACAAGAGTAGAGAAAGTCATGTGAGTGCAACACATCACATTTTTTAACATCTTTTCCTCTTCTTGGCCGGTAGCAAATTGCATGGGCTTTGTTGCAGTTCCTAAGATAGACATCTTTGATATGATCGACTCAAAACGTTACTCAAGGCATTTTGAAGTGCAGAGAATTTCTTAATAATCTTGTTATCACAGACTTGGAAGATGCTCAACTTAAATACCAACTTTGGCATTTTGGTTTTGAATACGCTGTTCACAAACATATACATGGGCCTTTTTCTAAATAATTCTTATTTAGACTCTGTGTTTATGTCAAAACATAAACTACTGGTGAATTCTCGATATTGAGTTTTGGGTGGAATGAACGTAGTAAAGACAGTAATGACGTCACAGAAATAAGGATCATGTTCATACAGATTTAGGAAATACATGCATTCTACTACAGAATATGACACGGGATTGCTATCATATTTCAATGTAAAAGTGAACGCCTTTTCTCTACCTCCTGCCTGTGGTAGGAGATGAAGTATTGTATTCCATGTCTGATATCCAGTTTACACCGGAAATATGCTCGTACATGATGTGAGGGATCATGAATCCAACAGTAGGATTCAAGTAATAGAATTATTTCCTTGTGTGTATGTGCGTGTGTCTTTAAGAACATACGTAAATCAGAAACTATAATATGTATTGGTGTAAATCTATGTTGCTATCAAAGAGATCGCGATCACTACATGGCAGTTTCAAATATAAGTGAACAACATTTAACTGTCGGAGAGAGGGATACTTTTCACATTGGAGGTTTGTGCTTCAACTACGTTCTGAGAAAAATAGTACAGTACTTACTTAGTTTCTAGTGCAATTCTAAAAGGAAACAGTAATTATTCATAGCTATAAACGGTTCAACAACACTTGTCCTAGAAAGAAAATACGTAAAGAAATATGTAGAACCATAAAAAAGTACATTCCGTGTCAACTTTTTCGTAATCTTAGCCGTTTTTACGGTGCAATATTGCTAGCTTGGACTGCTCCTAAGTTTGATCCATCAGAGATACCTGAAAGTTTGACGTCATTGTCTTCCTTAAACGATATGGTGCGAATAGTTTGTTACCAACAATATATATTCTTTGAGTAGAGAATATGGAACAGTTCTAGTTCAATGTTAGATGCATGAGTAAACTAACATTATAGCAGAATCACTTCCTTTTTTCCTGCCCGTTACATAATGTGGGTAGAGGAAGTATTGCCTTCCAAAGCCTTAATCGATATTACACCGGAAGTGCAAGTCTTGAGAGTCTGTGTCGGTCTGGGCTCAGCTGGTTAGACGCTGGCCTACTGATCCCAAGGTCGCGGGTTCAAATCCGGCCCAGACCAATGGTTTTTAAGTGTGCTTAAAAACGACAGCTCCATGTCAGTAGATTTACTGGCATGTAAAAGAACTCCTGCGGGACAAAATTCTGGCACACAGGCGACTCTGATGTGATCCTAGCAATTGACAGCGTCGTTAAACAACAACATAATTTTTGAGTGTCTCTGAATCCAAAGCAAATCCACTCACACGACCTTCTCTTCTAATTCTTGTACGAGCTAATGCTTGTTCTCTTATCGAGAGAGATATTTGTAGGAATTGCTTTATTACAATGGGAATTTGGGAATGCAGTAGGTTTATGTGATCCTCAGATGTTTTAAAGCGAGTCGTCATATGATGGTTTAGAAATATCGCTTTATTTGCTTCAACAAGAGAGGAAAATATGAATTTGAGAAAATTATAAGTATTGGAAAATTCAATTTATTAACAGTCATTAGTTCAGAAATGTTTAACTCAATCTCAATTATGAGAACTGAGCCTTTGTATAGTAACATTTTATATATTGCTCAGTGAACTTCATTTGTTATTCCAGAGGGTTGTTAACATTCGTTTTATCTTTCATATAAATGTCTTAAACATAAACATGGTAATTTAATCAAAACAGTTGCAGCCAATTTTCAGAAATTCAAAATTTTCAATGAATATTTCACGTGACAACTAGAATAGAGTAAGCTTTTCTTTCTCACAAAATCTTGACCTCCTCCTACAGAATACTACAAGTTTTGGAAAATTGAAGCCAGTAACAACAACTACCTTGGAAATGATTAACAAAGTGGATAAACCAATGTAATCTCTCAGTTGTCATCACAATCTATTTTCAGAAAACTGGGAGAACTATTTTTGTAATGTTATATCCATAAATATATAGTAATTTAAAGAATATCGATAATTATTTCTGAGAGAACTAAAATGAGGGAAACTTCTCCATCTTAAGCATACTTTGGAGTGGAAGATGCGTTTTGAAAATCTTCCTGGCCCATCTTTTTAGATGCGGAAATTAAATATAAACTTTGCTATTTATTTTTCTTCACAGACGGACATGCCCACAATCACACACATAAACACGCAAACACACACCACACATACAAGCAAACCAAACAGGCACATACCACGTACACAGGACAAAAACACACACACACATACACACACATTTACGCTTATATTATTGTATTATTATACATTTACCATTCATACATTGTAATATATTGTACCATTTCGCGAATTTCAATAAATGATTGTACGAAGGCTCGGAAATCTCATTGACCACGTAGTGGTGACGTCACTTCCACTTCCGTACACTCCCGGATTTCCCGGAACCGTCTGTCGTCTTTCGCGTTTTTTCTGAGACGAAAATTGCTCCTATTAGTCAAGTATGAGCATACAGTAATTACTGGAATGAAAGAAGCTAAGACCGATATAAAAAATCTGATGTGTTGCACTTATATGTCTTTCTCTACTCTTGTTCTTACAAACTATTCATTTGTCTTCATCGTGTTAGTTGAGATAAACATTTTCAGTAATTATCTTATTGTTCACTTTCTTGTAGGTACAAGGGGAACATGGGAATACAGTAGGCTTTGAGTGATAGATATTTTAAAGCTTTGAGATTCCGTTCTCCTTGCGCGGCTAAGATATAAAAAATGAATCACGATCTTCCATTTGACGAAAGTTTGTTTTCAAAAACACGGCGCTAACCGGGCGATTCCGAACTTCTAGCTGCCGGGGGTTCGATCCCCGCCTTTCGCATCTTTATTTTCTGAAATACGAAATTCACAAACGTGCTGAATTCTCTACAGCTTTTTACCAGGAATGGAAAATCGGATGAAGGCACACTGCTGGAAATTGAGTTTAGTTGATGGGAACATGGCAACATTGTGTAGTGCTTGGAAATAAACGACATGGCAACGTTGCAAGGTGTAAAGTTTGCTTCCGCTGAAGTAATCTACAACTGCATTCTGTTCTGTTTAATGTATCACTATATACATTATTCATTGGCGTCCACATCTTGTAACAATGCATTTTATGACCATTAAAATCTATTTTACAGTATTAGGCGCTTATATATTTTAGTATGGTGATAGTCTACGAAATATATAGAGATGCCTTTCAATGTGAATATTTAAAGGGAGTTATTAATTTCGGGAGCCATGATTGACAGTTGACGTAGCCGTGTTCCCTGATTTATTTTCAGCAATTGAAATTAATATCTTTTAAAGCATTCAGTTCTAAAATTGCAATTGTACCGCAGCATTCATAGCACGGCGGGAAAGTTACAACGCTATGCAGAATAAAAATATATAAAGATATAGATTTCATTAGTTTGTATAATGTTACATTTCAAACGGGTTATAGTATAAATAATATGTTCCCGTTAAGAAGAAAACATGGAAAAGAGAAATAAAAAAGAAAAGAATGTTGAGCGGGATTCGAACTAATGTTAACCCACTACTGTAGACTTCAACGAACACACCTTAGCCAGTTGCGCTATAGGCAACAAAAGAGCTTCACCTCACTGATTAAACTCACGTCTCTAAGTGTAGCACCCAATACTGGAATCAGTTTAGTTGTAGCCCACAGTTTAATAAAACACCATAAGAACACCTTTCCTGCAGATGCACCCAAGTTAACTTTGCAATGTTTGTCCGTTAATGTAGAAGGATTGCTGAAATATTGCTTTTTAAAATGTGAGGTGAGTGAGCTAAGAGGAGACATGGCTGCCACGTCCTTTGGACAACAAGGGAAGCACATGACTAATTTAATTCTCATACCATCTATGGAAGCACGCCGGAGAATTAGGTGACCCTTCGCGCAGGTTTAGCTGAAGGTGGGTATTTACTTTTGTGAAAGATAGTACACTTGTACTGCTCCCCTCTCTCCCGCTCCCCCGCCTCCCCACCAATTCACGCAGACCAAAGCGCTCTCACACACAAGTGCGATAATTCGAGTGCTATTCATATATCTGTATAGTGCAACTGACAGTCCGTAACAGCCTTGGTACATGCAACTTAATATATCCCTGTAACAGCACAGGAACTTCCTGGTATTGTTTAAGGAATAATAAACTACAACACACCAGGTTTATCATATGTGACGTAATCGGCAACCCGTAACAGCCGTGACACATGCAACTTAATATATCCCTGTAACAGCATAGGAACTTCCTGGTATTGTTTAAGGAATAATAAACTACAACACACCAGGTTTATCATATGTGACGTAATCGGCAACCCGTAACAGCCTTGGCACATGCAACTTAATATATCCCTGTAACAGCATAGGAACTTGCTGGTATTGTTTAAGGAATAATAAACTACAACACACCAGGTTTATCATATGTGACGTAATCGGCAACCCGTAACAGCCGTGGCACATGCAACTTAATATATCCCTGTAACAGCATAGGAACTTCCTGGTATTGTTTAAGGAATAATAAACTACAACACACCAGGTTTATCATATGTGACGCAACCAAGAGCCCATAACAGCCGTGCTACACCTAACTTGTATAGAAACCAGAACAACCCAGGCAGAGTTGCAATGAGACACGAGTAGTGGCGCACAACAGAAATTGCACCAAGCTCTTAAACTTGTATAAATATGTGGGAAACAGCTAGTGCACCTGCTACTTATAAAGCACATTCCTTGCCCACAGCACGTGGCAAACAGCACACATGATTCAAAATGTGTACAATCCCTGTAAAGATGGGAATGGCAAGTGTGACTCGCCGTTTGCAGATCTATGGCTGCCATTGGTGTTCCCAAACGTGCACTAATAAGAACCATTAAACTAGATATGCTCTATTTGTTGTCCCTTCATCCGAGCAATTGCTCTGCACCTCAGTTTCCACTGACACAGGCCCTTGCGAGTGCAGCCATGTCCAGAAGTTTCCACTCCTCTTTACAGGCTTTCTTGTTTGAGAGCGCCAAATTCCCAATGCGCTTTTCAAGAGTCTAAAGGCGAAACATCCATTGGGGAGACATGAGGAGATTTCACTAGGATCTTGCTCAACGGTATAGATGTTGCTCTGTTCTTTGCAACAATACGACAGTGGAAACTGAGGTGTGAGTGGACGCCTTAACTTGATGCACCCAGGCAATGTTTTGGTCTCTCGCATAGAGAGCCGAAATTTCAATGTGGTAATTTGGGGTGAGAATCTCACACTCATAATACTTGATATTTATCTTGGCCTTTTTAGCAGCTCAGTAACCAGCGATGACAACAAATCCCTGTCAGAAGCTTTCTCTGCATTCTGCATACCATTTTCACTTTCTCTACTGGTAAGTAGGGGAAGTATTGTATTCCACCCAAAAGTTCGATGTCGAGATTTCACCGGAAATATATGTTTTGAGGCCCCCTGAATCCAAAAAAAAAGCATTCTTAGAAAAAGGTCCGTGTGTATGACTGTGTCTATGGACAGCCTAACTCAAAAACGAAAAGTCGGTTAAAACCAAAGTTGGTATTTAAGTTCAATGTCTTTCAAGGATGCGAGACGAAGATTTTGAAGAAAATAGCCCCATCCTAAACTACCCTTTATATAGAACATTTTGAGAAAGTTTTGATTTTCTTGAAATGGCTCTAACGATTTTAATTAAAATGCCATATGTTTGAGATATTTTTTTTGGCAAATGAAATGGATATCTTGAATTTTCAGGCTATAGCTCCTGTAGACGTATTTACTCTGGACGACTTTTGCATAACTGGTAAACCGTTTGCGATAGACTAAATCGTACTGTACAAAAAATGTAGATCTTGCTGAAATACAAAATTTATGTCAGAACAAATTTTCTTGTAGGTTGAACCATTTCGGAGATATTCCTTGTTATGTGTGTGAGTTTCGGAAAACTTAAAACTTTCGTGAAATGGAACATCGTTGTTCATTTTTTATATGTTAAGTGTGCAAAGAGAACGGAATCTCAAAGCTTTAAAAGATTTGATTATCGTACAAGGCCCTCTGTATTCCAATATTCCCCTTGTACCTACAAGGAAATAAAAAATAGGACAATTTGTACAAATGTTTATGTTAACTAACACGAAGAAGATATAGGAACAAGAGTTTGTAAGAATGGTTAGTACAAGAGTAGAGAAAGTCATGTGAGTGCAACACATCAGATTTTTTAACATCTTTTCCTCTCCTTGGCCGGTAGTAAATTGCATGGGCTTTGTTGCAGTTCCGAAGATAAACTCCTTTGATATAATCCACATAAAACGTTACTCAAGGCATTTTGAAGTGCAGAGAATTTCTTAATAATCTAGTCATCACAGGCTTGGAAGATGCTCAACTTAAATACTACCAACTGTGGCATTTAACCGCCTTTTGGTTTTGAATACGCTGTTCACAAACACACACATGGGGCTTTTTCTACATAATTCTTAATTAAACTCTGTGTTTATGTCAAAACATAAACTACTGTTGAAATCTCGGTATTGAGTTTTGGATGGAATGAACGTAGTAAAGACAGTAATGACGTCACAGAAATAAGGAACATGTTCATACAGATTTAGGAAATACGTTCATTCTACTACAGAATATGACACGGGATTGCTATCATATTTCAATGTAAAAGTGAACGAACGCCTTTTCTCTACCTCCTGCCTGTGGTAGGAGATGAAGTATTGTATTCCATGTCTGATATCCAGTTTACACCGGAAATTTGCTCGTACATGATATGAGGGATCATGAATCCAACAGTAGGATTCAAGTAATAGAATTATTTCCTTGTGTGTATGTGCGTGTGTCTTTAAGAACATACGTAAATCAGAAACTATAATATGTATTGGTGTAAATCTATGTTGCTATCAAAGAGATCGCGATCACTACATGGCAGTTTCAAATATAAGTGAACAACATTTAACTGTCGGAGAGAGGGATACTCTTCACATTGGAGGTTTGTGCTTCAACTACGTTCTGAGAAAAATAGCACAGTACTTACTTAGTTTCTACTGTAATTCTAAAAGGAAACAGTAAGTATTCATAGTTATAAACGGTTCAACAACACTTGTACTAGAAAGCAAATACCTAAAGAAGTATGTAAAGCCATAAAAAAGTACATTCCCTGTCAGCTTTTTCGTAATCTTAGTCGTTTTTACGCTGCAGTATTGCCAGCTTGGACTTCTCCTAAGTTTGATCCAACAGAGGTAAGTACCTGAAAGTTTGACGTCACTGTCTCCCTTCCTTCCGTTCGCACCCCAGAGCTTGTTACCCAGAATACCTACATATTCTTGAAGTTCTTGTTTTATATGGAACAATTCTAGCAACATGCTATATGCATGAGTAAACTAACATTATACAAGAACAATCACTTTCTCTTTCTCTTTTTCTTATATATTATGGGTAGAGGAGGTATTGGATTCCAAAGTCTAAATCGATATTACATCGGAAGTGCAAGTCTTGACAGTCTCTGAATCCACTCACATGACCTTCTCTTCTAATTCTTGTACGAGCTAATGTTTGTTCTTTTATCGAGACAGGTATTTGTACAAGTTGCTTTATTACAATGTGAACATGTGAATGGGGTAGGCTTATGTGATACTCAGACCTTGTCGTCATGTGATGGCTTGGAAATGTCACTAATTGCATCAACAAGAGAGGAAAATATGAATTTGAGAAAATTACAGTTATTGGGAAATTCAATTTAATAACAAATATTAGTTCATAAATGGTTAACTCAAACTCAATTATGAGAACTGAGCTTTTGTATAGTAACATTTTATATATCGCTTAGCGAACTTCATTTGTTATTCCAGAGGGTTGCTAACATTCGTTTTATTTTTCATACAAATCTCTTAAACATAAACATGATAATTTAATCAAAATAATTATATCCAATTTTCAGAAAATCAAAATTTTGAATGAATGTTTGACGTGACAACTAGAATAGAGTAAGCTTTTCTTTCCCTCAAAATCTTGACCTCCTCCTACAGAATACTACACGTTCTGGAAAATTGAAGCCAGGAAGAACAACTACCTTGGAATTGATTAACAAAGTGGATAAAACGATGTAATCTCTCAGTTGTCTTCACAAACTATTTTCAGAAAACTGGGATAACTATTTTTGCAATGTTATTACCATAAACATATGGTAATTTAAAGAATATCGTTAGTTATTTCCGAGACAACGAAAATCAGGAAAACTTTGCCATCTTAAGCATACTTTGAAGTGGGAGATGCGTTTTGAAAATCTTCCTGGCCCATCCTTTTTAGATGCGGAAATTAAATATAAACTTTGCTTTTAGTTTTTATTCGCAGATAGACATGCACACACACACAGACACACACACACATATACACACACAAACACCCAAAACACATACAGTATATAGATATAAACAAAACAAACAGGCCCATCACACATACGACGTACACAGAACACACACACAAACACACACATATACACACACAAACACCCAAAACACATACAGTATATAAATATAAACAAAACAAACAGGCCCATCACACATACGACGTACACAGAACACACACACACAAACACACACAGAACACACACACAAACACACACATACACACAGAACACACACACATACACACAAACACCCAAAACACACACAGTATATAGATATAAACAAAACAAACAGGCCCATCACACATACGACGTACGCAGAACACACACACACACACACACACACAGCACACACACACAGCACACACACACACAAACACACACACAGCACACACACACAGCACACACACACACACAAACACACACACACAGACACGCTTACACACACTCACACATATTCACCGACAACTAAAACAAACACACACAGCACACATACGGCAGACACAAACACGTACAATACACGTACAACACAGTCCACAGTTTTTTGCTTTCTCTACTAGTAAGTAGGGGAAGTATTGTATTCCACCCAAAAATTCGATGTCGAGATTTTAAAGAAAATATGTTTTGAGACACCCTGAATCCATAAAAGGCATTTTTAGAAAAAGATCCGTGTGTGTGTGTGTGTGTGTGTGTGTGTGTGTGTGTGTGTGTGTGTGTGTGTGTGTGTCTGTCTTTGAACAGCACAACTCAAAAACGAAAAGTCGGTTAGCAACCAAAGTTGGTATTTAAGTTTAATGTCTGTCAAGGATGCAACACGAAGATTTAGAACAAAATATTCCCATCCTAAACTTCCCTTTACATGGAAAATTTTTCGAAAATTTTGATTGTCTTGAAAATGGCTCTAACGACTTTGATTAAAATGTCATATGCTTAAGATATTTGTATGAAAAATGAAATGTATATTTTGAATTTTCTGGCTATAGCCTATATAGTCCTGTATACTCTGGATGACTTTTGAATAACTCCTAAACAGTAAGAGATAGACAAAATCTTACTGTGCAAAAAATGTAGATCTTGCGAAAACACACAATTTATGTCACATTAATTTTTTTTGTAGAGTGAACCATTTCAGAAATATTCCTTATTATTTGTGTCAGTTTTCGAAAATGGAACATTGTTATTCATTTTTTGTATGTTAAGTGTGCAAAGAGAACGGAATCTCTAAGCTTTAAACTATTTGACTATCGCAACTATATAATACAACAACAAAGCTTGATTAGACACAGAACTAAATGTTTAGGTGGCGCATCTTTCATGTATAAGACATAAAGCTTTTCAAAAAACTCCACGTACCACAAATGTTGTCCTTTTTATTTTCTGAGAAACAGATGACACGATTTTAATTAAACTATATGAAATACAAGATATTTGATGGGAAAATGAAATGCATCTTGAAATTTCCTCTGAAGCCCTCACCAGTTGCTCATTGAAGCCCAGATGTGTATATTTCAAATAACTTTATTGTTACATCAGCCATATTCGAGACACTCGCGTGTTTGTTTTATTGGTCATTGTTAGCCTCTCTACCAGGTACTTTCAGTGAGTAGAGGAGGTATTGTATTCCACCCAAAACTTGCACAACTCTACCAGCAGTAGACTCCCTCAGTCCAAATAACGTATATTTAAAAAATCGGATGTGTTGCACTCACATGAGTTTCTCTACTCTTGTACTAACCATTCTTACAAATTTATTCCTATATCTTCTTCGTGTTGCTTAAGATACACATTTGTACAAATTATCTTATTGCTTAGTTCCTTGTAGGTGCAAGGGGAATATAAGAGTACAGTAGGCTTTGTGCAATACTCAAATCCTTTAAAGCTTTGAGATTCCGTTCTCTTTGCACACTTAACATAAAAAAAATGAACAACGATATTCTATTTCGCGAAAGTTTTGTTTTCCGAAAATCACACACATAACAAGGAATATCTCCGAAATGGTTCACCCTACAAGAAAATTTGTTCTGACCTAAATTGTGTATTTTAGCAAGATCTACATGTTTTGTGCAGTATGATTTGGTCTATCTCTAACGGTTTACCAGTTATGCAAAAGTCGTCCAGAGTAAATACGACTACAGGGGCTATAGCCAGAAAATTCAAGATATGCATTTCATTTGTCGTCAAAATATCTCAAACATATGACATTTTAATCAAAATCGTTAGAGCCATTTTCAAGAAAATAAAACTTTTCGAAAAATGTTCCATGTAAAGGGTAGTTTAGGTGGGGACTATTTTCTTCAAAATCTTTGTGTCGCATCCTTGAAAGACATTTAACTTAAATACCAACTTTGGATTTTAACCGACTTTTCCTTTTTGAGTTATGTTGTCCATAGGCACACAGACACACCCACAGACCTTTTTTCTAAAAATGCTTTTTTTGGATTCAGGGGTCCTCAAAACATATATTTCCGGTGAAATCCCGACATCTAATTTTTGGGTGGAATACAATACTTCCCCTACTTACCAGTAGAGAAAGTAAAAAATGAAAAGCAGTGCAAAGGGTTATCTCCGATAATAAGGAAATATCTCAGAGAACGTTATTTGAAAGTAACTGTGTTTTAATGTCTATTACATTGTTTGTGTAATTGCTTGTTTTGTCTATGTCTTAGAGTTTACTGGTTATACAAAATACCTTCTGAAACGAACATACTTACAACGCCGCTTCCATAAACTTTCAAAATCAGAAATTCCAAAATCCCGTAACTTAAATGTTAATTTGGGAAAGGGAATTTTAATTGATATCCTTTTAAAATTGCTGCATGTAAATACCAATTTACTGCACATTCGCCACTCTGGTCTCAAAGACTCCGCACATAAACACACAAGAAGCTGCTTCTATAAAAGGTTTTTCTTTATTTTCCTATTCAGGAACCCTCATAGTAATCCGAAGTATCACATACAATATTTCCGCACGTCCAGTAAATGCAGGTGATACCTTACAATGTTAGTTATGATAGCAATCCTATGGGATATTCCCTAGTTGAGATGCATGTTCTACCAATATGTATTATATATACGTGTCGCATAACTCACACAAATAACAAGGAATAACTACGAAATGGTTCACTTCAAAAGAAAAAGTTTTTACATAAATTATATGCTTTAATAAGCTGTATGTTTTTACTTTCTCTACTGATAAGTAGGGGAAGTATTGTACTCCACCCAAAAATTTGATGTCGAGATTTCACCGGAAATATATGTTTTGAGACCCCTAAACCAAAGAGAAGTATTTTTCGAAAAAGGTTCGTGTGCGCGGGTCAGACTGTGGATAGCATAACTCAAAGCGAAAAGTAGTTTGAAAACCAAAGTTCGTATTTAAGTTTAATTTCTTTCAAGGCTGCGACACGAAGATTTTGAAGAAAATAACCCCACCCTAAACTATCATTTATATGGACAATTTATCTAAAATTTTGATTTTTTTGAAAATGGCTCTAACGATTTTTACTAAAATGCCATATATTTGAAAAATTTGTATGCCAAATGAAATGTATATTTTGAATTTTCTGCTGTAGTCGTATTCACTCTGGACGACTTTTGCATAACTAGCAAACCGTTAGAGATAGACCAAATCATACTAAATTTTTTATTTAGATATTGCTTAATTATACAATTTGTGCCTGAATAAATTTTCTTGTAGAGTGAACCATTTCGGAGATATTCTTTGTTATGTGTGTGAGTTTCGGAAAACTTAAAACTTTTGTGAAATGGATCATGGTTGTTCATTTTCTCACGTTAAGTGTGCAAACAGAACTGATTCCCAAAGCTTTAAAAGATTTGACTATCACACAAAGCCTACTGTATTCTAATATGCCCCTTAAACTTACAAGTAAATAAGCAATAAGATAATTTGTACAAACGTTTATCTCAACTAAAACGAAGAAGATATAGGAATAAGAGTTTGTAACAATGGTTAGTACAAGAGTAGAGAAAGTCATGTGAGTGCAACACATCAGATTAGGTGTATAGTAATAGGCGGTCTATCTTTATGCAAAAGTCATCACGAGTAAACAGGCCTACGTGAGCTATAACAGAAAATTCAAAATATACATTAAACTTGTCTTAAAGAATATCTTAAACATGTGACATTTAAAGCAAAAGCATAAGCGCCATTTTCGACAAATTCAGAGCTTTCGAAAAATGTTCCTTGTAAAGGGTAGTTTTAGGAAGAGGAATTTTCTTCAAAATTTGTGTCGTCTCCTTGATGTATTTTAAACTTAAATATCAACTTTCGTTTCCAAAGGACTTCGCGTATCTGAGTTACGCCATTCACACACACACACACACACACACACACACACACACACACACACACACACACACACACACACACACACACACACACACACACAATGACATTTTTTGATTCAGGGGACCTGAAACCGTACATTTCCGGTGTATTCTCGACATCGAACTTTCGGGTGGAATACAATACCTCCCCTTCTTACTATACTTAGTAGGAAAAGTAATTTAGACCTCGTGATTTTCTTAACCTTTTTGCAATTAACCGTTTCTCAGGTATTCCTTGTCACCGGTTAGAATTTCCCAATGCTTACATTTTTTCTGTAATAGGTGTGGGTTGTTTCCCGTTTTATTTCTTGATTATGCCAAAAGAACGGAATATGCCAGGTGGCCCACTTCATCCGGCATTGCGATAAGTAGATAACGCTTTGTGCACTAAAGGAGTTGCAGAACGCACGGCGGTAAATCCAGTAAGAGAGAGAGAGAGACAGCATTGTGAGAGAGACAGCGTGAGTGAACGTTGTTCTGCTTGTAACAGAAGACGATCGGGTGAGGAATTCCCCAGGCTTCAACTATCGTATGCAACACGTGTTAATAGGCAACAACTGTTACTGTATCTTCCACTTTACTTAGGGGACTTGATTTTCAAGGGAACAAACTCATTCCTGTATAATTTCTGCTATTGTCTACCATTACGGATTACATATTATATAAATTGCAGAACAAAATCACGCAAACATAAGGACACGTAATGCTAATTAGCTTGTATTTGTTTCTTATTAACGTTATATTTGTATTTTGCTATTATTTTTGTTATTGTTATTATTACTATTGTTATTACAATATTGTTATTGCGTTTATTATTTTGTTCTCTTTATTATTATTATTATTATTATTATTATTATTATTATTATTATTATTATTATTATTATTATTATTATTATTATTATTATTATTATTATTATTATTATTATTATTATTATTATTATTATTATTATTATTATTATTATTATTATTATTATTATTATTATTATTATTATTATTATTATTATTATTATTATTATTATTATTATTATTATTATTATTATTATTATTATTATTATTATTATTATTATTATCATTATTATCATTGTTATCATTACTATCATTATCATTATTATTATTATCATTACTATTATTATTATTATTAATATTATTATTATTATTATTATTATTATTATTATTATTATTATTATTATTATTATTATTATTATTATTATTATTATTATTATTATTATTATTATTATTACTATTTTTCTTACTATTATAATTATAATAATTATTACGTTTCTTATTAGTTTATAGCAATTTTATATTAGTGTGTTTATTAGCGTTATTATATGTAACATTATTATTGCTATTATGGTTATTATAATAATTATTATAATCTCCATTATTACTTTTATTAGTGCGGTTATTATTCTTAGCTATTGTTATTTTTGTGCCTATTAGTTTTAGTATTATTATTTTCATTATTCCGTTAATATTGGAATATTAGTTATTGTTGTGGTTTATTATCATGCCATTATTTTCATCGATGCTATTATCATCAAAGGCAACGGTTATGGTGATTTCATTCATAGAAGAGGTGTTCAAAATGATTCATGTTTTAACCGTCTCTTTGTATCTATATGGACGTTTCTGAGAACTGCGGCTGTGACAGATGCATTGGGGTTAGATCAGATGTTGTTGGACAAGATACTGGGCCACCTAGGTCCATCCAGTGTCCGGGGTACAACTAATTGGAATCGACCTTTACAGGTTCAAAATAATCAGATGGTGTACCATCTCGTTTGATCCATTGCACAGTGCTGTACCGTCATATTACAGGGAACCCATAAAGAGAACCCTGAAGCTCACCTTGCAGCAATTCCAGATACCATGGTCCTCTAAGTCTGGTTGGGAGAAAGACTAAACCACCACCACCACCACCACCAGTACTACCACCACCACTATCATCACCACAACCACCACCGCAAAAACCACCACCACAACCACCACAACCACCACAACCACCACAACCACCACCACAACCACCACCACTACCACCACAACCACCACCACAACCACCACAACCACCACCACCACAACCACCACCACAACCACCACCATAACCACCACCACAATCACCACCACTACCACCACTACCACCACCACCACAACCACCACCATCACCACCACAACCACCACCACAACTACCACCACCAGAACCACCACCACAACCACCACCAGCACTACCACCACCACAACCACCACAACCAGCACCACCACCATCACAACCATCACAATCACCATCACCACCACCAAGACCACCACCACAACCACCACCACCAGCACCACCACCATCACCACCATCACAATCAGCATCACCACCAACACCACCACCATCACTACCACCACCATCACCACGACCATCAACACCACCACCACTACCACTATCACCACCACGATCACCCCCACCATCGCCACCACCATCACCACTATCACCACCACCATCACCTTCATCACCACCACTACCATCACCACCACCAGTACCAGCACTACCACCACTACCAGCACCACCATCACCACCATCACCACCACCATCACCACCATCACCACCATCACCACCCATCACCACCATCACCACCACCATCACCACCATCACCAACACCATTACCACCATCACCACCATCACCACTACCACCACCATCACCACCATCACCAACACCATCACCACCATCACCACCATCACCACCACCATCACCACCATCACAACCACCATCACCACCAACATCACCACCACTACCACCATCACCACTACCACCACCACCATCACCACCACCATCACCATCACCACCACCATCACCATCATCACCACCACTACCATCACCACCACCACCAGTACCAACACTACCACCACTACCAGCACCACCACCATCACCACCACCATCACCACTACCACCACCACCATCACCATCACCACCATCACCAACACCATTACCACCATCACCACCATCACCACTACCACCACCATCACCACCATCACCAACACCATCACCACCATCACCACCACCATCACAACCACCATCACCACCACCATCACCAACATCACCACCACTACCACCATCACCACTACCACGACTACCACTATCAGCACCACCATCCCACCACCATCACCACCACTACCATCACCACCACCACCAGTACCAGCACTACCACCACTACCAGCACCACTACCATCACCACCACCATCACCACCATCACCACCCATCACCACCATCACCACTACCACCACCACCATCACCATCACCATCACCAATACCATTACCACCATCACCACCATCACCACTACCACCACCATCACCACCATCACCACTACCACCACCATCACCACCATCACCACCACCATCACCACCATCACAACCACCATCACCACCAACATCACCACCACTACCACCATCACCACTACCACCACCACCACCATCACCACCATCACCATCATCACCACCACCACCAGTACCAGCACTACCACCACTACCAGCACCACCACCATCACCACCACCAACACCACCATCAACACCATCACCACCATCACCACCCATCACCACCATCACCACTACCACCACCACCATCACCATCACCACCATCACCAACACCATTACCACCATCACCACCATCACCACTACCACCACCATCACCACCATCACCAACACCATCACCACCATCACCACCACCATCACAACCACCATCACCACCACCATCACCAACATCACCACCACTACCACCATCACCACTACCACGACTACCACTATCAGCACCACCATCCCACCACCATCACCACCATCACCACCACTACCACCACCACCACCACTTCCACAACCACCATCACTACCACCACCACTGCCACCACCACTGCCACCACCACTATCAGCACCACCCCAATTACCACCTCCACTGCCACCACTACCACCACCCCCACCACCACTACCACCACCACTGCCACCACCACAACCACTTCCACAACCACTATCAGCACCACCACCACTATCACTACCAGCACCACCAGCATCACCACAACCACCATCACCACCATCACCACTACCACCACCACCATCACTATCACCACCATCACCAACACCATTAACACCATCACCACCATCACCACTACCACACCCACCACCACTACCACCACCACTGCCACCACCACTGCCACCACCACTATCAGCACCACCCCAATTACCACCTCCACTGCCACCACTACCACCACCCCCACCACCACTACCACCACCACTGCCACCACCACAACCACTTCCACAACCACTATCAGCACCACCACCACTACCACTACCACTATCACTACCAGCACCACCAGCATCACCACTACCACCACCATCACCATCACCACCATCACCAACACCATTACCACCATCACCACCATCACCACTACCACCACCATCACCACCATCACCAACACCATCACCACCATCACCACTACCACCACCCCCACCACCACTACCACCATCACTGCCACCACCACTGCCACCACCACTATCAGCACCACCCCAATTACCACCTCCACTGCCACCACTACCACCACCCCCACCACCACTACCACCACCACTGCCACCACCACAACCACCACCACCACTACCAGCACCACCATCACCACCACCAGTATCACTACCACCACCAACACCACTATCAGCACCAACACCACCATCACCACTACTACTACCACCACCACTATCAACACCAACACAACCATCGCCACCACCACTACCACTACCACCACCAACACCACTATCAGTACCAACACCACCATCACCACCACCACTACCACTACTACTATCAGCACCAACACTACAACCACCACCACCACTACCACCAGCACTGCCACCTCCACCACCACCTCCACCACCACTATCACCACCACGGCCACCACCATCACCACCAACACTACTACTACACCACCACTAACACCACCACCACTATCAGCGCACCACCACTACCATCACTACCACCACCATCACCACCCATCACCACCATCACCACTACCACCACCACCATCACCACCACCATCACCACCATCACCACCACCATCACCACCCACACTACCTGCACCAACACTATCACCACGACGGCCACCATCATCACCACCACCACTACTACTACACCACCACTAACACCACCACCACCACTATCAGCACCAACACCACTATCAGCACCAACACCACCATCAACACCACCATCACCACCACCATCACCACCCACACTACCTGCACCACCACTATCACCACGACGGCCACCATCATCACCACCACCACTACTACTACACCACCACTAACACCACCACCACTATCAGCACCAACACCACTACCACCACCACCACCACCTGCACCACCACTATCACCACCACGGCCACCACCATCACCACCACGGCCACCACCATCACCACCACCACTACTACTACAGCACCACTAACACCACCACCACTACCAGCACACCACCAGTACCATCACTGCCACTACCAGCAGCACTATCTCTACTATTACCACTAGTACCACGCGAAGGGCATCTACTATAGTACATGCATGGTTAATTTGTATAATTATTCAGTTACCGTTTTGAACGGTCAAAGTAACTGTATTATTTGCTTTCAAATGAAGAACAATATAGAACAGGAAGGACATTACCTCGTTCCTATAATATATGTATATATTGTTAGTACTTACTTTCATGGGCTTTATGCATTTATATAAATTAAAGACGATTCATTTAGGAATAAGAATATATCAAAAGAGCATTACGTAACATTGAGCAACAACTACAGCCTTTAATATGTAATTTAAACTATATTTCTGTTGAGAAAGATATTTTTTAAATTCAGACTAGTGACAATTAGTTCGGAAATGTTTAACTACAACAAAGAAAAAAAAAAGGAAAGTAAAAACATATCAAGATCCACATTTTTCGTGCAGTGAGATTTTGTCTAATTATTTGTACATAGCTGAACACATGCACTTCATCCAGGATGAAAATATCTTAAACATACCTACGTATAAATGAAGGAAAGTGCTTAGGGCCATTTTTGTGATAATTTAAATTGGAGAGAAACGTTTTCCACGTAAAAGGTGGTTTGGAACGGGGAGAGGTTTTTGAAAATATTGTACATTCTGGGAGGATGCTGTAACTAAGTTTGCTATGGCTTTATTTTTTATTCTGTTCAGGGACAAGCACGCGCACGCGCACATACGCACACATACATACAAACATATACAAATATGTCCACCAGAAATGTCTTATTGAGATTCAGGGACCACCAAAACAGGCATTTTTGGTGAAATTCATGTAGGTATTGCAGTTTTTGGATGTAACACTTACGCTGTTTACTGTAAGTGCATGACAATCGATTTGTAGCATATAACTGACACCAGAAAAAGGTTTTTAAATAATTGTGGACTTTACAGTAGCTTGGGCTCACATCACCTAGCTGTCGATGGGCCCTTAAACCCCTTTTCACTCACTCACTCATTCACTCACTCACTCACACACTTACATACTCACTCACACACTCACTCACTCACTCACTCACACACTCACTCACTTACTGACACACTCACACACTCACTCATTCACACACTCACTCACACACTCACTCACACACTCACTCACACACTCACTCACAAGCTCACACACTCGCTCACTCACACACTCACTCACACACTCACACACCTCACTCACTCACACACTCACTCACTAGCTCACACACTCACTCACTCACACACTCACACACTCACCCACTTACTCATTCTCTCACAGACATTTTACAGTAGCTCACAATTATGATTTACAGTAGCGAATTGGTTAGAGCACGCCCTGGTAAGTGGAGGATCTGTGGTTCAAATCCCAGCAGTGTTATTGAATTTTTAGTTCTAAATTCTACCTCTCATTTAGCTCTGTTTAATCAAACTTTGTTTTGGCGTTATGCTGTTGACGCATTAAAGAGAGTCAACATTCCATGAACTGTTTCCTTCCTTATTGTGGTTCTTATCAATATCCTGTTAAACGTACCAGCAATGATAAATGTCAAGAAGAACAGCTTTCTGGTAAATCAGAGTGATTTCAAATATACACAAGTAATATATTTGATTATAGTAACAGTCTTCTGTTGACAAAGTAACATTTTCTCATTATTTTGTATCATATATGTCAAGAGAGTTTAGTGTCAGTAATGTAAGTTCCAATAAAATTGTCAACTTAATAATATCGTATGAAATGTGTGCATGTCCAAGAAATAAAATAAAAACAACGTATTCCTCTTTGATTATAGGAAAATTCAGATAGTAAATAACAAGCAATATCTCTGAAATGGTTCATTCCACAAACAATTATAATAGACGTCCATAAAATAGTTTACTTATTTGTAACATGAGCCATATTCGAGATATACATTATATATTGTCATTGCTTAAGGTTACCAAATTGGCTACAACAGGTGGCACCTTGTTCCAAATGTCACCAACAGTAGACAATTCTAGGGCCTCTTCTACGTAGTGCTTACCTACCTAGCCACCTACCTACCTATCTACCTATCTGTCTACCTACCTATCTACCTACCTATCTACCTATCTACCTACCTATCTACCCACGTACCTGCTTACCTACCCACCTAGCTACCCACCTCCCTACCCACCTACCCACCCACCTACACACGTACCTACCCACCTACCCACCCACCTACACACCTCCCTACCGACCTACCCACCCACCTACCCACCTCCCTACCCACCTACCCACCCACCTACCCACATACCTACCCACCTACATTATATATTGTCATTACTTAAGCTAACCAAATTGGCTATAACCGGCGGCACTTTGTTCCAAATGTTTCCAACAGTAGACAACTCTAGGGCCTCTTCTACGTAGTAACTACCCACCTAGCCACCTACCTACCTATCTACCTATCTACCTATCTGTCTAACTACCTATCTACCTACGTACCTGCTTGCCTACCTACCTACCTATCCACCTCCCTACCCACCTACCCACCCACCTACCCACCTCCCTGCCCAACTACCCACCCAACTACACACGTACCTACCCACCTACCCACCCACCTACCCACCCACCCACCCACATACCCACCTACCTACCCACCTACCCACCTACCTACCCACCTACACACCCACCTACCCACCTCCCTGCCCACCTACCCACCCACCTACCCACCTACCTACCCACCTACGCACCTACCCACCCACCTACCCACCTACCCACCCACCTACCCACCTCCCTACCCACCTACCAACCCACCTACACACGTACCTACCCACCTACCCACCCACCTACCTACCCACCTACCCACCTACCTACCCACCTACCAACCTCCCTACCCACCTACCCAACTACTTACCCACCTACCCACCTACCTACCCACCTACCCAACTACCTACCCACTTACCCACCCACCTACCCACCTCCCTAACCACCTACCCACCTACCCACCCACCTAACCACCTACACACGTACTTACATACCTACCTACCTATCTACCTACCTACCTGCTTACCTACACACCCACCTACCTGCTTACCTACCCACCCACCTACCCACCTCCCTACCCACCTACCCACCCACCTACCCACCTCCCTACCCACCTAACCACCCACCTACACACGTACCTCCCCACCTACCCATCCACCTACCCACCTACCTACCCACCTACCTACCCACCTACCCACCTACCTACCCACCTACCCACCCACCTAACCACCTACACACGTACCTACCTACCGACCTATCTACCTACCTGCTTACCTACCCACCCACCTACCTACCCACCCACCTACCCACGCACCTACACACGTACCTACCTACCTGCTTACCTACCCACCCACCTATCCACCTACCTACCCACCTACCTACCCACCTACTCACCCACCTAACCACCTACCTACCCACCTACCCACCCACCTACCCACCTCCCTACCCACCTACCCACCCACCTACACACGTACCTCCCCACCTACCCATCCACCTACCTACCCACCTACCCATCCACCTACCTACCTACCCACCTACCCACCTACCCACCCACCTAACCACCTACACACGTACCTACATACCTACCTATCTACCTACCTACCTGCTTACCTACCCACCCACCTACCTTCTTACCTACCCACCCACCTACCCACACACCTACCCACCTCCCTACCCACCTCCCTACCCACCTACCTACCCACCTACCCACCTACCCACCCACCTACACACGTACCTCCCCACCTACCCACCCACCTACCCACCTCCCTACCCAACTACCCACCCACCTACCCACCTACCTACCCACCTACCTACCTACCTACCCACCTACCCATCCACCTACCTACTTACCCACCTACCCACCCACCTAACCACCTATGCACGTACCTACATACCTGCCTATCTACCTACCTACCTGCTTACCTACCCACCCACCTACCTGCTTACCTACCCACCCACCTACCCACCCACCTACCCACCCACCTACCCACCTCCCTACCCACCTACCCACCCACCTACCCACCTCCCTACCCACCTACCCACCCACCAACCCACCTACCTACCCACCTACCCACCCACCTACACACGTACCTCCCCACCTACCCAGCCACCTACCCACCTCCCTACCCACCTACCCACCTCCCTACCCACCTAGCCATCTCCCTACCCACCTACCCACCCACCTACCCACCTCCCTACACACGTACCTCCCCACCTAACCATCCACCTACCTACCTACCTACCCACCTACCCACCTCCCTACCCACCTACCCACCCACCTACCCACCTCACTACACACGTACCTCCCCACCTACTCATCCACCTACCCACCTCCCTACCCACCTACCCACCTCCCTACCCACCTACCCACCCACCTACACACGTACCTCCCCACCTACCCATCCACCTACCTACCTACCTACCTACCCACCTACCCACCTACGCACCCACCTACCCAACTACCTACTTACCCACCTACCTACCTACCTACCCACCTACCCACCTACCTACCCACCCACCTAACCACCTACACACGTACCTACATACCTACCTACCTATCTACCTACCTACCTGCTTACCTACCCACCCACCTACCCAACCACCTACACACGTACCTATTTACCTATCTATCTACCTACCCACCCACCTACCCACCCACCTACCTACCTCCCTACCCACCTACCTACCCACCCACTTACCCACCTCCCTACACACCTACCCACCCACCTATCCACCTCCCTACCAACTACCCACCCACCTACCCACCTACCTACCCACCTACCCACCTACCCACCCACCTACCCACCCACCTACCCACCCACCTACCCACCTACCCACCCACCTCGCTACCCACCTACCCACCTACCTGCCCACCTACCCACCTACCCACCCACCTACCCACCTACCTACCCACCTACCCACCCAACTACCCACCTCCCTACCCACCTACCCACCCACCTACAGACATACCTACCTACCGACATATCTACCTACCTGCTTACCTACCCACCCACCTACCCACCTCCCTACCCACCTACCCACCCACCTACACGCGTACCTACCTACCTGCTTACCTACCCACCCACCTACCTACCCACCTATCCACCCACCTACCCACCTACCTACCCACCTACCCACCTACCTACCCACCTACCCACCTCCCTACCCACCTACCCAACTACTTACCCACCTACCCACCTACCTACCCACCTACCCAACTACCTACCCACTTACCCACCCACCTACCCACCTCCCTAACCACCTACCCACCTACCCACCCACCTAACCACCTACACACGTACTTACATACCTACCTACCTACCTGCTTACCTACACACCCACCTACCTGCTTACCTACCCACCCACCTACCCACCTCCCTACCCACCTACCCACCCACCTACCCACCTCCCTACCCACCTAACCACCCACCTACACACGTACCTCCCCACCTACCCATCCACCTACCCACCTACCTACCCACCTACCTACCCACCTACCCACCTACCTACCCACCTACCCACCCACCTAACCACCTACACACGTACCTACCTACCGACCTATCTACCTACCTGCTTACCTACCCACCCACCTACCTACCCACCCACCTACCCACGCACCTACACACGTACCTACCTACCTGCTTACCTACCCACCCACCTATCCACCTACCTACCCACCTACCTACCCACCTACTCACCCACCTAACCACCTACCTACCCACCTACCCACCCACCTACCCACCTCCCTACCCACCTACCCACCCACCTACACACGTACCTCCCCACCTACCCATCCACCTACCTACCCACCTACCCATCCACCTACCTACCTACCCACCTACCCACCTACCCACCCACCTAACCACCTACACACGTACCTACATACCTACCTATCTACCTACCTACCTGCTTACCTACCCACCCACCTACCTTCTTACCTACCCACCCACCTACCCACACACCTACCCACCTACCTACCCACCTACCCACCCACCTACACACGTACCTCCCCACCTACCCACCCACCTACTCACCTCCCTACCCAACTACCCACCCACCTACCCACCTACCTACCCACCTACCTACCTACCTACCCACCTACCCATCCACCTACCTACTTACCCACCTACCCACCCACCTAACCACCTATGCACGTACCTACATACCTAGCTATCTACCTACCTACCTGCTTACCTACCCACCCACCTACCTGCTTACCTACCCGCCCACCTACCCACCCACCTACCCACCCACCTACCCACCTCCCTACCCACCTACCCACCCACCTACCCACCTCCCTACCCACCTACCCACCCACCAACCCACCTACCTACCCACCTACCCACCCACCTACACACGTACCTCCCCACCTACCCAGCCACCTACCCACCTCCCTACCCACCTACCCACCTCCCTACCCACCTAGCCATCTCCCTACCCACCTACCCACCCACCTACCCACCTCCCTACACACGTACCTCCCCACCTAACCATCCACCTACCTACCTACCTACCCACCTACCCACCTCCCTACCCACCTACCCACCCACCTACCCACCTCCCTGCACACGTACCTCCCCACCTACTCATCCACCTACCCACCTCCCTACCCACCTACCCACCTCCCTACCCACCTACCCACCCACCTACACACGTACCTCCCCACCTACCCATCCACCTACCTACCTACCTACCCACCTACCCACCTACGCACCCACCTACCCAACTACCTACTTACCCACCTACCTACCTACCTACCCACCTACCCACCTACCTACCCACCCACCTAACCACCTACACACGTACCTACATACCTACCTACCTATCTACCTACCTACCTGCTTACCTACCCACCCACCTACCCAACCACCTACACACGTACCTATTTACCTACCTATCTACCTACCCACCCACCTACCCACCCACCTACCTACCTCCCTACCCACCTACCTACCCACCCACTTACCCACCTCCCTACACACCTACCCACCCACCTATCCACCTCCCTACCAACTACCCACCCACCTACCCACCTACCTACCCACCTACCCACCTACCCACCCACCTACCCACCCACCTACCCACCCACCTACCCACCTACCCACCCACCTCGCTACCCACCTACCCACCTACCTGCCCACCTACCCACCTACCCACCTACCTACCCACCTACCCACCCAACTACCCACCTCCCTACCCACCTACCCACCCACCTACAGACATACCTACCTACCGACATATCTACCTACCTGCTTACCTACCCACCCACCTACCCACCTCCCTACCCACCTACCCACCCACCTACACGCGTACCTACCTACCTGCTTACCTACCCACCCACCTACCTACCCACCTATCCACCCACCTACCCACCTACCTACCCACCTACCCACCCACCTACCCACCTACACACGTACCTACATACCTACCTATCTACCTACCTACCTGCTTACCTACCCACCCACCTACCTGCTTACCTACCCTCCCATCTACACACGTACCTACCCACCTACCCACCTATCCACCCACCTACCCTCCCACCTACCCACCTACCCACCCACCTACCCACGTACACACGTACCTACATACCTATCTACCTACCTACCTGCTTACCTACCCACCCATCTACCTGCTTACCTACCCACCCACCTACCTGCTTACCTACCCACCCAGCCACCTACACACGTACCTACCTACCTGCTTACCTACCCACCCACCTACCTGCTTACCTACCCACCCACCTACCCAACCACCTACACACGTACCTACTTACCTACCTACCTATCTACCTACCTACCTGCTTACCTACCCACCCACCTACCCAACCACCTACACACGTACCTACCTACCTATCTATCAACCTACCTACCTGCTTACCTACTCACCCACCTAGCCACCTACCTACCCACCCACCTACCTACCTACCCACCTACCCACCCACCTACCTACCGACCTATCTACCTACCTACCTGCTTACCTACCCACCCACCTACCCACCTACCTACCTACGTGTCTGATACAAAATAAACAAAACACTTTACCTTGTCTCCTACAACCAAATTTGTTGTCACTGTTTGTTTGCAATTCCTTTAGTTTGCCAAGAAATTTATTCTTCTTGATATTTAACATTTGTGTTCCTTGAAGAGGATATTGATAAGAACCACAATAAGGAAGGAAACAGTTCATGGAATATAATATATATTTTTATTGTTTCTACCACGCACTTATAACTAGTAGAAGAAGAATTGTGTTCTACACCATCACACAAAACAAATATTCACTAAATGAAAAACTAAAATTTCAAATTAAGCGTCTTTTATGGATGTGACATTAAAGTTCTCGAGAAACTACGCGTAATAGAAATTAAGGCCTATTTGTTTGCTATGAAAATGGATGGTACGATTTTGATTATATTAGAATAAGGTTAATATATTTGATGTGGAAATGAAATTTGTATCCTGAAATATGTTGTAATAGCTTGTAAGCCCGCTTGTTTCGACTACAAAATGTGGATGTCCCTAAAATACAATCCAGTTAATTACTTTGTTGTACAATTGGCCATATTTGATATATCACTTGTGTTTGTTTGAGTTTTCCATTTGTTTGTCCTTTTTACCTTCTCTATTACGTACTTTCAGTATATCTCATAGCAGCAGGGCAGGACAGACACACGCTGACACTTTCTAACCTCAAATACAAGACTAAACGGATGAATGGATGAATGAGATGGTTAGGGAAGTGAAATTGAAGGAGAGGAAAATCGGGGGATTAAAGTAACCTACCCAGCATTCGCCTGGCGTCCCGGAAAAAAATACCGAAAAGACCCATTGGTCAAATTGGCCTGGATCAAACCCACGACCTCCCGAATTTTAGCCTCACACGTTACCATGGAGCCATCTCCCTCGGTTGTAATAATGCAACATTTTAAGTAAAAACTCTCGTAACTTAGGGTATTCCAGCGGAAATTTCAACACAATATTTATCCAACTTGCTTTACCCAGTAGAGAAAATAGAAATGAAAATTCCAAACACAACAACGGATATCTCCGAAACGGCCAATTCCACAAAAAAGATTATTTGAAAGAAAGTCCGTGTTTTTAAGCAAGCATGGGCACGAGATGAGAGGTAGCGAGTGAACTTGCCTTACCCACCCCACAGTTTCTTGCCGAGTGATGAAGGTTGTTTTGATACAAGTGCAGTGGTAGCTTTGTTCCACCTGCGTGGTAGTAACTTCTACATTGTTATTTAGCATTTTGTTTATATTTATATATTTGCCATACAATACTGTGGTTAAGCAAATTACATAATCTTCAAATTTATAACCTTCCGTTATCTTATGCACGTAATATTCTTACGATGCCTTATGATTAACGTACTAAATTGTTTCTCTTCCAAAACAAATAAAGTAGTTAACTTTCAGTGATATTTAACCTTTAAAATGCTTTAAAACTATTTGATAAACATAATAGTTTGACTTTAAACTCAGTATTGTGTTCAAACTTTGAAAGACGAAGTAGAAAATCTTATATTAAGTAAACTAATAAGAAACTAAACCTTGAAAGGTGGAATAATATCGAACTTTTGATGTTTACAAATGCGAGTATTCAGAGATTGTAAATAAATATCTGTAACGTCACGAAAGCTTGCTTTATGCTTCTGAGATTTGTATTGTAATGGGTTCTATTTGAAAATTGAAATTCGCATGTTAAGCAGCAAAATTTCCTGTTTTTGTAAGTTACAACAAATTCTCTCTGCCTCTCTTCATGAAACATCCATCCCGACGAGGACATACTCGCCAATATATGAGGTGTGTGGGAAGTTCAGCGGCAGTGAAGAGGAGGGATGGCTGGTGGAGTGAGGCAGGTACACATTTCAGTGGAGTGGTCCTTTTGAGCCGATTTTGCCTATCCCTGTTGTAAAGTGATCTATGTAAACTGATTACAGGTTATAGAAAATAATACATAATTTCTTCTGAATGAAGAGGACCACATTAGTTGTTGCCAGATAATTCAAGGGAAACATTTTGTTACCCATTTAAATGTTTTACACGTGTGGCGTTTTAATGAAACTTATTTTACTTTTGAGTAAATCGAAAATTTCAGGTAATTCTAAATGTAAGGTGTACTTTCGGTGAAACAAATTTTCTACAATATTTTCGTACTGCATGATTTGAGTATGTTGAACTTGAATACCAAGTTTGGTTTTTATAAAGTTTTAGTTTTGATATTGCTACTCACAGACATACACAGCCACATAAGTACCTTTTTACTTTCTCTACTGGTAAGTAGAAGGAAGTATTGTATGAGTGAGTGAGTGAGTGTGTTGGGTTTAAGGGCCCGTCGACAACTTGGTCATTAGGGCCCGGAAGTATTGTATTCTACCCAAAAATTCGATGTCGAGATTTCATCGGAAATATGTTTTGAGGCCCCCTGAATCCAAAACAATGCATTTTTAGAAAAAGGTCCTTGTGTGTGTGTTTGTGTGTGTGTGTGTGTGTGTGTGTGTGTATGTGTGTGTGTGTGCGTCTGTCACTCTGTGTGTGTATGTGTCTGTGGACAGCATAACTCAAAAAACGAAAAGTCGGTTAAAAACCAAACTTGGTATTTAAGTTTAATGTCTTTCAAGGATGCAACACGAAGATTTTAAAGAAAAGGGCCACAACCTAAACTACCATTTACATGTAAATTCTTTGAAAATTTGGATTTTCTTGAAAATTGCTCTAACGATTTAGATTAAAATGTCATATGTTTGAGATATATCTATGACAAAGAAATGTATATTTTGAATTTTCTGGCTATAGCCTATGTAGTTCTGCTTACTCTTTATGACGTTTAAATAAATCCTAAACCGTAAGAGATACACAATTTATGTCTAAACAAATGTTTTTGTAGAGTGAACGATTCCGAAGCTATTCGTTATGTCTGTCTGTTTCGGAAAACTAAAAACTTTCGTGAAATGGAATATCGTTGTTCATTTTCTTATATGTTTATCGTGCCAGGAGAACGAGAGCTCAAAGCTTTAAAAGATTTGACTATCGCTGAAAGCCTACTGTATTCCCATATTCCCCTTGTAGCTACTAGGAAATAAGCAATAAGAAATTTCTGTAAATGTTTATTTCATCTAACACGAAGAAGATATAGGAATAAGAGTTTGTAAGAATCGTTAGAACAAGAGTAGAGAGAGTCATGTGAGTACAACACATGAGATTTTTTTTCTAAGAATGCATTTTGTACAGTGAAGCGTTAAAACCACGATTCGAGTGAAATAACGGTACAGATTGCGGAATGTTTCAAGTGAGCGAGTGCGTGAGTGAGTGAGTAACTGGGTGAGTGAATGAATGAGTGCGTGAGTGAGTGGGTGAGCGAGTGAGTGGGTGAGTGAGTGCGTGAGTGAGTTAGTGGGGTGCGTGAGTGAGTGAGTACGTGAGTGAGAGCGTGAGTGAGTGAGAGCGTGAGTAAGTGAGCCCGTGAGTGAGTGCGTGAGTGACTGCACGAGTCAATGGGTGAGTGAGTGCGTGAGTGAGTGCGTGGGTGAGTGAAAGAGTGAGAGAGTGAATGCGTGGGTGAGCGAGTGAGTGGGTGAGTGAGTGCGTGAGTGAGTTAGTGGGGTGCGTGAGTGAGTGAGTACGTGAGTGAGAGCGTGAGTGAGTGAGAGCGTGAGTAAGTGAGCCCGTGAGTGAGTGCGTGAGTGACTGCACGAGTCAATGGGTGAGTGAGTGCGTGAGTGAGTGCGTGGGTGAGTGAATGAGCGAATGGGAGAGTGCGTGAGTGCGTGTTTAACTGAGTGAGTGTGTGAGTGCATGAGTGAGTACCTGAAGGCGTGGGTGAGTGAGTGAGTGCGTGATTGCGTGAGTCGGTGGGTGAGTGCGTGCTTGATTGCGTGAGTCAGTGGGTGAGTGAGTGCGTGAGTGAGTGCGTGAGTGGGTGAGTGAATGAGTGAGTGCGAGAGAGCGTGAGTGATGGGTGTGTGAGTGAGTGGGTGAGTGATTGAGAGCCTAAGTGAGTGAGTGCGTGAGTGAGTGGGTGAGTGAATGAGCGATTGAGTGAATGATTGAGTGCGTCAATGACGGAGTGAATGAATGAGTGCGTCAGTGGGAGAGTGAGCGAGTGAGTGAATGAGTGAGAGGGTGCGTGAGTGAGTAAACGAGTGCGTAAGTGGGTACGATGGTGCGTGAGTGAGTGCATGATTGAGTGAGTGCGCGAGTGAGTGCGTGAATGGGTGCGTGGTTGTGTAGGTAAGTGCGTGAGTGAGTGCGTGCGCGAGTGCGTGAGTGAGTGCGTGAGTGCGTGGGTGAATGAGTGAGTGCGTGATTGAGTGAGTGTGTGAGTAAGTAGGTGCGTGATTGAGTGAGTGCCTGAATGTTTGAGCGACTGAGGGAATGAGTGAGTGCGTGAGTGAGTGGGGGTGAATGAATGAGTGATTGTGTGTGTGCGTGAGTGAGTGCGTGATTGAGTGAGTGGGTGAGTGAGTGAGCCCGTGAGTGAGTAAGCGGGTGCGTGGGTGAGTGAGTGAGGGTGTGCTTGGGTTAGTGAGCGAGTAAGTGGGTGAGTGAGTGGGTGCGTAGGTGAGTGAATGCGTGAGTTAGCGATTGTTGAGTGTATGAGTGAGTGCGTGGGTGAGTGATTGCGTAAGTGAATGAGTGAGTGCGTGAGTGAAAGTGTGAGTCCGTGAGTGAGTGAGTGCGTGAGTCGGTCGGTGAATGAGTGAGTAAATGCGTGATTGAGCGAGTGAGTGAGTGCATGATTGAGTGACTGAATGCGTGATTGAATGAGTGATTGAGTGAGTGAGTGAGTGAGTGAATGAGTGAGCACATGATTGAGTGAATGCGTGATTGAGTGAGTGCGTGAGTGATTGAGCGAGTGAATTCCTAAATGAGTACGTGATTGAATGAGCATGTGAATGGGTGAGTGATTGCGTGATTGAGTGATTGAGTGAATACGTGATTGAGTGACTGCGTGCGTGGTTGAGCGAGTGAGTGCGTGAGTGTTTAAGTGGGTGAGTGATTGCGTGTGTGAGTGAGCGAATGAGTGAATGTGTGGGTGAGTTAGTGCGTGAGTGGGTGCGTGGGTGATTGAGCCAGTGAGCAAGTGAGTGTGTGTGAGTGAGTGAGTGAGTGAGTGCATGTGTGAGTGAGCGAATGAATGAATGTGTGGGTGAGCGAGTGCGTGTGTGAGCGTGCGTATGAATGAGTGAGTGTGTGAGTGAGTGCGTGGGTTAGTGCATGAATGAGTACTTCTGTGAGTGTGTGAGTGAGTGCGTGGGTGAGTGAGTTGTGCATGAGTTAGGGCGTGTTTGTGTTAGTGGGTGAGTGAGTGAGTGCATGGGTGAGTGGGCGAGTGTGTAAGTGAATGCGCGGGTGAGTGTGCGAGTGAGGGAGTGAGTGAGTGGGAGAGCAGGTGAGGGAGTGAGTGAGTGGGAGAGTAAGTGAGCGAGTGAGTTTGTGAGTGCGTGAATGAGTGAGTGGGTAAGTGAGTGGGTGAGTGAGTGGGTAAGTGAGCGGGTGAGTGAGTGAGTGGGTAGGTGGGTGGGTGAGTGAGTGGGAGAGTAAGTGGGTAAGTGAGTTAGTGGGTAAGTGGGTGTGTGGGTAAGCGAGTGGGTGAGTGAGTGAGTGGGAGAGTGAGAAGGCGAGTGAGTGAGTGGGTGAGTGAGTTAGCGAGTGAGTGGATGAGTGAGTGAGTGAGTGGGAGAGTGAGTGAGTGAGCGAATGAGTGGGTGAGTGAGTGGGTGAGTGGGTGAGTGAGTGGGAGAGTGAGTGAGCGAGTGAGTGGGTGAGTGAGTGGTTGAGTGAGTGAGTGAGTGAGTGAGTGAGTGGGTGAGTGAGTGGGAGAGTGAGCGAGTGAGTGGGAGAGTGAGCGAGTGAGTGGGTAAGTGGGTGTGTGGGTAAGTGAGTGGGTGAGTGAGTGAGTGGGAGAGTGATTAGGCGAGTGAGTGAGTGGGTGAGTGAGTGAGCGAGTGAGTGATTGGGTGAGTGATTGGGAGAGTGAGTGAGCGAGTGCGTGGGTGAGTGAGTGGGAGAGTGAGTGGGTAAGTGAGTGGGTGAGTGAGTGGGTAAGTGAGTGGGTGAGTGAGTGAGAGTGGGTTAGTGAGTGAGTGAGAGAGTGAGTGAGCAAGTAAGTGTTTGGGTGGGTGCGTGAGAGGGTGGGCTAGTGAGTCAGTGGTGTTTAAGGGCCCGTCGACAACTTGGTTATTAAGGCCTGGAGTCCAAATGTAAAAACACTGAAGCTCAAATGTTAAAGTCTCGCCCATAAAAAGCTAAAAAGTGAAAGTTAAAATAGATAAAAACAGGGAAATTCAACTATTAAAATTTGAAACTGAAAAGAATTAAAAAGTAAAACTTAAAATTGCTAAAAGTTAAAACAGTTAAAACGAAACAGTAAAATGGGAGAATTAAGACGCTAAAGAATTAGCACTTTAAAGTATTAGATATTACGTTGTATAAACTAACAGAAACCTTGTATATCGAGTACTTGCTGTTAAGGGACCCTGGGACTGCAAAATACCGTAATATGATCAAATTGGTAATTGACGATTATTTGGTTTATGTTCCACAGTCATCGGTTGGCAGTGAAATGCTTTAGCCTCTGCATTTTCCTACTGTAGCGCAGGCTTTAAATGCCATGTGCACAACATTTATACGCCCTTTTTGTTCCTAAACTTTCTACACTATTTGAACAAAGGTGGGCTAAAATTCTGATGGGTTGCACTCACATGACTTTCTCTACTCCTGTACTAACCTTTCCTACAGTCTCTTATTCCTATATCTTCTTCGTGTTAGCTGAGGTAAACATTTGTACAAATTATCTTATTGCTTATTTCCTTGTAGGTACAAGGGGAATATGAGAATATAGTAGGTTTAGAGTGACAGTCAAATCTTTTAAAGGTTTCAAATTCCGTTCTCTTTGCACGGCTAAGATACAAAAAATGAATAACGATCTTCCATTTGACGAAAGTATAAGCATTCCAAAACTCAATCAAGTAACAAGGAATATCTCCGAAATAGTTCAGTAAATAAAAAAGTTCATTTGGACATAACTTGCGTGTAGTAAGATTTGACATTTCTCTTACGGTTTACCAGTTATTCAAAAGTCATCCAGAGTAAACAGGAGCACGTGGGATATAGCCAGAAAATTCAAAATATACATTCATTTGCCATAAAAATATCTTAAATGTATGGCATTCTAGTCAAAATCGTTAATCATTTTCGAGAAAATAAAAATGTTCGATCAATTTTCCATGTAAGGGGTAGTTTAGGTTGGCGGAATTTTGTTTAAAATCTTCCTGACGCATTCCTGAATGATATTAAACTTAACTATAAACTTAGGTTTTTATTATAGTTTTCGTTTTTGAGTTATGCTGTCCAAACACAAACACACACACAGACACACACACACACACACACACACACACACACACACACACACACACACACACACACACACAGACAGACATACACACGCGCGCGCGTATCTTTTTTTAGAGATGCTTTTTCCAGTTACTGGGGGCCTCAAAACACATTTCTAGTGATATCTCGCTATCGAATGGAATACATTTTTAAACGGTGAATAAAGGATGCATGGAAATACTCACAACCTACATTAAGAGGAACACAAAACAGTTCAAATTAATCACGTGACCTCCAAAATTGACGTACCGTGAAGGAAAGCTTTGGCACTGTCAAACTGTTACGTTACGTCCCGTCGCGTTGAGTCACGTACGTTAAATTCATGGTAATCACAGCATTACAAAAATAATAGCTACGTTGTTTATACAAAATAAAGATTTTTAATAAAAGCAAACATTTTGATAAGAAGTTCCATGTAAAGGACAGCTTGGTATGGGAATCTTTCCTTAACAATACTTTGATAAGCAAAAATAATAATAATATCTGGTCTAAATACTTATTATTTCAAACTAGGCATAAGTTAAGGTCTAGATATTACATAGACTACGGTTAGGTCTACCACAGCTTCCTATGACGTCAGTATAAGGAGCTAGCTTCCAGACCGGGAGCTTACATAGCTCCGGAACATGATTAAGACTCACATCCAGATGTTTTCTGCGTCTGTTAATAAATTATACAAGTGGATAGCTCTAATGAACTGAGCTCGCACATGAATCAGACACGTTTTGTGCTTCTGTCAGTAAGTTGTGGCGTTGTCGCTGTCCCTTGGCTCGATGAGACGGTTGCGTGAGGCAGTAGGTAGGTTTTCTGAGCGTGCCCAGACAGGAAGGTTCCCTCTCCCCACCACTCAACCTGCTGTTTGCTCAGTCTGCGAGTATAAACTGAGGGCCTTGCGTATACATATAAAGGTATCCATTCAAGGCCGGGCTCTTTCTCACACGCCAACTTCCCCACATTCACGTAGTCCAGAACAAGGATAGAATGCCATCTCGTACCTGGGAGTGAAACTCGATGAGGGAGCACATCCACAACCTGTCGCAACTGCCATGTTGTGGTCTGGGATGAACGTCCCCTTCAAGCTACGGCTGTTTTTGGACTCTCATAATCCCAGTGCCAATGTACGCCAGCGAGATCTGCGGCACGGCCACAGATTCCCATCTCCTGCGTCTGCAGCGTGTACAGAATGGGACACTTCGGATAATAATCTATTCTGTATACCGCAGATTCCCTCCGAGGCCTCGTCTCTTCCTTATGTGGAGGATGAAATTAGGCGCTGGGCTGCAAAGTTTTAGGACCTATTACCACAACATCGGAGCGCCCTGGATATATCTCTTGGGGACTGTAATCCCAGAGAAGGCACACTTGTGACATTAATGTATACCTTGAATGTCCTGGAAATAGGCTCTCCGGTACACAATGTCTCACTATATAAAAATGTAGCTCTCGCTTGTTTTTCCTTAACTTCCGATGTAGTTCTTGTTATTAGTCTGAATGTTCCAATAATTTTTCTCAAATGAGAATTAACTTGCCTTTTCCTCTGGTCATTTAAGGGACACTGGGAGTGAAATTTTGGTCAAAATTGTCAAAAAGTCGAAAATTGTTCTTTTTTTACCTTAAAATGTTCCTGGAACACCTGTGCATTTGGATCAGCTAACATTTTTCATATCCCCCACTCTATGTGGTCATTACGGTCCTTTCAAATAGCGCTCACCCCTTAACGTACACAGGATGCTCCTATATAAAAGCCTGTTTTTTCTCAAAACTACATTTCTGCACATTCCAAAAGAAGGTCGCGCCTGAGTTTTGCTTCCACTTCAATGAAAATTTCCAAAAGTATTCATAAATAGTAGCTAAACAAAACTATGCTTCAATATTGATGTTATCATTAACATGAATTCCAAAAACATCTTTTTGTATGAAAAAATCAATAATTTTTAAGATTAAATTTTCTTTGTTATTAAAAAAATATGTACAGCATAATCAGCAAACGTATTTGAAATATCTCTTCATACAATTGTTATCCATGTTTTAGAGTACCAATTCTGGCAATATAAATGAATTTTGAAAAGTCAATAGACGCGAGCTCTATTTTGAAAATGTGTCTATTAAATTC
This sequence comes from Tenodera sinensis, assembly GCA_030765045.1. NCBI lineage: Eukaryota > Metazoa > Arthropoda > Insecta > Mantodea > Mantidae > Tenodera > Tenodera sinensis. The sequence continues at coordinate 74,910,601 of CM060974.1, read as the reverse complement.
ATAAAATAATTTATATATCATAAATGAGTTATCCAATTTTAATGAAATTTGGTGTACCTCCTATTTTCATATAAATACAAACACAGTAAAAATTTCAGAAAAATCTATCACGAAATGTGGAACTTTCAAGTTTCACTCCCAGTGTCCCTTAAATACAACTTAATTTCAAACAATTTTCCTACTGACCAGCTCTTGAAGTATTTCTTTATCCCATAAGCCTAGGATGTTCCACTATTCCCATTGGACAAACTTTATTCTTGAGACGGGAACTTCTATGTGTATATTTGTAATTTTAGATTAAGAATGTACATAAATATAAGATTTTAGATATAAGTATAACTTGGTATTGTGCAAAGAAGTTGCCTTTTGGAAGTAGGTTGACCTGAATAAGTTTCTGAAGGCCACGGAACAAACAATCTTTTGTCATCCCAAGCCGAGGGACATTTTGCCAGAAGTCCAAGGACACAGCTGGGGGAAAATTGTTACCTCCTCCATAACGGGACTAGAGAGAAAGTGCGGGGGTGAGATATAAAGAGAAAACGTAGAAGCTGACAGTGGGGTCTGGGTAGCGATGTGCCTAGGAGTGTAAACCTAGTATCGTTAAATAAGTATAGCTTCGCGCCAAAAGAAACGTCGAGGTATGAAAATAGACAATGATTAGTGTAGAGTAAAGCAGATAGCAATCTTAGAGCGAAACGCCAGAAACTTGCTCAGGTCGGCACTTCGAGGCAAATGAAGTGTTGAATAATAAACTTAGTAAAAGTCTGTGTTGTGTTGTCATCTAACCTCGCGCCCGAGAAACATCCTCTCATGCCTACCTAAATCCGGCACCCAACGTCCAGAACCCTCTACAAACGGCGTCCAAGTCACGACCCCGTTACATTCTCAATGAGGTTATTTTAAGTCTATTTTCAAGGAATTTCTGAGAAATATTTTAACTTACCTGAATATAACTTTTGAATTATCCAGAGCCACTTCTAAGAAGTGTCAGAATTTAGCAAACATTTCCTTGTAAAGGTTAAACAGCACTGGGAATGTATTATTACAAAATGAACGCATTAAGGTTTTAAAAAATAATATTCAACCCGTGGTCCTTCAGAGTTGGAACTGATCTAGAAGTTATTGTCGTCAACCAGAACTTTAACTCAACGGATCGTTGGACAAAATAGGACCAATGATTCTAGTGGGAATGTGACCTTTAAGGTACAATCAGCTGTCTCAGGTATAGTACTCTGGTACATCTCAATAAGGGATTTAATTCCCTGGGACGTTTCAGAAAATAGGACTAATGGTTCCGGACGTATGCCGAAAATAGGTTTTGTTGGAAATGTGACTTTTAAGGCACAAGCAACAGTCTCACGTCGGCGACTCAGGTACGACCTGGTATATGCCGATAATTGCTTTAATTGCCTGGTTCGTTTGACAAGGAAGGACGAATGGTTCTAGACCTATGCTTAAAATCGATTTAGGCCGGAATTGTGATGCTTAAAGTACAAGCAACACTCTGAGGTCCGCGATTCAGGAATGGTCTGGTACATCTCAATAGGGGCATTAATTCCCTCGTTCGTTTGGGAAAATAGGACTAATGGATCTGGGCCTAAGTCGAAAACAGGTTTTATTTGGATAGTGACGTTTAAGGTACAAGCTACTGTCTGAGGTCCCAAAGGTCGGCGAGTTCACAAAGCTCGGAAAGTTCCCAAGGATAGGTGAGTTCCCAAAACTCGGTGAGCTCCTGGAGCTAGCTGAGTTCCAGAAGTACGGTAAGTTTCTGAAGTGTGGCAAGTTCCTGACGTTCTGTAAGTTTCTGAAGTTTGGTAAGTTCCTGAAGTTCTGTAAGTTTCGGAAGTTTGGCAAGTTCCTGAAGTTCTGTAAGTTTCGGAAGTTTGGTAAGTTCCTGACGTTCTGTAAGTTTCGGAAGTTTGGCAAGTTCCTGACGTTCTGTAAGTTTCTGAAGTTTGGTAAGTTCCTGAAGTTCGGGCAGTTCCTGAATTTGGGGAAGTCTACTCGTAAGAGCAACAATTATTCAGAATTAGTGTAAAGTTAATTATGGCCAGATTTTGTCTATTAATGGTCCAATTTCAATAAACGATGTAGTCAATGAATGATCTAACTTAGGGCTTTCAGAAACTGTAAAGAAGGTTGACCTAACTATGTTAGTCTGCGGGTAACATTAAGAATTATCGCAGATGTGGCATTGAATATTTTACTTCCAATTCTACCTCTCATTTAATCAATCTTTGTTTTTGCGTTCTGCTGTTGAGAGTCTTATGTTGAACACAATTATTCTTTCTCTGGTTGTTGTTTAAGTACGCAACAGAGATAATAAAAATAGACAATATTCCATGAACTGTTTCCTTGCTTATCGTCGTTCTTATACATATCCTGTTAAACGCAACAACAGAAATGTTAAATATGAAGAACAGTTTTCTGGTAAATCAGTGCGATTATTTCAAATATACACACAAGTACTCGTATATTTGATTTTTACAGTGGCAGTCTTAATTCTCTGGTTCGTTTGGGAAAATAGAACTAATGGTTTTGGAGTTTAGGTATATTTTATGGTTTAATTTTCACATTGTGTGTATTAATACTTTATATGAAAATATACATTATTTCACGTCTTCACTTGATTACTAATATTGTTAATACAAGACAAAGTACTGTCAGTAGAATAGGAACAGCGTTGTTTACTCTTGAGGAGGAGGAACCACTACAGGCCACATCTTGTTCTGGAGGAGGAGGAGCACAGGATCCTCGTACTTCAACACGTCCCTTTCGCCACTGTAGAAGTGTTTGCTTGAGGTAACAGTTGCACCTGAGAGGATTATTGTCAATGTATATGGAATTAAGTGCGTTCAAATGTTCAAATGTTCCTGGTTCAATTGTTGTTAAATTGTTGTCACCGAGATACAGATGATCAAGCTTCTCCAATCCTTGAAACAGATCTACATCAAGATGATGTAGTCTGTTGTAACCTAGATGAAGACGGGTAAGGTTGACCTGTCCGGAGAATGCCTTACTAGATATCTCAGATATTGAATTGTCGGTGAGATATATCTCCCGAAATGATGGAGAACCAGTAAAAAGTCGGTCGGTAATATTAGTAATTTTATTATAGTGTAAATAGAGACGTTCTAATTCCAACCGACAGAAAACCGCTCCATGAAGTTGAGAAATGAGATTGTGATCTAAGGTCAAGATGTTTAGTGATTCTAAGTGTTCAAATAGATCTTCTTCCAGCTCTTGTATTTGGTTGTGAGACAAGGCAAGTATCTTGACATTACGTAGTCCACTGAAGCTCTCTTTTGTTATCTTGTGTATTCTGTTGTTCTGCAACTGAAGTCTTTCAAGTTTATGTAGTGAGGCAAATGTGTGTGGTGGAATTTCAGTTAAATGGTTATAGTCTAAGACTAGTGCTACAAGATGGTGTAAGTTCGTAAATAGATGAGCAGATAAGTTGGAAAGTTTATTACTGGTGAGCCAGAGTTCGGACAAGTTCTTAAGGGGGTTAAAGACTTCTGCGGGAAGCTCTCTCAGTTTATTGTCAGTTATGCTCAACTCTACCAAACCATTTAGTTCTGAGAAGAATTTTCCGTCTATTACAGAAATGTTGTTATTTCTAAGAAGGAGTCTTTGTACCAATGATGCATTAGGTAGCTTTAAGGTTGACGTTGCTAAGTGAGCCAGAGAGACACCACGAAACCAGACGTATGTGAACTTTGCACAGTCAGAACCTTCGGAACACGTGGCTGTCGAGACGGTCGACATAACCAAACTTGCTGTAAGGAAGTACCACAGCACTGCAGACGTCATCCTGTAAAACAAACAACACTTGTCAACAGAGTACAGTCACAACCTTCAGGACACGTGGCTGTCGAGACGGTCGACATAACCAAACTAGCTTTAAGGAAGCAGCGCAACACTGCAGACGTCATCCTGTAAAACAAACAACACTTGTCAACAGAGTACAGTCACAACCTTCAGGACACGTGGCTGCCGAGACGGTCGACATAACCAAACTTGCTGTAAGGAAGCAGCGCAACACTGCAGACGTCATCCTGTAAAACAAACAACACTTGTCAACAGAGTACAGTCACAACCTTCAGGACACGTGGCTGCCGAGACGGTCGACATAACCAAACTTGCTGTAAGGAAGTAGCGCAACACTGCAGACGTCATCCTGTAAAACAAACAACACTTGTCAACAGAGTACAGTCACAACCTTCAGGACACGTGGCTGCCGAGACGGTCGACATAACCAAACTTGCTGTAAGGAAGCAGCGCAACACTGCAGACGTCATCCTGTAAAACAAACAACACTTGTCAACAGAGTACAGTTACAAACTTCAGGACACAATAGAGGTGGAACTGAATAACAATAATGAACTGACAGTAAAAACTGAACTTTGAAACTGACAAAGCGTTGATAACTGAAACCAATAATAACCAACATTTCGGAAGTGACTAATGCTACAAAAGTATACGGACTTGACAGAATATTCCCAAAACACTCAGGATATATCTGTCTCTTATACACCAAGTAAAATACTTAAACATGTGTTATACCAAGTGGCCCACTCCAGGCGGTATGTAGATAAACCTTCCTGAGTTAAAACTGTTGCAGTAATAACCGGGGTAAATCCAGTTAGTGGCGTTGTTCTGCTTGTAAGAAGAACGAGCGGAGGACAGAGCAAATGCCCAGGCTTCAACTAGAGTGTGCAGCACGTGATAATATAGACACACAGTCTTGTAATATTTCCCACTTTACTTACAAGACTTTATTTTCCAGGTAATAGACTCGCTCCTGTATATGCTACTATTGTAAAACATTACGTACTATAGGTTGTAAATTGCCGTAACAAAATACATGCAAACATGAGGGCGCGTAATCTTTGATTGGCATTTCTTTGTTTCTTATTAATGTAATATCCGCTGTATTTTATTATTACTTTCCCCACGGGTAAGTACAGGAAGTATTGTATTCCACCCAAAAATTCGATGTCGGAAGTATATTTTTCAGAGCCCGTGAATCAAAAAAAAAAAAAAAAAAAAAAAAAAAAAAAAAAAAAAAAAAAAAAAAAAAAAAAAAACCATTTTCAGAAAAACGTCCGGGTGTGTGAATGTGTGTGTGTCTGTGTGTGCGTGTCTGTCTGTGTGTGTCTGTATGTGCATGTGTGTGTATGTGTGCGCGTGTGTCTGTGTATGTGTATGTATGTGTGTGCCTGTGTGTATGTATGTGTATGCGTTTATGTATGTGTGTCTCGGGACAGCATAACTCAAAAACCAAAATTCGGTTAAAAACCGAAGTAGGTATTCACACCTAATGCCTTTCAAGCATGCGACACCAAGATTTTGTAGAAAATGGTCCCACGCTAAACTACCCTTTACATACCAAATATTCCGAAATTTTGATTTTCTTCAAAATAGCTCTAACGATTTTGTTTAAAATGGTACAAGTTTAAGCTATTTTAATGACAAATGAAATGTATATATTGAATTTTCTGACTATAGCCTATGTAGTCCTGTTTACTCTGGATGACTTTCGAATTAAGCGTAAACCGGTAATAGACAAAATCTTACTATCCAAGAAATCTGATGTGTTACACTCACATGACCTTCCTACTCTTATACTAAGCATTCCTACAAACTCTTATAACTATATCTTCTTCGTGTTAGTTGAGATACAAATATGCAGAAATTATCTTATTGCAAATTTCCTTGTAGGTACAAGGGAAATATTAGAACACAGTAAGCTTTGAGAATAATAAAATCTTTTAAACCTATGAGATCCCGTTCTCTTTGCACCCTTAACATAAAAAAGATGAACAGCAATATTAGCTAGAAAATTCAAAATAGGTATTTCATTTGTCATAAGAATATCTCAAACATATCATTTATAATCACGGTTCCACAGCCGTGTCTGATTTAGAAACATTGATCCTTTGGCCATTGTAGACTCCATGGCCTTCATCAGAAACAAAAGAATGACTACCATACCATACCATACCATACCACTGTTGCCAGGCTGAGAACAGCCCAAGGTGTGTCTGTCAATCGTGCACCTGCCATTTTAGGGCTTAACCACTTTATGACGAAATATGAGGTTTTGGAGGGTGATGTTGGGGTTTAGCGTAGAAGGTAGGTAGCTCCTCAATGACTGATATTAAAGACCGACACCGCTCTCCATATATACAGTATTGTTAGGAGGGAGAAGGTTGCGCTGCCCTGGCGGTGTTTGTGGTGGTGGCAGTATTGGTGGTGCTGGTGATGGTTACAGCGGCGGTGTGGCGGTGGCGATGCTGCTGGTTATGATGGTGATGTTGGGGTGGTGGTTATGGTGTGGTGATGGTGGTGGTGGTGATGGTGGTGGTGGTGGCGCTGATGGTGGTGGTGGTGCTGGTAGTGGTGGTGGTGCTGGTAGTGGTGGTGGTGCTGGTGGTGCTGGTGGAGGTGGTGGTGTTGTTGATGTTGTTGGTGGTGGTGGTGATGGTGGTGGTGGTGGTGCTGGTGGAGGTGGTGTTGTTGATGTTGTTGGTGGTGGTGGTGATGGTGGTGGTGATGGTGGTGGTGATGGTAGTGATGGTGGTGGTGATGGTGGTGGTGATGGTGGTGGCGATGGTGGTGGTGGTGGTGGTGGTGATGCTGGTGGTGGTGGTGGCGGTGGTGGTGGTACTGGTGGTGGTGTCACTCGCAGTCACACTTAGAGGACCACGGAATCTGGAATTCCTGTAAGGTGAGGAACTTCAGGATTTTCTTGATGAGGTTCCATGTGCCATGGCGGAACAACACTGTACAAACGAGGTGGTGCACCGCCTTACCATTGTGAACTTGTGGAGGTGCATGTCAATAAGTTGTATCCTGAACACTGCATGGGCCTAAGTGCCCAATTCCTTGGCCAGCAAGATCTCCTTATCTAGTAGCATTAGATTATTTCGTTTGGAGACATTCAGGAATACTGCGTTTTAAACAAATCCCCTCAAAGGATCGTTAAATCATATGCATCAGTAACACACGCAGTTCTCAGAAACGTCCATGACGCTTGAAACATTGTATCAATCAATAAGGTAGGTAGGTACTAGTGTGAACTCCTGTTCTACGAATGAACTCCCCGTAAGATTAGTCTTTGATGATAATAACAACGACGCCGAGAATCATAGAACAATAATAATAACAAAAATATTAAAGTATTAATGTAATCGTGTAAATGATAATGCTAAAACTAATTAAAATAAAAGTAATAACCATGGTACGAACATAAGCCGTGAAAGCTTTCGACTACTCAATAGTGATATTGATGGCAATAGTAATAATTACAAGAATATGAATAACTAACAATAATAATAAAAGCGATACTAGTGATGATGACAATAATAATAATAATAATAATAATAATAATAATAATAATAATAATAATAATAATAATAATAATAATAATAATAATAATAATAATAATAATAATAATAATAATAATAATAATAATAATAATAATAATAATAATAATAATAATAATAATAATAATAATAATAATAATAATAATAATAATAATAATAATAATAATAATAATAATAATAATAATAATAATAATAATAATCATAATAATAATCATAATAATAATAATCATAATAATAATAATCATAATAATAAAAATAATAATAATCATAATAATAATAATCATAATAATAATAATCATAATAATAATACCAGTAGTAAGAACAATAGTAAAGAATACACTAATACAAATACTTAATTTAAAATAATAACCGTGGCAGTAATTTTTGGTCACAAACAGAATTTAACATTTCTGTTGCATATTAATCTTATAATATGAGTTGTTAGTTAATAGAAGAAGCGGAGCGACAAAAGACTGCCCATGTTGGCACCCAACGTGAAAGGCAAGACTTGGAAAGGATGACGTCAGCACCAGCTGCATATTTTGGAACTTAACGACCGTGTTGCAAGAAAAGGAGACTCTGGATTAGGCCCTGTCTGTACACGACGTCCAACCAGTAGGATATCCTTAATTCAGAACACACTAGAACCTAAGTCAGTGCTATTGTGTTAGTGCACGCTTTTAAGAAGTGGGAAAATTACGAGATTACTTAAGATGGAAGACGACCACAACCAGCCAAGTGGTAAAGGCAACAGTGTACAAAAAACAGACATGAACAGCGTGGTGTTAATGCTCAAAGAAATGAAATCTGAAATGTTTGACCAAATTAAGAATTTAGATAGTCAACTAAAATCTGAAATGGGTGACCCAATTAATAATTTAGTCAACCAAATGAATAATTTAAATGGTCAGTTCGATCAGATGAGATCTGATTTCACGAGGCAACTGAGTCACATGAAGTCTTAGATGAAATCTGAGATGGCTGAGCTAACTAATGAACAAATTAATCTAATCAAGCAAATTTCTCAAAGTATAGACATTTTAAATTAGAACAAGAAGATATAATTAATGAAATAAGCAAGAAATTGATAGCCAATCACAGCAGCTGGACAAACTTAAGCTCAGACACACACAATATAGTTTTATACAAGCAGCAGATATTATCGAACTTAGAGACGCCATATGTAGAGGTAGAAAGCATAAAGACCAAAAATATTAACTGTAAAAATGACGTCATACGAGATCACAAAACCCAAATACATAATGAAATAAAATCCCTACAAAAACGCTTAGATAAAGGAAAGGAAAACATAAACAATTTAAATAAAATAGTGGTAGCATTTCAAGCACAAGGTAAAAGTAACAATGATGGTGTAAATGTTGAACATGGTACAAATGTAGACTGTATGCAAAACTGTGATGTAAGGGCAAACATACCCACACACAGACATACACAACATGATGAATCAGTTTACCTATATCATTCACTTCTACCTGCATCTATATACATACACAACATGATGAACCAGTTTACCAGCATCATTCACTCCTACCTGCATCTATATACATACACGACATGATGAACCAGTTTACCTACATCATTCACTCCTACCTGGATCTATATACATACACAACATGATGAACCAGTTTACCTGCACCATTCACTCCTACCTGCATCTATATACATACACAACATGATGAACCAGTTTACCTACATCGTTCACTCCTACCTGGATCTATATGCATACACAACATGATGAACCAGTTTACCTGCACCATTCACTCCTACCTGGATCTATATACATACACAACATGATGAACCAGTTTACCTACATCGTTCACTCCTACCTGCATCTATATACATACACAACATGATGAACCAGTTTACCTACATCATTCACTCCTACCTGCATCTATATACATACACAACATGATGAACCAGTTTACCTGCACCATTCACTCCTACCTGCATCTATATACATACACAACATGATGAACCAGTTTACCTGCATCATTCACTCCTACCTGCATCTATATACATACACAACATGATGAACCAGTTTACCTACATCATTCACTCCTACCTGCATCTATATACATACACAACATGATGAACCAGTTTAGCTACATCATTCACTCCTACCTGGATCTATATGCATACACAACATGATGAACCAGTTTACCTGCACCATTCACTCCTACCTGCATCTATATACATACACAACATGATGAACCAGTTTACCTACATCATTCACTCCTACCTGCATCTATATACATACACAACATGATGAACCAGTTTACCTGCATCATTCACTCCTACCTGCATCTATATACATACACAACATGATGAACCAGTTTACCTGCACCATTCACTCCTACCTGCATCTATATACATACACAACATGATGAACCAGTTTAGCTACATCATTCACTCCTACCTGCATCTATATACATACACAACATGATGAACCAGTTTACCTGCATCATTCACTCCTACCTGCATCTATATACATACACAACATGATGAACCAGTTTACCTGCATCATTCACTCCTACCTGCATCTATATACATACACAACATGATGAACCAGTTTACCTGCACCATTCACTCCTACCTGCATCTATATACATACACAACATGATGAACCAGTTTAGCTACATCATTCACTCCTACCTGGATCTATATACATACACAACATGATGAACCAGTTTACCTGCATCATTCACTCCTACCTGCATCTATATACATACACAACATGATGAACCAGTTTAGCTACATCATTCACTCCTACCTGGATCTATATACATACACGACATGATGAACCAGTTTACCTACATCACTCACTCCTACCTGCATCTATATACATACACAACATGATGAACCAGTTTAGCTACATCATTCACTCCTACCTGGATCTATATACATACACGACATGATGAACCAGTTTACCTACATCATTCACTCCCACCTGCATCTATATACATACACGACATGATGAACCAGTTTAGCTACATCATTCACTCCTACCTGGATCTATATACATACACAACATGATGAACCAGTTTACCTGCATTATTCAATCCTACCTGGATCTATATACATACACAACATGATGAACCAGTTTACCTGCATCATTCAATCCTACCTGCATCTATATACATACACGACATGATGAACCAGTTTAGCTACATCATTCACTCCTACCTGGATCTATATATGTACATACACGACAAAATTACCACATTACTTACAATAAGGACTTCTTGTCCAAAATTACTCCACCTATTTCTGATTAATAAGCAACTGATAATTCCAAGCAATTTCTAAAAGAAATTGACCATTATTCTAAAATAAAAAAGTACCTGATGAATTGATGATGATAATGATGATGATGGTGGTGGTGGTGGTGGTGGTGGTGGAGGTGGTGGTGGGGGTGGTGGCGGTGGCGGTGGCGGTGGCGGTGGCGGTGGTGGTGGCGGTGGCGGTGGCGGTGGCGGTGGCGGTGGCGGTGGCGTTGGCGGTGGCGGTGGCGGTGGCGGCGGCGGCGGTGGCGGTGGCGGTGGCGGTGGCGGTGGCGGTGGCGGTGGTGGTGGTGGCGGTGGTGGTGGTGGTGGTAAAACAATGGTTAATAGGTAATGGCTTACAGTGGCTTAGAGCTACAGGTGCAGGACATGAAAGTTACGCATCCTTCAGCACGTTATTGGAGCCCAGCAAGACAAAATAGTGTTAGTGTTGAACTAGCAACTGGGAGGTACAATCCATTGACTAATACGAGTCTTACGGATTATTTTATGAGCACGATTACTCGAGCCTCCTTTATCAGATCAAGAGATCTTAACCGCTGTTATCAGACGGAGCCTAATAATGGCTAGCCCTCTAGATTTCACTGATGTTATCGAATTACTCGAGCCTCCTTTATCAGATCAAGAGATCTTAACCGCTGTTATCAGACGGAGCCTAATAATGGCTAGCCCTCTAGATTTCACCGATGTTATCGAATTACTCGAGCCGCCTTTATCAGATCAAGAGATCTTAACCGCTGTTATCAGACGGAGCCTAATAGTGGCTAGCCCTCTAGATTTCACTGATGTTATCCAATTACTCGAGCCTCCTTTATCAGATCAAGAGATCTTAACCGCTGTTATCAGACGGAGCCTAATAGTGGCTAGCCCTCTAGATTTCACCGATGTTATCGAATTACTCGAGCCACCTTTATCAGATCAAGAGATCTTAACCGCTGTTATCAGACGGAGCCTAATAGTGGCTAGCCCTCTAGATTTCACTGATGTTATCGAATTACTCGAGCCTCCTTTATCAGATCAAGAGATCTTAACCGCTGTTATCAGACGGAGCCTAATAGTGGCTAGCCCTCTAGATTTCACCGATGTTATCGAATTACTCGAGCCTCCTTTATCAGATCAAGAGATCTTAACCGCTGTTATCAGACGGAGCCTAATAGTGGCTAGGCCTCTAGATTTCACTGATGTTATCGAATTACTCGAGCCTCCTTTATCAGATCAAGAGATCTTAACCGCTGTTATCAGACGGAGCCTAATAGTGGCTAGCCCTCTAGATTTCACCGATGTTATCGAATTACTCGAGCCTCCTTTATCAGATCAAGAGATCTTAACCGCTGTTATCAGACGGAGCCTAATAGTGGCTAGGCCTCTAGATTTCACTGATGTTATCGAATTACTCGAGCCTCCTTTATCAGATCAAGAGATCTTAACCGCTGTTATCAGACGGAGCCTAATAGTGGCTAGCCCTCTAGATTTCACTGATGTTATCGAACTACTCGAGTCTCCTTTATCAGATCAAGAGATCTTAACCGCTGTTATCAGACGGAGCCTAATAGTGGCTAGCCCTCTAGATTTCACTGATGTTATCGAATTACTCGAGCCTCCTTATACATTTAAATCGACGTGATAGAAACCGGCAGTGGTACGGTAATTCTTATAACCCATATAAACATAATGATAGGTGTAATTATTGGGAACACCATAATGATTGGCACTCAGGACCCGAAAACTTAGAACAATACATAGAAACGGATCAACATATAAGAGTGAACCTAAATAGGTTGTAATACCGAGCCTCCGTTGGTTAATTAACACGCCACGCCGGAACGTCTACCAATCAAGTTGAGGAAAACTAGGAGAGGACCAGAATTCGAATTCTGTTCTAGGACCTTGTATACAACATACTAACATTCAGAATTAGAGTTATTTAAATATAGTAATTGGTGAAAATAACAAGTAATTAATTACACCGGAAAATGGTAACACGAGCCAGAAAGAGGTTACGAATTCTTCGGTTATTAACATAAATGTATGAGCTGAGGAGTATCGAGCATTGATAGATACGAGATACAGGCTTCTGGCAGTACCAGCCTTGTTAACGAGAATACATAGAAACTGGGCCAAGCATAACGTAACGAATATTATTTCTAGGTCTCCTTCATCGAGGTCATACTTCTCACCTGACAGTACATCAGCAATCTTCAACTTGTATCATATCTACTGTTCTTTATCAACGTATTTTCCGTATTAGCAAAGGCAACTTTGCGCACTTAAATTTCCAGATGACTTTAATTTCTTGCAAGTCACTTCACGAGTTCTATTTGGTTTTGAATTTCGCGGAAATTACTGGTTCTTACCTTGGGCTTGATGAAATATAAATATCAGCCGAATCACTATCTGCTGTTGTGGGAAGACTGCATCGAAACTGTGGGCCATTTGCGCCCTTCAAAAGTGGCAGGTAGATTCACCACAAAGTGCTTTACAAGACAAGTGTGTCTTACAATACACCTAAACCCTTTAGTTGGAGTATTGAGTTGTGAGTGACGTGAACAGATATGTAATAGAGCATGAATAAAGAAAGGATTATCAATAGATTTCTTACAATTTCTAGATTCTGAGGCTCTCAATCTTGATTCTTGTAATTTGAGACAAAGGCAACAAACACGCGAAAAATTATAAAAATCATAATATATAATATAATATAAAGTGATTTATCACCTGTAAACAATGTCCTATCAGATAAAAGCAGGTTCACTTAATATACTATGAGCCAGGTATATCCCTCTAACATCGCTCTAATATCATTAGACAAATGAAGCAAGGAGAACGAAATGTTGACCCTGGTTATAACCAACACATATATTTACTTATGTTAAATTATAACGCTTTGTGGTAAAGTGTAGTTTGGATTGGTGGATATTACTGAAAATCTATTTGTGGCATCCATAGCTGATGTTGAACTTAAATGTATATTTTGGTGTGTAACTGATACTTGACTTTTACTTTCCCTACTGGTAAGTAGAAGTAAGTATTGTATACCAGTCAAAAATTTGATGTCGAGCTTTCATGGGAAATATGTTTTGAGACCCCTGAATGCAAAAAGAGCATTTTTAGAAAAAGATTCGTGTGTGTGTGTATGTATGTGTGCTTGTGCGCGCGTGTTGGTGTGTGTGTGTGTGTTTGTGTGTGTGCGCGCGTGTGTGTGTGTGTTTGTGTGCCGCTGCACAGAATAGTACAAACACCAAATAGATATAGATATAGATACAGAACAAAAGGTTTAATTTCAGCATCTTGCAAGAATATAAGAATAATTCGATTTTCAAAGCAACTCAGTTGTATTTATTGTAGACTTTCTAAAAATAAATTTGATGATTTTAATTAAAAGGGAACAAGTTAAACTTGTGAAGTCATCTTCATTCGGTGTAAAATATATGTAGGTGTTTACAAAGTGCACGTTTATTTCAAATAAATCTTTCGTCGCGTTGCCCTTATTCACGGTATTAATGTGCTTGTTTAACTTTTTAACTTGTTTTTTTATCTTTACCATCTCTACTACCTTCTGACAGTAAATAAAGGAAGTATTCCATCCAAATATAGACAGCAAGGTTTTACCCTAAGTATATGCTTTGAGACTCCCTGGATTAAAAAAAAAAGAGAGAGAGAGAGAATTAAGAAGGGTTATGTATGTGACTGTGTATGTATGTGTGTGTTCTGAACATATTTCTCAATAGCCAAATACTATAAATAGCAGTCTTGTTATGTAAGTGCCATATCCTCCAAGTATGCACAAGGAACATTTTCTAAAACTTCCCTATCCCAAACTACAATTTACCTGGAAGATCTGTACACGATATTGAATTTTTCTATGCTTCCTATACCGATTTTGATAAAATTACCAAATGTTTTAGATAGTCAAATGGCAAATGTAGAGCCCGAAACCTCTGGGAATAGCCTTTGAGGTGCTGCTATAAGTGATAGGCATTTTTTGTATACTAAGATATTCCTATCTCCGTTCCTATGCAGCTAGAAATTTCCGAGCTATTTTAATGTATACATGCACAAAGTTCGTCTACCCTATATTAAATTCAAACTGAGGTGAAAAAAAGGTACAGAATTCCAATATTTATGTAATTAAATGTTACTCGCCACATCTTAGGACACCAAAATATCGGTATGTGTCATTCCATTATCTCTGCACAGCGGAATACACCGCCATGTTCTCGTGTTCATCTTACTCAACATCATTGGAGTCACTGTCTGGAAAGTTACTCACACCGCATTTTGCAGTTCACCGGTTGTAGCTTCCGCACCTTCTCTTTGATGTAACCCCATAGTGCACTATCTGGGGTTGTTAGATCAGAACTTCTTGGAGGCCATGTGATCCTCTACAGATCCAACAATTTCCAAAGACTGCGTTCAGACGTTGTGGAACAGCCACTGCGAAGTGAGCTGGCGCCCCATCATGTTGAAACCAAACACTGTTTAAGTTTCCCGCATTTCGCAGCTGTGGGAGGAGCCAGTCACCAATCATCTGGAGATAAGTGTTCTGATTAACAGGACCAACAAAAGAATATGGGCCAAACACATGAGTTTGTGTCATTCCGGCCCAGACCATGACATGTGGTGGGTTGCGCTCTATTTCTTCGAAAAAAATTCGGATTTTTCCCCCAGAAATAAACATTGCGGTTATGGGAACTGCGATATATCGCATATTCGTCTGTGAACATGACTTTTGTCTTCTCAGACAGTCTTTGGAATTGTTGCAGCATCCGACCACAAGCATTAGCACGTGTCTTCAAATCAGCATCTGATAATTCATTCAAATTCAATGGACGCCAACACTTCACTTTCAGATCCACTTTAGTGTGTTTCCTCATGGTTGATTCCGGAACCCCTAACTCTGCAGCACATTCCCTTAAGGATTTAACCGGAGATTGTTGAATAGATTTTTCCACGTCAGCATAAAGTCCAAGTCTGGTGGATGGTCTTCCACTTCTCGTCACGTCGCGAACACTGCCCGTTAAAAATGTTTTCCGTTCCCACGCTAACAACGTCTTCTTTGTCGGTGCTGCTTTCACAAACCGTGCAACGAAATCGTCCGTGACATTTTTTCATTGATTTGCCATTAATTTGACGCTCATGAACCCACACAGCGGACACTAAGCGTTCCTCAATTGTGTAACCACTTGTATCAGCCATTCTTTCTCAATATCTCGGCATCGGCTAATTTGATTTACAAGATGTGTTGATTTTTTGTCATAAGAGCGACAACAATCGAACAATCGAAATCGTCAACAACGGGTATCTGACAGGAGAATAATATGAATATATACCAACCTCAAAAAAACACATTTACTCACGTAATTTTAAATTTAGTACATGGGTATAGGGACTTTGTGCGCACACTGTATGTATAATAACTTGACGTTACATATAACAATAAGAAGTGATTGCAATTGTCATCTGTACAATATTCAAGAGAATGTCATGCTGTATGAAATCATCAGAAGTCTGTTTTGGATTCAGGGATCTTAAAACGTGTATTCTCGATGCAATCTCGGTATAGACTTTTAAAATGGAATGCAACACTGTCTTGACCCACAATTTGTAAGTAGTTGAGAAAGAGGAGCTGCTTCTTCTTCTATACACTATACTTTATTCATAGATATGAACATTTTCTATATTTGCTTCCAATCAAGGAAGAAGATTTCTGCACAAGGAATGTGCTCTTTAATGGGAAGAAAAGAAGAAAAGTGCAGAAAATGGAATATTCTCAAACTTTCAAGTGTATCTGTTAGATGAAGGCTTAGTATCCTCTAAGGTCTATGTGTAACATGCTAGTATCTGGTTCCCGGGTTCACACCCTGCCGAGGGCGTTGCATCGTTTTGGGTCTAAAACGCCTTAGCATAGCTTCCTTCAGAAGGGAAGTAAAGTCGGTGATACCATGCTATAGATTTACAGCACGTGATAAAGAAGACTTTGAACAAAACTAAAGTCTTTTTACTCCTAATATAAAATGGGACAGTGAGAACCGTAGCAGACAAAACGTATCGATTAATAAAAAACTGAAACTTTACATCACGACGTCTCCTAAAGAGGTCCAAAATAGTAACATTCCATACTTAGGAAAAGGCTAATGATACGAATAAGTGTTACACAGATTGTATGTCTTCAGCAGCTGCACATTCTTGTTGTGACAAGATCTTCCTGAACTAGAAGTGACACTGACACATTTATAACTATGACTGCTTCCTGTTCGCTGTGATGTTGAACTAGCAACTGGAAACTGTAATACTTTTCACAGAATGTTGTATCAAGTGCAAGCCTCAATAAAAGTGTTTATGATATTCCCTCCAACATACTTTTTTGTTATCCTCATAGTGTTGTTCATGTTTCTTTTGTCTCCTGTAATATCAGTCCTAAATTTCCAACCAGAATATTGTTTCGATGGATTGCATTGTTGTTACGTTGTGGGAAAGTACATTATTGCAGTGTACAGCCGCTTCCAAATGTTTTCCGACGCACGCGGGACTCGCCGTGGAGGTGGAAGAAGTAAAGGTTATCAAGTAGTCAGTCCAGGCCAGAGCCGCCTCAAGTGGTTTACCTGTCTCAGGAGTTTGATAGCTGCAATGCTAATGTTTTCCTGTTTCAACTAAAGAAACTACGTAGCATGGCGAATGGCTCCTTTGGGACTTTGCTGTCAAACGTATGGCCGAAGTAGTAACTTCCACCCTGTATAGATTCCGCCAGGTATTCTTACGGAACTATCGTTCTATCTTCTGCATGTTAATATAGGAAACCTTACAGAAATAGTTCATTATAATTATGTTTTAATTACAAGTGGGATAGAGGAAACCAAGTCAACAGTCAGATGTTTAACTGTCACTCGCTACATGCTGGTGTTCAGAAACAGCTGAAACAGTGAGCCAGAAACAGCTGAATAGAGAAAGTGGCGTTAGAAGTGATGAGCAATTTTAAAAGTTCATATTAACAAATGAGCATTCTTAAATTGGATTTGACTGGAGGGCAGGTCTTTGACTGATTTTACTTAAAGTGGTTAATACGAGCTTTTTTTTTTTTTTTTTTTTTTTTTTGTAATTCTATTCGTATTTTATTTACTTTCTCCACTACGTAATAGGAGAAGTTTTGTATTCCACCCAAAAATTCGATGTCGAGATTTCACTGCAAGAATATGCTTTGAGGCTCTCAGAACCCAAAAAGGCATTTTTAAAAGAGGTCCGTGTGTGTCTGTGTATGTGTGTGCGCGTCTGTGAACAGCATAACTCATAGCAAAAAGTAGCTAAACACCAAGTTTGGTATTTAAGTTTAATATCCTTCAGGGGTGCAACGCGAAGATTTTGAAGAAAATTCCCCCACTCTGAACTACCTTTAAGATGCAAACTTCTTCGAATATTTTCACTTTCTCACAAGCGGCTCTAACGATTTTGATTAAAATGCCATATGCTTAAGATCTTTTGTGGGAAATGAAATGTAAAGTTTTCATTCTTTGCTATTGTCAATCAATTGTTTACTCTTAATTACTTTTGCATAACTGATAAATCGTAAGAGATAGACCAAATCGTACTACTTATACGAAAAACGTAGACCTTGTTAAAATAGACAGTTTATATTCAAATACAATTTTAATTGTAGAGTGAGCTATTTCGGAGATATTCCTTGTTATTTGTGGATTATGCAATACTTACTCGTTTCCCAAATGGGAGATCGCTATTCACTTTTTTTTTTATTTCTTACCTATGCAAAGGGAACCGAATTTCAAAGCCTTCATACTGCGACCAGTTTTAAAAGATTTGATTACCGCTCAAAGCCTATTGTCTAATAGTCCTCTTCTACCTACAAGAAAATTATCTGTAGTAATATGTAAACCTCGAGAGGTATTTTTGGTATATTTCGCGAGATAATTAATAATTATTTATTTAATACTATTTAATATTAAAATAATCAAAGTGTGAAGAACTTTAACATACATTTTAATTAAGTTTTCCACAGTTGGCACTACCACTAATCCAGCAAGCAGTGAGAATAATAACAACAATAATTGTAGTGTTTAATTCGGGGAAATGAATTAGATGAATATAAATGAATGAATTTGCGTTAGTTGGCTTTTCATTAAAGGTAGGTAGCGTGCTGCTCTATTTATGATTAGTTGCTTGACTTGACTTCTCCTCCTCTCAGTTTAAACATATGTAAATAGCCTCACTAGAAAATTCACTAAATGTGCGTAAATGGCCGGCATATTGTTCTTTACTGCGCAAGCAAACTTGAGATGTTCAGAAACGTAGGAAAACGTTTAAGATGGAGGAGGTGGTGAGTTTGTATGAATAATTAGTACAAGAGTAGAGAAGGTCATGTGAGTGCAGCACATGAGACTTTTGTTTATTTGTAAACTATTTTGTCCCTCAAAAGCTTCGTGGTTAAAATAATAAATATGAGTTTTATTCTCAAATTTCTGAGGAAACGTTATTTGAAAAAAATTGTGCTATTAGGTGTTCCACATTTTTTGTGTAGCACGTTTTCGCCTAATCATTAACGTTTCCTACTTGCACAAAATGTCTTCTGACTTCCAAAAATTTG
Source organism: Tenodera sinensis (assembly GCA_030765045.1). Classification (NCBI taxonomy): domain Eukaryota; kingdom Metazoa; phylum Arthropoda; class Insecta; order Mantodea; family Mantidae; genus Tenodera; species Tenodera sinensis. The sequence continues at coordinate 74,891,315 of CM060974.1, read as the reverse complement.
ATGTGTTACACTCACATGACTTTCTCTACTCTTGTGCTAACCATTCTTACAAACGTTATTCCTGTAGTTTCTTCATGTTAGTTGAGATAAACATTTGCAGAAATTATTTTATTGCTTATTTCCTTTTAGATACAAGGGGAATATGAGAATACAGTACACTTTGAGAGGTAGTCAAATCTTTTAAAGCTTTGAGATTCCGTTCACTTTGCAGGTCTAAGATATGAAAAAAGTGAATAACGATGTTACATTTGAGGAAAGTTTAAGTATTCCAAAACTCACACAAATAACAAGGAATATCTCGGGAATGGTTTCTTCCACCAAAAGAAAAAAGATGTGGATATAAATTTTGTGTCTTATCAATATCTGAAAAGTTGTATTCTCAGGTTCGGTTTATCTCTTAGGGTTTACCGGTTGTGCAAAAATCATCCAGAGTAAACAGGACTACACGGGCTATAGCTTAAAAATTCAAAAAAAAAAAAATATATATATATATATATATATATATATATATATATATATATATATATATTATGAAGCATAAAAGTATCCCAAATACATATATTGCGTGTTAATCAATATTGTTAGAGCCATTTTCGTAAACTCAAAATTTTCGAACAATTATTCATGTAAAGGGTAGAGCAAGGTGGAGGAATTTCCTTCAAAATCTTCGTGTCGCATCCTTAAAGAACATTACGCTTAAATACCAACATAGGTTTTAACCGATTTTTCGTTACTTTGAGTTATTCTGTTCACATACAGGCACAAACACACAGAGACACACGAAACTTTTCTGGAAAGGCTTTTTTTTTTATTCAGGGGACCTCAAAGCACATTTCCGGTGAAAACTCGACATTGGTTTTAGGTGATACTAAACGTAGTAGAGAAGTTAAAAAAAATTCACGATAAATATTTTACAAGTCTTTTATATACGTTATTGTAATGGAAATGCTTAGAGCCGCTTTTGTAATTATTGACAGTTTCTAAAATTCTTCCATATAAAGAGTGGACTAGAGTGGGGATATTGAATTTCATATTCTTGGGCTGCATCTTTCGGAACTGATGCACTTAAATAGCAGGTATTTTGTTGCGTTTTAGTCTTTGGTTTATAATGTTCAAAGGCACACGTAGATGAGACGCAATTTCTCTATAAGTGAGTGTCCGTTTCAATCACTCATTTACCAGGAAAGTTGTTCCCTACGAACTCTGACATTTTGATCATTTAACAGGAAACTGATAAGAACGGCGCTGAGGAAGGAAACAGCGCACGGGATATTGAGTATCTTTATTGTCTCCGCTAAGTATTGATATCGAATTGACAAAATATTGCTTTTCAACCAAAACTTCAATTTGTGTGTTTGTGTGTGTGTGTGTGTGTGTGTGTGTGTGTGTGTGTGTGTGTATGAACAGCATAGCTCAAAATCTAAAATTGATCAAGTACTAAACTAATTAAGTTCATTATATACCAAGGACACCAAGCGAAGATTTGAAATAAAATCCAGTTGTCGTTCCTTGCCCTGCGCAGCGCTCGTAACGCGGCCAGGGGACCTTTTCTTACTGACAATCATCAAGAGACAAGCCGGACTGATTGCAAACAGGTCAAAGGCCTAAATCCATGGAGGCAGATGATGATTTGTTTTTTCTTTAATTAACGTCCTCCAACATTATGACATATCGGACGAATGAATGAAATGAAATGGATGAAATGATGCTCAAATGAGCCCGAGATCCATGGAGCTTTAAGTTACCCGACATTCGTCCTCTCAGGGTAGGGAAAACCTCGGAAAAAACCTTACCCGGATAACTTACCGTAAGCGAGATTCGAACTCGCGACCTCTTGGACGTGAGGCAGATGCTATCGAGGCGGCGGCAGATAATGATGATCCAGCTGTTCTAAGCTATAAGGGAACATATTACATATTTTCGATTTTTTCAAATATAGATATAAGAATATAAGAATATACCTATGAACATTAAAAAATCCACAGACTTCTTTCACACCCTCAAAGCATAGAATATATAATATATATAACATTTTAATGTCCTATATCAAACAGTTTTTAGATTATTGAGACATTTATGAATAATAAATCACTTTTTGATATGGTAATATGAAATGAGCCTCAGACCCTACAATTTATCGTATCTCTCCTAAATTTTTAATTTGAGCTATACATTAATGTTTACTAGTTGTACAAAATTATAGAAAATGTATTTTGACTAAAGAAAGCTTAGGAGTCTGTTTCCAAAAAGTTCACGATAAAAGTTTGACTTAAATATAGGTAAGTGTAATGAAAACGTTTAGAGGCGTTTTTGCGATAACTTGCAGTTTCCTAAAGGTTGGGCATACAGTTTTGATTAGAGCGAGTATATTTAATTTAATAACATTGACAGCACATTTTCAAATTGCTGCAGCTAAATCTCAAGTTCTCGGGTTGCTGCTTTTTTTCTCTTTCGTTTTTGGTTTCGGGTGTTCAAATAACTGCACGTAGGCTGACAAGGACATTTCTCTATAAGTGAGTATTTGGATTTTCTTAACAACCTAATGTGTTGCAGAGCCCGTTTCAAATTACTCTAATTTACCAGGAAAATTGTTCCCCATGAACTTTGTCAGTTTGATCATTTAGCAGTAAGTCGATAAGAACGGCGCGGACGAAGGAAACAGCTCGGCTGTGTATTTATATGGAATTAAGGAAATAATATTACGTTTTAACCAAAATATCGCTTTAGGGGTGTATGTGTTTGTGTGTGCGTGTGTGTGTATGCGTGTGTGTGTGTGTGTGTGTGTGTGTGTGTGTGTGTGTGTGTGTCTGAACATCAAAGCTCATAAGGTAAAATTCAGTAAATACCAAACCCTTTGTTTAACTTCAACATCTCCCAGGGAGTCCATACGAAGATTTACAAGAAAATCCAGTTACCCTAAGCTACAAGGAAAAGTGTTACACATTTTTTATCTTCTCCAATATTAATATAACGATTTTAAATGAAATAGTAAGGTATATAAGTGAAAATAGTATGGTGGAACAGTGAAATGTGAGTCTTGAACTTTCTTGGAATAACTTCTCAAGTCTTCTTCGCTATGACAGAATTTTGTATAACTTTGCGTAACTACAGATAAACAAAAATATACTAAGGCGCACAACTTATTTCAAATAACCTCTTTTTGGCATCAATTAACACCGAGATATTCGTTGTTGTTTGTTTGATTGTAAATTTCACAGTCACATACTTTCTCTGTTACAGTAAGTAAAGGGGAGTATTGTATCACACACAGAGATTTCACCGGATATACATGTTTTGAGGCTCCCTCAAAGTAAGTAATCAGTTTTAAGTAAAGGACTATGTGTGTGTACTCCTGTCTGTGTGATAAAAGGAGGCCTGATATCAGGTCTGTCTGTCTGTCTATCTGCCTGCCTGCCTGTCTATCTGTCTGTCTATCTCCCTGCCTGTCTGTATGTCTATCTGCCTGTCTGTCTATCTCTATGACTATCTGCCTGTCTGTCTATCTGTCTGTCTATCTGCCTGCCTGTCTGCCTATCTGTCTGCCTATCCGCCTGTCTATCTCCCTGCCTGTCTGTCTGTCGGTCAATCTGCCTGCCTGTCTGTCTATCTGTCTGTCCATCTCCCCGCCTGTCGGTCTCTCTGTCAGTCTGTCTATCTGCCTGTCTGTCTGTCTATCTGCCTGTCTATCTGTCTATCTGCCTGCCTGTCTGTCGGTCTGTCTGTCTGTATGCCTGTCTGTCTGTCTGTCTGTGAACCGTATAACTCTAAAGTGGAAAGCCTATAGCAATCTAGGTATTAACGCAGTTCTCTTTTCCTTTTCTTTTATTTCCGATGTAGTTCTCGTTTTTGGCTTCAATGTTCAATACATTTTCCAAATAAGAATACATCTGTTTCCCCCTTGGTCATTCAAAGAGAACGAAATTGTAAGCCATCGGATAGTGACCAGTTCATAATATGTCTCACTATTCCTTAAGCTTACAGTGTTACGTTATTCCCATTGTATAACCCATACAGCTTAGGACCGTATAATTGTTTGTGGAATTAACAATTTCCGAGATATTGTTTGCTATGCACCTATCTGAATTTTCCTTTAACCAAAGAGGAATACGTTATTTTTATTTTATTTTTTAGTCATGCAAAAATTTCAAGTCATCTCATAGCCGGTAGCTCTTAATGGGTTCAACTATCGTACATGGGCGACTATGTTCCCATATTCCACTTGCACTCACCTACAAGAAAATTATAAATCCTATTTATCATCTCGATTCACATGAAGTTGATGTAGGAATTGTACATGAGCGAGTGGAGAATATCATGTGAGTGCAACGTTTCATATTTAAAAGTACTAAATATATAACCAAGGAATAATCTCACAACGGTTTCTATAATGTTAGTTATACATTGTATGACAAATGGGTTAAAATAAACACTTTGGGTCCAAATGACACCAATGGTATTATTAGGTGGACAATTTTATCGGAACTTACATTACTGACACCAATCTCTCTTGACATATATGATACAAACTAATGAGAAAATGTTACTTTATCAACAGAAGACTGCTACAACCAAATATACGAGTACTTTGAAATAATCACTCTGATTTACCAGAAAACTGTTTTTGACATTTCACATTTCTGTTGCGTTTAACAGGATATTGGTAAGAACCACGATAAGGAAGGAAACAGTTCATGGAATATTGTCTGTTTTTATTGTCTCTGTTACGTTCTTAAACAAGCAGAGAAAGAATTGTCTTCAACATAAGACTCTCAACAGCACAACGCAAAAACGAAGCTTGATTAAACACAGAACTAAATGTGGATGTTCAGCATCTTTCATATGGCATTAGACTTATCAAAACTCTATACAGAACATAAATTTTATCTTTTGATTGGTTAAAATGAGACAACGATTTTATTTAAAATAGAACTAATTTAAGATATTTGATGGAAAAATGTAATGTGTATCTTCAAGTTCCTAGAAATACTCGTAGGGATCTAATTATTTTTAATTATAAATTAAGGAAGTCTGGTACCTGTTATAAAACTCAGACTGTGTTACCCTCTTTGTTGTACTTTCTTATAAAGTTGATTTGTTTTACATTGTTAATTACACTCTGGTAAATTTAATTTACATTTATATACATACAGTTGAGTGTGTTCTCTGCATGTAGAGGACTCTGGGTGTGTTAGAGCAGGCGTGGGGTCTTGTTGACCCATGTCCACAGTTTCCTGTACCTTATAATTTGGTAGATGCTCTGATTGTGTAGGAATCTGTGAGCGGACATTCCCATAGCGTCTCCCTAGCCCCGCATCTGGGGTCTTGTTGACCCATGTCCACAGTTTCCTGTGCCTTATAATTTGGTAGATGCTCTGATTGTGTAGGAATCTGTGAGCGGACATTCCCATACCGTCTCCCTAGCCCCGCATCTGGGGTCTTGTTGACCCATGTCCACGGTTTCCTGTACCTTATAATTTGGTAGCTGCTCTGATTGTGTAGGCATCTGAGATCTAACATTCCCATACCGTCTCCCTAGCCCCACATCTGGGGTCTTGTTGACCCATGTCCACAGTTTCCTGTGCCTTATAATTTTGTAGATGCTCTGATTGTGTAGGAATCTGTGAGCGGACATTCCCATACCGTCTCCCTAGCCCCGCATCTGGGGTCTCGTTGACCCATGTCCACAGTTTCCTGTACCTTATAATTTGGGAGATGCTCTGATTGTGTAGGAATCTGTCAGCGGACATTCCCATAGCGTCTCCCTAGCCCCGCACATGGGGTCTTGTCGACCCATGTCCACAGTTTCCTGTGCCTTATAATTTGGTAGATGCTCTGCTTGTGTAGGAATCTGTGAGCGGACATTCCCATACCGTCTCCCTAGCCCCGCATCTGCAGCTCACTGAGTTGGAATCCATGGAGGTATGTACGACCGTGATCAGTCCACGTGCCGGTTGCAAGTGCTTCATTTTAAGACGTTCTTCTAACTTTGGGAGAATGTGACACTCGTCCCACTCCGACACAAGGTGCTATTTATCTCACAGTGGTAACAGTCCTAATATTACCTACCGGTCTACCGGCTGGTGGTAGAAAATGTCCCTGTCAGTTGGACCAGACATTTCCTCTGGGTCTTACTCATCAGTTGTTTCAGATAGATACGTACATTCTATGTGCCAGGCAGGCGCTGGCACGTGAACACATTACAGTATTACTGAATGATATGGCACTGTGCCATTGTTCCTACCAAGCTTGGAGATTTTGCTCCTCATCATGGTGTTGTGAGCTTTGTGCGTTATACCCGCGACATTTGCTCGGAACAGGGGAGCTTTGTCTGTGGTAATACCCAGGCACTTTGCCATTCGGGTTCCTGCAATGCAACAATCGCACATCCGAAGGGAAGGATGCCATCTAAGGCGTCCTTTTAGGAGTACTTATTTCGTTTTAGACACACACACACACACACACACACACACACACACACACACACACACACACACACACACACACACACACACACACACCACACACACACACACACACACACACAGATAGTTTTATGTTTCGACAATCCTGGTTGAAAAGAGTGACGGTCTCAGCGCTTCTTTTCTCTCAGCTCACGCCGCGAATTTCCGCAAATAATTAACATTATGTCGTCATGTTAGATGTAACTTGTGGAGCTTTCTTCATTCGGGTAGAAAGTGTGAATGTCCATCAGACACACAATACATTTCAAATGGCAGTTTCATTACATCAGCTATAATTGTGTTTGGTATTTATGTTTATTAAAATGGCGATTTAAGTGGGAATATTCCTCTATCTCATTCATCTAGCCGAGATAACAATTGCAGAAATTATTTCTTTGTGGATATAATGGAAATATGGGTATACAGTAAGCTTTGAGTGATACTCCAATGGTTTAAAGCTTTCAAATTCGGTTCTCTTTGTATCGCTAAGATATAAATAACTGAATAATCATCTTCATTTTACAAAAGTAATGAGTAATCCAGTCCACCGACAAATAACGAGGAATATGTCCGAAATAGTTCACCCCCCCCCCCCCCAAAAAGAAAAAAAAAAAAAGAAAAAAGAATTGACCTAAATTGTGTTTTAACGAGATCTACACTTTTGTGTAGAAAGATTTAGTCTACATATATCTTACGATTTGCTAGTTTGCTAAAACTCATCAAGAGTAAACAGCACTACACAGACTATAGGCAAACAATTCAAAATACGTATTTCATTTCCCATAAATATGTATACCTAAAACATATATAATTTTAATCAAATTCGTTAGAGCCATTCTTCAGAAAATCAAAATTTTCCAAGCAAAGGCTGGAATGGATTAGGTTGGGCGAGTGATTGTTGTTTAAGGGCCCGCCCGTCGAGAACTAGGTCATAAGGGCCCAGGATTAGGTTGGAGCAATTTACTTCAAAGTATTCGCATCGCATCCTTGGAAGATATTAAGACGTAAATACCAGCTTTGGATTTCAACCGACTTTTCGCTTTTGACTTATGCTGCTCACAGGCAGACACACACACACACACACACGCACACACACACACACACACACACACACACACATACACACACACACGCACACTGTTCTTTTTCTAAAAATGCCTTTTGGATTCGGGGGCCTCAAAACATATTTCCGGTGAAATATCTACATGGAATTTTTGGAGACAAAACAGTACTTGCCCCATTTACTATACGTAGCAGAGAAAGTAAGAATTACGGTTAAAGTTGTTTTATTATACACATATATGAGTTTTGAGTTACTTTACTTACATATATCCTTGCTTTATTTTATGTGAGAATAAATAGCACATTAATAACACAAAATGTCAAGTTGGTTTCCCTTTTCAAGCACCAACAGTAGTCCGCTAGCATCGCATCACAACATTCCACCAACCCTGATATCTCCTCTCCATCTCTTTCATTTCTTGATGGAATCTTTCGCCTTGTTCATCGCGGAGGTATCCTAAATTATCAGGAAAAATGTCTAGATGCGAATGCAAAAAGTGAAGTTTTAAACTCATATTACACCCAAGTAATACTAACCTTTCTAACACATTTCTCACAATTACTTCATATTGCGAATCCTTTGTATTTCCCAGGAATTTATTGACTACTTCTTTGAAAGCACATCATGCTTGAAGTTCTCCGTCATTCATCATATCCAAAAATGCACTGTCCTTCATTAGCTGCCTTATCTGAGGTCCATTAAATGTGTCCGATTTTATCTTAGCTTCAGACACCACAGGAAATTTACTACTCAAATATTTGAAGCACAAACCCTTTTTGTCCAATGGTTTCATGAATTGTTTCATAATACCCAGTTTTATATGCAATGGAGGTAATAACGTTTTATTTGGATCAACTAGACTGGCACGAATTACATTTTTTTCTCTCCTGGTGTTAAACACTTTCTCTTAGACCATGCTCTCGTTGTCCAATGTTTAACCCAATCTCTACTGTCCCATTCGCATAAAAACATGGGTATTTTGTATTACCTCCTTGTTACCCTAGTAAGATACTGGATACCTTTAGGTCCCCGCACAATAGCCATTGATGTTCCTGGTAATTAATATTTTCTAAAATGATTTCAAGGTTTCCATATGACTCTAAGGAAAACAGAATGTGCAGGTGGTTTTGAGGCAAATTCGCTTCTATTGTGCAATAGGACGGTTTTAGGCTTCGTTTTGAAGCATCAATAAATAAACGCCAGTCGTTACTATCATACGATGGTCTTCTCAGTTGTTGAATTAAACCTGGCACATCACTGCAATAAACAAGCAGGTCTTTCATCTTAAAGAACTGGGTAAATTCTTTATCTCTATTCCTATACCAGGAAAATCTGGTGTCTGGGCCCAGCATATTTTTCTCTTTTAATCTCGATCCTAGTAATTCGCTCCTGTCCTTGGTAAGACCTAAGTCGTTCAACTCTTCTTGACTAAAATGCTGTGACTTGTCTTCACCAGTGTGTGCTGGGAAATGCTCATCAACATTGGAATTTTCTGTTGACCCGCCCAGAGACTGGATTCTCAGTATCCTCTAGTTAGGTTGGTGGAACAGAAATAGGGAGATCTACTCCATGTGGCACAGGTCTTAGACATGATGCAAAACCATCTGGATATTTAATGTTTGATTTATTTTTTTTATTGTACCTAGATACGTAACACATGCAGAAGTAACAGTCATCATAATGATTTTTTGTTCACGTCATATCATAGGAATCCCGAACTTGATTGGTTAATTCTGTTTTCCATTGTACCACTGCCTTTGTCCTTCACCACATGTTTTGCAAACAGTATGTGGAGCCCATAGCTTATCATTAAAATATACAAAATACATCGCCAAAACATAAAAATATGGTGCTCTCTAAAAAACGGTTACTATTACTGCTCTTGCTCTCTTCAATATCAGTGAAAAATATTGGAGAGCAAGAGGATTAATGACTTCATTGTCAGAAATCCAGCATTAGCTAACAACAACAACAACCTTTTAATAAATGATGTAGTGTTGGTTTTCTGCTTCTGTAGCAAGAAAAGAAGGTTATTACGATTGTTCACACATTTTAGCCAATGTTAAAATGAACCACGACACAATACGAACTAAAAATAAAGAATTAGAAATGATAAACCTTTTCCGGAAATCGCACTAGAACTCGATCACTGCGAGTTATAAGAAGCAGCTAAAGTTGAGATATATCTATCTTAAGACAGACGTGTGCCTATAAGGGTGAGTAAGTAACGGATGTTTGTCTAAGATTCAATGGCTGAAAGCGCTATTGCCTGCACATGGTCGCCCAGAGATGAATAAATACTAGTCTCTCGCTCGCTCGCTCGCTCACACTCAAACTGCTTAGCTAGTCATCAGCTCATCACGGAAGAACACAAGGATGGTTTATTTTGTAAATATACGTACAGTATTTACAGTAACTCTCAAGGTCCACAATGAGTACTATTCATCTTAGGTTATAAAATTATACACCTATAATAATTATAATAATTATAGTTTCATGCATACGTACGTATTACTGTATAGGTCTAGTGTCCAGCTTAATTAATACAATTTCGAGTTGCATAAAAATGACAGGTGTTATGGAAAAACTGTTATCATTTTCGAAATCACCACGTTTTTTCCCATGTAAATACCCAATGTTGATCAAAACGGGAAACTGTTGCGGGCTAGTGTTATAGGAGCGGCTAAATCCACAGATTACCTTATAACTCTCTAAAACTGTCATTACCATATATTCAAGTCTTGTATAGAAATGTAAAGTGTTTAACTCTGAAACTATTGTTGTATTGCAGGAGTTAATAAAAATAATTTGTTGCGTTACATCACTCAAAAATTACTGTTATCAGTTCCCTTTCTTATATAGAGGTTTACAATGCTTAACGCTCACATGATAGGAACTGATAACTCTCAAATACTACCCCTAGGTACTATATGCAAAAGCTATGTAGATATCTGAGCCATTTAACTCTCAAAATATTGAATTATTGAACGTAGCAACAAGAATTGGCAACTTAGATCTATCAAAAAGTTACCTTACTGTAAATCCAACACATATGTAGAAATTAGCACTGTTTAACTCTAAAATATTGAACTATAAAAGGGCTGCCCTACATATCAAAGAAAATCACCCCAACTGTGTATCCAACCCTTATGGACAAATCAGGGTTAATTCTCAAAAGTATCAAATTCGAGGACTTGGATAAATAATTCCAAAACCTTCATAGGCCGTTTATGTCTATAACATGGATTGATGAAATTTCTAAAACAACATTTGATCACTGCATATTGGGCAATAACAGTACAGATCTTTTCACTAGAGTTTTAGGACTCTGATTTACTTTTAGAGCTCCCCTTTTTGCTAGTTAATACATTTTTACTTTCTCTACTGTGTTTAGTAAAGTAGAGGAAGTATCGTATTCCACCTAAAAATTCGATGTCCAAATTTCACCGGAAATAATTGTTGAGACCCCTGAATTACAAAAAAAAAAAAAAAAAAAAAAAAAAAAAAAAAAAAAAAAAAAAAAAAAAAAAAAGTAATTGGTGATAGACAGTATAACAAGAATATAGCATAAAAACAGTTAAAACTAGTACAAATAGAAAAAAAATGCCTATGTGATCATGGACACCGGAACTGAAAGGGTTAATGAAATTCCGTTTAGCGATTTTCAAGAAAATGAAATATTTCGAAAAATTTTCCATGTATGGGGTAGTTTAGGGTGGAAGAATCCTGGAAAGACATTAAACTTGAATACCAACTTTGCTTTGTAACCGACTTTGGTTTTTGAGTTATGTTGTGCATAGACTGAAAGACACACACACACACACACACACACACACACACACACACACACACACACACACTGAAGGTCCCAGGGACCCGCATGTGGTATTCGTGGTGGACGAAGCGGCGTCAGGGCGGGTTTTCTCCGGGTGCTCCGGTTTCCCCCGCCATCTCATTCCAGCGGTGCTCCATCTTGTGTTTCATCAGTGTCACCACCTGCGGTGCCGTAGTAGTAAAAGCGGGCGTTAAACACTACAGCAACAACAACACACTGAAGGTGTCCCAGAACGCCTAATCTAAACCGCTTTCGAATTAGAGGAAGACCGGCATAAGTAACAAAATCACTCGGTACTGAAAGGGTTAAAATGTCATATGTTAGATATTTTTATGACAAACGAAATGCATATCTTGAAATTTCTGGCTGTAACGCATGAAGTCATATTTACTCGAAATGACCTTTGCATAACTGGTAAACCCTAAGATATAGACCAAATCATATCATACAAAAAAATGTAGATCTAGCTAAAACACAATATATATAGTTATCCATTTTTTTTTTTTTTTTTTTTTTTTTTTTGGTAGAGTGAAGCATACTTTCTGATACATTGCTTGTTATGTGCGTGAGTTTTGGGGAACTAATACTTCTGCGAAATGGAACATCGATATTCCTTTTTTGTATGCTAACCGTGCAAAGAGAATGGAACTTGAAAACTTTAAAAGATCTGACTATCGCTCAAAGCCTGCTACTGTATTCCCATATTCCCCTTGTACCTACAAGGGAATAAGCAATAAGATAATTTTTGCAAATGTTTATCTCAATCAGTGCGAAGAAGATATAGGAATAAGACCTTGTAAAACTGGTTAGAACAAGAATAGAGAATGTCGTGTGAGTGCAACACATCAGATTTTTATATTCAGTGAAATGTCCACAGATATTTCCAAAAAACTTTCTTTTAATCTTATGGAAAGATCAGCGGAAATGATGACGATGGTGCAAAACGGACTTTTAATCCATTGTTGTTTATTATCGTCTTTCTGAACTTTTGGAGAGTATTTAAAAAACCCTAACCTGAGATTTTGGAGGTGGAATTTGATTATTTCCAAAAAGCGCAATACCAATACTAACTAACCAGTAGGGTAAACAAGCTTGTTTCTTGGATAAAGGGAAATTCAAATCTCTCTGGCTGAAACATTTTTCGTTATTTGTGATCATTCAGGAATCACTGCGTATTTTCAACGTCATTATTTTTCGTTGTTTGTGATAATTCAGGAAACGTATTACAGTGACTCTATGTAGATTTTGAATTTTACTGCTTTTCTTAATTTACGATAATTCAGGAAACAGAATTATACTAAGTCCACATTTTAAAGTTTATGTAAGTAAGTTTATTTACAGTTAGTTATAGAATATAACATGAATAATGCTGATAATAGATGCCGCAAAATTTAATGATCGGCTGACTCCAATCAGAGACTTGTCCTATTGTGCAGCTGATCATGCTGTGAAATCAGGCAGGTGATATAAATATCAGTACCTGGGCGACCGAGCTTCACTCGGCGTTTTTCGCCTCTGTTTTTGTGAAATCTTGTTTTTTGTGGGAGAAGATACTTATTTAGATAAACTGAAAGTCAAAACGTTAACTAAATAATTTTAGTCGCAATTGTGAAGAGTCATTTCCGAGAGACAAATATTTCATAAACACCACCATTTCAGCTGTAAAACATCTACTGTTGAACGCAGACCTCCCCCATAGATATCCAAACAGTTTGACGTTTTCTTTGAGCATTTGTTCCATTATGGAGTTCAGTTCTTTGTTGCTGCAATTGACTCCAGGGCGTTAACACATTTGCCAAGGTCCTTCGTCTTTCCGTCGAGTTCTTCCATGGCTTTCTTTACCCTGGCCAGGCGCTCGATAGTATTCTCCGATAGATATATCTTCATATTAGACATTCCCGTCTTCATCTTTTTTGTTTTGGAGTTTATATTTTCAATTTGCCTTCCATTTTTGTTTCCATTTTGTCCATTTTTGTTCCTATATTTTCTATTCCGTAGTTTACATTTTTCCAATTCGGTTTTCATATTTGTTTCGTCTGCCGCATTCCGGAATTAATTTCATTTCCCGTTATGTCCATCTTGGCTAACATTTGTTTCATCAACTGTTCCATATCGTGCTTTTCGGCGCACTCCTGACATCAATTGTGATTACTTTACTTTTTTTTTTAACTATTTCTTTATTTTTTATTTAAACACCGGAGCAACACTAAATAAACCACTGTTGAACAATAACAAATACTACAGGAAGAAAAGCTGGTTGATAAAGCCATGTGAATGTACTACGCATTTCTGTTTCAATCATATAGAAAATTGTATGAATTGTTTGTAATTGTTTGCCGAAGCGGGAGTGGTGAAAGAAATGTGATTGTGTTCAGTAAAACAAAAATGAGTAGAAAAACGTGTGAATGTTATACGTTGCACTCATATTTCAAGTGTATGGAAAAATGTATGGATTGTTTGTAGAAGAGGGAGTAGTATGTTAGGTAAAAGAAAAGGGAGTAGAGAAAAACATGTGAACGTAATACGTTGGGTGGTAAAATGGATTGCATAAAAACCTTCGCCATGAAAACAATTAGAGATGTCACTTTTCATGGCGATCGGTCAACCTGTTCTGAAATTTACCCACTCTTCAACATACGATATGTATAGGCTTTGGTATGTATGAAGATAAAAGATAGGGAATAACATGTGAATTGTTACGTAAAACAATAGTGAGTAGAGAAAATAGTACGAATGTGATACATTTGTATTTCTTTTTCAAACATATCAAATTGTATGAATTATATGTTGAAGGGCGAATAGCGAAAGAAGACTGATGGTGCCTCGTAAAGGAAGAATTAGTAGAGGAAGTCGTGTGAATGTAATACGTTGCATTTATATTTCAATCATAGAATGTTATATGAATTGTATGTTGAAGGGAAAACAGAGGATAAATGAACATACTACGTAAAAGAAATGCGAGTAGAAAACCATCTGAAAGTAATATATTGTGTAGTAAAATTGTTACCATAAAAAATTTCCCCATGAAAAAATACATATACACGCCGAATTTCGCGGTGATCGGTTAAGCGGTTTTCGAGCTTAACAGTTAGATATATACAAACATCCAAGTTGTATAGATGATATGAATTGTTTGTAGAAGAGTGAGTAGAGAAAGAGATGTGAATGTGTTACCTAAAAGTGAGCATAGTAAACAGTGTGAATGTAATACGCAGCATTTCTATTACAAACATGCACAAAATTGTATGACTTATTTCTAGTAGAGTGTGTAGAGAAACAATTATGAATGTGTTTCACAAAAGCAAGTAGAGAAAACAGTGTGCATGTAATACGTAGCATTTCTATTTCAAACATGCACGAAATTATATGACTTACTTGTAGAAGAGTGAGTAGAGAGACATGCGAATGTGTTACCTAAAAGTGAGTAGAGAAAACAGTATGAATATAATATATAGCGTTTCTATTTCAAACACACAGAAAATTGCATGACTTATTTGTAGAAGAGTGAGTAGAGAAAGAGATATGAATGTGTTATCTAAAAGTGAGAGGAAAAAACAGTGTAAATGTAATGGCATTTCTATTTCAAACATACAGAACATGGTATGACTTATTTTAAAAGCGGGGATAAAGATGTTTTGGTGCAAAATCACGTTTTTTGTGGAAAATTGTTAATAGAAGAGTGAGCAGAGAAAGAAATGTGAATATGTTACCTAAAAGTAAGTAGAGATAAAACTGTGAATGCAATATGCAGCATGTCTATTTCAAGCATACAGAAACTTGTATGCTTATTTGTAGAAGAGTGAGTAGAGAAAGAGATATGAATGTGTTACCTAAAAGTGAGAGGCGAAAACAGTGTGAATGTAATAGCATTTATATTTCAAACATATAGAACATGGTATGACTTATTTTAAATGTGCGGATAAAAATATTTTTGGTGCAAAACCACGTTTTTATGGAAAATTGTTTATAGAAGAGTGAGTAGAGAAAGAGATGTGAATGTGTTACCTAAAAGTGAGTAGAGAAAACGCTGTGAATTTAATATACATGTATACAAAAATTTAATTAAATCTTTAGAGCTATTTCTGAAATACCGTGAGTATATACAAGAATTGCAGCGTAGAGGTGGGAATAAAATGTTATTTTTTATGTAAAATCGCGTTTTTTCGGGAATTACGCCTATATAGATGAACTTAGAAAACAAAACCCTATCTGATTACAAAATTTGATCGAAATCGTTAGAGCCGTTTCCAAGTTGCGCGGAATATATATATATAATTCTTGTATGTATGTATATACAAGAATTGCTCGTTTAAATATATAAGATAAAATAATTGCTATAAGTAATAAGAAGCGTATCAATTATTATGATGATAATAGTAAGAAAAAATAGTAGTAATGATAATAATAAAATAATGAGAATAAAATAATAAACGTAATGACAATATGGTAATAACAATAGTAATAATAACAATAACTAAAATAATAGCAAAATACAAAAATAACATTAATAAGAAACAAGTAAATGCTAATGAAGCATTACGTGCCCTTATGTTTGCGCGATTTGGTTCGGCAATTTATATAATATGTAATCCGTAATGTTAGACAATAGCAGAAATTATACAGGAATAAGTTTGTTCCCTTGAAAATCAAGTCCCCTAAGTAAAGTGGAAGATATAGTAACAGTTGTTGCCTATTATCACGTGTTACATAGGATAGTTGAAGCCTGGGGAATTCCTCCCGCTCGTCTTCTGTTACAAGCAGAACAACGTTCACTCACGCCAATGACGTCTCTCTCTCTCTGGCTGGATTTACCCCAGTGCGTGCTCCATCTCTTTCAACGCACGAAGTGTTATCTAGTTATCGTAATGTCGGATGAAGTGGGCCACCTTGCATATTCCGTTCTTTTTGCATGATCGAAAGATAAAATGGGAAACAACCCACACCTAATATAGAAAAATGTGAGCACTGGAAAATTCTAACTAGTGTCAAGGAATACCTGAGAAACGGTTAACTGCAATAAGGTTAGGAAAATCACGAGGTCTACATTACTTTTTCCACTAAGTATAGTAAGAAAGGGAGGTATTGCATTCCATCAGAAAGTTCGATGTCGAGATTACACCGGAAATGTACGTTTTGAGGTCCCCTGAATCCAAAAAGTCATTTTGTGTGTGTGCGTGCGCGCGCGCGCGCGCGCGCGTGTGTGTGTGTGTGTGTGTGTGTGTCTGGGAACGCCATAACTCAAATACACAAAGTCTGTTGGAAACGAAAGTTGATATTTAAGTTTAAAATACATAAAGGAAACGACACAAATTTTGAAGAAAATTCCTCTTCCTAAAACTACCCTTTACGTGGAACATTTTTGGAAAGCTCTGAATTTCTCGAAAATGGCGCTTATGCTTTTCCTTAAAATGTCACATGTTTAAGATATTCTTTAAGACAAATTTAATGTATATTTTGAATTTTCTGTTATAGCTCACGGACTGCCTGTTTACTCGTGATGACTTTTGCATAGAGATAGACCGCATATTACTACACACAAAATCTGATGTGTTGTACTCACATGACTTTCTCTACCTTTGTACTAACCATTCTTACAAACTCTTATTCCTATATCTTCTTCGTATTACTTGAGATAAACATTTGTACAAATTATCTTATTGCTTATTTCTTTGTAGGTACAAGGGGAATATTAGAATACAGTAGGCTTTGTGCGATAGTCAAATGTTTTAAAGCTCTGGGATTCCGTTCTCTTTGCACACTTAATATGAGAAAATGAACAACCATGATCCATTTCACGAAAGTTTTAAGTTTTCCGAAACTCACACACATAACATCCGAAATGGTTCACTCTACAAGAAAATTTATTCAGACACAAATTGTGTATTTTAGGAATATCTACATTTTTTGTATAGTAAGACTTGTGTAGCAGTTTTTTTGTATAGCGCTTATGATATACAAAATATATCAAAGTTACAAAATCCAGTAATAGCAAAGGGTTAAGAATATGTACCACAGGTGAAGGGATGCCAGTCGGGAAGGCACTACCGAGGATCATTAGCGAACGTCCCAAACATTAAGAAACGAGATACAATTAGTTTGGCAAGGTCTTCAACATAAAGAAAAGGAGCCTGCTATTGTATTTTTACAAAGTATCGGAAACCCGAGGGGTTTCGCCAGAGGGCAAAGTCTTGACTTAATGAAGTGAGGGCCATTATGGATGTTTGGGAAGCTAAAAGGATAATGACTGAGGGACAGTAGGAGACAGGCAGAGCTACATGGAAGAGATACATGTAAGCAACACGGTGAAAGTTCGTTCCAACGGTTACGTTAGACTACATATTTTATTCTATTTAAAATTGTTCAGCAAAGCTTAAACGTGTAAAAATAAAACAAATAAAGGGTTCTAACAAAATTACAATGTCGCTCTCTGTAACCACCACGGATACCCGAGATTAAGACTCATGTGTGAGCAGCCGTAGGCACCCATAATAAGCAGCAGTCAATCGAGTGATATAAATGCTTCAAATTGGCGCTCCAACGTGTGGCGTGAACTTCAGAGAATTTCAGGAATGCTGAGCGTGAACTTCAGAGAATTTCAGGAATGCTGAGTGTGAACTTCAGAGAATTTCAGGAATGCTGAGCGTGAACTTCAGAGAATTTCAGGAATGCTGAGCGTGAAATTCAGAGAATTTCAGGGAGCTGAACAACAAAGGCCGTGAACTCCAGGGAAGGTGACCCAGGACACAGCAGGAACGAGAGGATCCACATCGAATAGCAGTGCAGCAAGCTGATTAAGGTACTGAGTGAGAATTTTATCTACGTGTTGTAGTATATAGTCAATGTATTTAAGGAACGGGAAAATGATCGAGCAATTAGATATAAATATGGAAGTGTAGGAGGGTGATGAGAGAGTGGGAGAAGGTGTATATAGTAATGTAGATAATGCAAGGGACAGAGTAGCTGATACGAATATACAAAATCAGGGAGAAGAAACAGGGGGAAGAATGGAGACTAATGAAATATTAAAATCACTTATGTCAATGTTAACGGGTTTAACAGAAAGTCAGAAAGAGATTAAGGAAAAGGTAGAAAAAAGTCAGAAAGATTTAACGGGTTTAACAGAAAGTCAGAAAGAGATTAAGGACAAGGTAGAAAAAAGTCAGAAAGATTTAACGGGGTTAACAGAAACGGTAGAAAATACGAGGGAGAACTTAACAGCTGACTTAGTCAAAATAGGAAATAAGATTGAGAAACAACAGAAGGTTTTAGAAAATTTCAAGGAGGAAGTTAGAAATGAAATAGAAAATGTAAGAAGTGAGGTTAGAAATAATCAGGAAGAGGTTAAAATTGAAATTGAAAATGTGCGAATTGAAATGAGGGAAAGTCAGGAACAGGTTAGGGAAGAGATTAAAACAGTTAATAAAAATGTAGAGAAAGAAAATAGAAAATTAAGGGAGGGAATAACTACTGAATTAGCTAAGGAAAGGGAAATTAATTGCAAGGAATTAGAAATCTGTAGGAAAAGATTAGAGCAATCAGAGAGGGAAACTAGGAGATTAGCTGTGAGTGTGGATGAGGTAAATGACAAACTGAAAGAAAGATTAAATAACATATGTATGTCTGACAATGTTAGTGATTCTGTGAGTAGTAACACTATTACGGTAACAGCACGGGACGAAGCGATGCATAATGCGTCAGCGGACATTCCGATGTTAAATTTAAATGCTGGTACATCAGGTAATAGTAATACCAATGTCAATGTTAATGCACACAATAGTCCACATTTGCAATGGCCCAACCATGTTTTGAATGAAATTTCACCACCAACCTTTGAAAACGAAGAATTTGATGACCCCAAGGCTTTTATAAATAGCATGCAAGAGTATTTTCTTGTAAAAGGTATTCCCGAGGAATATAAGATGACAGTTGTTAGAAAATGTTTTAAGGGCAACGCTTCAAACTGGTTAGAGTTATCAGTAGGATTAAGTAATGATTATCGGACATTTAAGGAAATTTTTTTAAATAGTTATTGGGGAGCTAGCAGGCAGGCAAATATAAGACTGGAACTGAGTAATGGGAAATATAACCCGCATAAAGATCAATGCATGGTTAATTATTTTATGGCTATAGCTAGAAAATGTAAGATGCTTGACCCTCCGATGGGAGAAATAGAATTAATTAATTTAATAACCACACATTTTCCGGAAACAATTCAACACTATCTGATTATTGCGAAGCCGATAACAATAGCGGCAATGATTGACTTGTTAATCGCACTAGAAAGAAATAAGAGCCAAAACGAGGCAAGTAATGAGAGACCTTTTGGAAATAACCGATCTCCAACAAAAATTTTCGGGCAGGGGGCAGGTTCAGGTGATGTCAGGAATTTTGATGCTCGGCAACGGTATCATGGCCCAGTCCCTAAAAACAATAATTACCATCGGAAAAATAATTTTGAGCCTCAGGATAGGAGACATAATTTCGAGCCTCAGGATAGGAGACATAATTTTGAGCCTCAGGATAGAAGAAATAATTTTGAGCCTCAGGATAATAGAAGAAGGGTTGAGAATTATCCACGGGAAAGAAACCCTCAAATTAATTACGTACAGGCAAATAGATATTACGGAGATAGAAGGGGGAGGTACACTAGGAATCGATTTCCTTCGGGAAATAATTATCACCATGATAATTGGTACAGACCGAATTCCCCTAGGCAAGAAGAAAGAAATGGGAATAGCAGAATTTCTCCAAATCCGGAAGAAAGGGTAGACGCTATAAACGCAGTAAAAAGATTGGAAGAAACAAATTTTCACCAGGATTCAAACCCGGGACCTTCATATAATGGGAATGGGACAGGAGCCATTAGTAAGCTTTCGGAAAACTCCAAACCCAGTCAACTTCGCCTTCAGTGAAGATTGGGAATGATGAATGTTCTTATTATGGGAAGTACTTCGAAAATAAGGGACAGAGAAGGCAATGTTTGATCGAAAAACATAAAGAAAATACAGAGAATGAAATTTTAATTGATCCGCCAAGAATAAATATTGGTATTAACGGGAAATTATTTCAGGCTATTATTGATACAGGTGCTAATACTACTGTGTGTTCCCAAAATTTTTTTGAAAATTTAGTGAATAGTGGTGTAAAATTATCTTTGCCAGTTTATGGGATATATTGCTCTGTAGCGGTAGGTAAAAGGAAAGAAAGGGTAAAATTTCAAGTGATGGTAAAGGTCGAGATCGCACAGAAATGCATTGAAATATTATTTTTGGTTGTACCCAGGCTTGTTTTTGACGTAATAATCGGTTGCGATAGTCTTTATGCTTGGAATTCCATCATAGATTTTGAAAATAGAAGTTTTAAGTTTGAAACAGGACCTGACACCATAATTGTACCATTTTTAGACCATACTTCGAGGATAATTGTACGGGATCAGGTAGAGGAAGAAATGGAGGGGGAAACATTCTTTGTCGAGGTAATAAATATTGGAGCGATGGAATTAGCAGAATTAAAAGTTGGGAACTACGATGAAATAGAGGAACAAAATATTGTAAGTAGAGGTAATTATTTCTGTGATTTTGACGAAGAAAAGAAACCCCGAGAAAACCCAAAATTTAACTTGAAGAATAGTAATATAAATGAGTACGACGAAAGAAATGACTGTGTCCAGATAGAAAATTTAATAGGATCTAAGGTGAACCAAGCTGAGAGACTAAATGAGGAACAAAAAGGAAAATTACGGGAACTTTTAATAGAAAACAGGGAGGTATTCTCGGAAAAGCCTGGAAGATGTAACTGTTACACACATTCGTTTGAACTAGCGAATATTAAACCATATTCCCATAAAGCCAGAGCAATCCCATGTACAATTAGAGAGGAAGTTGATCAGGTCATTAAAACCATGTTAGATGATGATATAATTGAAGTGTCCAACTCCGAGTATATAAATCCATTATGTATCGTTTATAAAAGTGATGGCAAAGTTAGAGTAACATTAGATGCTAGAAAGTTAAACGCTTATTGTAAGCCAGATCGCTTTAGACCCGAAAGTGTTGAGATCATTTTAAATAAATTGCGAAGAGGAAAATTCTTTTCGGCGTTGGATCTGACGTCATCTTTTTGGCAAATACCGTTAAGAAAGGACTTAAGAAAATATACTTCGTTTTCACACGGGGGCATATTATATAATTTCACAGTGTGCGCATTCGGTATGAACACAAGCAGTAGTGCACTATTAAGAGCGCTGTATAATATTTTTGGCGAGACGATAAAGAAATTTGTGGCACAATATGTTGATGATTTTCTCATATTCTCCGAAAGCATTGAAGAACATATGGATCATTTGCGGTACGTCTTAAGTAAATTAAAAGAGGCAGGCATGACAGTTAAGCCTAACAAAACAGCTTTCTTTGTCCAGAAAACAGAATTTTTAGGATATATTATTTCAGAAGAAGGAATCAGGCCAAATCCCGCTAGAATCGAAAGTATCAATAAGATTCCCGCACCGAAAAACATAAAACAATTAAGAAGATTTTTGGGTATCTTGAACTACCAATCTAGATTTATCATTGATTTTGCTTCGGTAGTAGCTCCATTAAGAGAACTATTAAGAAAGGAAACAAAATGGAGATGGGGAACAGAAGAAGAAATGGCTTTTGAGAAAGTTAAAAGATTATTCGCAACCTCTATTTTATTAGAGAAACCCCGCGAAGATCTTCCATATATTATATTTACTGATGCTTCCAGCCAAGGATACGGAGCTATTTTAGTCCAGATAGACCAATCAGGAAATAAGCATTTGATTACAGTTGCATCACGTGGTCTCTCTAGAACGGAATCCCAAGCTTGCACCACAGAAAAGGAAATAGCCGCCATTCATTTCGCCTTAATAAAATTTCGAGAATATGTATTTAACCGCCAGATAATAGTATACACTGATCATGTAAGTTTAGCCTTTATAAATTCTTGCAAACTGACGAATACCCGAATCTCAAGATACATTCACGAGATAACATCTCACAAGATCGAGATAAGACATATACCGGGTAAAGAAAATACCTTTAGTGATTTGTTATCCAGAATGAAGGAAAACTGGCCCATACCAGATACTCTTAATGACAGTAAACATGACGTCACACTTTTGTACCTGGACACTGCAGAAGGACAAAAGTTATCGAAACAATTAATTAAGATAGCTGAGCTGCAAACTGAAGATGAAGAAATTCAGAAATTAAAGAAAAATGCAAAACCTATCGTAGAAAACATGCCCGATACTGTGGGAATATATAATGGTAAATTGTATAAGTTGCATGGTAGGTTTGAGCCAAAATGGAAAATCATGGTTCCAAAGTCTATACAGAAAATGTTAATCCTAGCATATCACAAAGCACTGGCCCACACAGGAAGTGAGCGGTTAACGTTAATCATAAGTGAAAATTTCTATATAAAGCAACTTGCCCGAAAAGTGAGAATAGTATGTTCAACTTGTGAATTATGCCAAAAGGCCAAGCACTTCAATGTGAAATATCACATAGAACCGCAGGCAATTATTAGAGACCGAAAGAATGCCTTAGTGACGGCCGACGCACACGCGGAGATGCCCCGGGGACAATACGGGTGTAGATACATATTTGTACTATATGATGTCTTCTCAAAGTTCGTAAAAATTTATCCCGTTAGGAATATAACAAGCAAAACTTGTGTAGGCAAGATCATAAATGAGTACATTCCAAAATATGGGCAAATAGAAGCCGTATTAACCGATAATGCTACAGTACATCGTAGCAAAATTTTCAGAGAAACTCTATGTAGCCACCAGATAAAACTATATCATTGTTCTTATTATTTTCCTTCAGGGAATCCAACAGAGCGGATATTAAGAGAAATAGGGACTTATTTTCGAGTGCTTACTAATAATAATCATCGAAACTGGGTAAAGTATTGTCCCATCATAGAGAAAATTATTAATAATACTGTAAATACTACAACTGGTTTTGCACCAATACAGATAATGCAAGGAATTGACCCTGAACCCATTTTTAAAAATACTCCAAGAACGATTGAGAGAAGTCAGCCATTATCAGAGGAACAACGGGCTAAGATCGTTTTTGACAGATTGCAAGAAAAAGCGAAAAAGAGGAAATCAAAAATCAAGAAACGTAAAAATAAATGGAATCCTCAGGTAGGAGATCTAGTCCTCGCCAGGGATCATAAGTTATCCAATGCGTTAAGGGGGAGAAGTCATAGATTAGAACTATTATATAAAGGTCCGGTAATGATTACTGAGAAATTCGGAGAGCATACTTATGAATTAGTGGACTTAAAAACAAACAAATCGATTGGGAGATGGCATAAGCAGTAAATAAGACCGTATAGAAATTCCTCAAATAGTATCGAAAAGTAAGAAAAGAAATGGTGAGAAGTTAGTTGAAAGAATGGTTGGATCATGAAAATGAGGGCCTAATTGTTTCTATGTAAACTTGTAAATAACTGTAAGAATAATGTAATTAATATTAAGGAAAGTGAATATATCGAAAAAAAAAAAAAAACAGTGAAGTGGATAATGTGCGTGTGAAAAAAAAACATTAAAAGTGAAACCAGCAGAACAATCCATAACCATAAAAGACTTTTGATAAAAATAATTATATAGAATCAGAAGATCAATGAAAGAAGAAACATGTAAAATAATATTAAATCACTATGTAGTATTAAAAATATAACCCTATGTGTGTTGAGTGCTGATTTGTGTAATGTAAATATGTGAAGGGTATTCCATGTACAGGCTATGTCTTTAAGAATTTGAGTGTAAACCCTTTTAAGCATTTGTATGTAATTGACGAAAGATTTGCTGAACAATCGCGAAATTTTAACAAGAAAATGATTTTCGGGCAAGACATATACCTTATCATATTCTTACATAATATGATAATGTATATGGGGGGCATTTGTAGCAGTTTTTTTGTATAGCGCTTATGATATACAAAATATATCAAAGTTACAAAATCCAGTAATAGCAAAGGGTTAAGAATATGTACCACAGGTGAAGGGATGCCAGTCGGGAAGGCACTACCGAGGATCATTAGCGAACGTCCCAAACATTAAGAAACGAGATACAATTAGTTTGGCAAGGTCTTCAACATAAAGAAAAGGAGCCTGCTATTGTATTTTTACAAAGTATCGGAAACCCGAGGGGTTTCGCCAGAGGGCAAAGTCTTGACTTAATGAAGTGAGGGCCATTATGGATGTTTGGGAAGCTAAAAGGATAATGACTGAGGGACAGTAGGAGACAGGCATCGTTACGAGGAAGAGATACATGTAAGCAACACGGTGAAAGTTCGTTCCAACGGTTACGTTAGACTACATATTTTATTCTATTTAAAATTGTTCAGCAAAGCTTAAACGTGTAAAAATAAAACAAATAAAGGGTTCTAACAAAATTACAATGTCGCTCTCTGTAACCACCACGGATACCCGAGATTAAGACTCATGTGTGAGCAGCCGTAGGCACCCATAATAAGCAGCAGTCAATCGAGTGACGTAAAAATGCTTCACTTGGTATATCTCTAACAGTTTACCAGTTATGCAGAAGTCACCCAGAGTAAATACGACGACAAGGGCTGTAGCCAGAAAATTCAAGATGTTTCATTTGGCATAAAATATTTCAAATATATGACATTTTAATCAAAATCGTTGGAGTCATTTTCAAGAAAATCAAAATTTTCGAGAAATTGTCCATATAAAGGGTAGTTTAGAGTGGGGCTATTTTCTTCAAAATCTTCGTGTCGCATCCTTGAAAGACATTAAACTTAAATACCAACTTTGATTTTCAAACTACTTTTCGTTTTTGAGTTATGCTATCCACAGTCTGACACACACGCGCGCGCGCGCACGGACCTTTTTCGAAAAATGCTTCTTTTTGGATTTAGGGGTCTCAAAACATATAGTTCCGGTGAAATCTCGACACCGAATTTTTGGGTGGAATACTACTTGCCATTAGAAAAAGTAAAAATGTACTGCTTGTTAAAGCATACAATTTATGTAAAACCTTTTTTTTTTGGGTGAACCATTTCGCCATTTCGTAGTTATTCCTTGTTATTTGTGTGAGTTACGCGACACGTATATATAATACATATTGGTAGAACATGCATCTCAACTAGGGAATATCCCATAGGATTGCTAACATAACTAACATTGTAAGGTATCAGCTACATTTACTGGACGTGAGGAAATATTGTATGTGATGCTTCGGATTACTATGAGGGTTCCTGAATAGGAAAATAGAGAAAACCTTTTATAGAAGCAGCTTCTTGTGTGTTTATGTGCGGAGTCTTTGAGACCAGAGTAGCGAATGTGTAGTAAATTGATATTTACATGCAGCAATTTTAAAAGGATATCAACTAAAGTTCCCTTTCCCAAATTAACATTTAAGTTATGGGATTTTGGTATTTCTGGGTTTTGAAAGTTTATGGAGGTTAAAGTATCTTCATTTCAGAAGGTATTTTGTATAAGCAGTAAACTCTAAGACACAGACAAAACAAGCAGTTACACAAATAATGTAATAGACATTAAAACACATTTTCCTTCCAATAACATTCTCTCAGATATTTCCGTGTTATCGGAGATAGCTATTTGCACTGCTTTTCATTTTTGAAAGTGTTTCTGTCATTCATCACAATATTATATAAGGTCATTGAATTTGAACCTGAAGCAGCACTTATTGGTGTTCAACAAAAGTGTGACTATATTAAATCGAATAAAATGTTAAATAAGTGACATGACCATGTGCATCTATTTCTCTAGTAGTCAACAACATGCCCCGTAGGTCTAGGTGGCTCAGTTGGTTAGACGCTGGCCTACTGTTCCCAAGGTCACGGGTTCAAACCCGGCCCAGACCGATGGTTTTTAAGTGTGCTTAAAAACGACAGCTCCATGTCAGTAGATTTACTGGCAAGTAAAAGAACTCCTGCGGGACAAAATTCCGGCACACCGACGACGCTGATGTGATCCTGGCAATTGACAGCGTCGTTAAAAAAAAAAAAAAAAAAAAAAAAAAAAAAAAAAAAAAAAACAGCATGCCCGCCTCTGTAGCGTGGTGTCAGCGTGTCTGTCTCACGTCCAAGACTTCCCGAGTTCGAATCTCGCTTAGGATGAGTTATCCGAGGTTTTCCCTTATCCTGAGAAGACGAATGTCTGGTAACTTAAAGCTCTATGGACCTCGGGCTCATTTCCCCCGTTTCATTCACTCACCGTCCGATATGACACTACGCTGGAGCACGTTAACTAAAGAAAGCGTCAACAGCAAAACTGAAAATAACAACTAGTTAAATACCAACATTTGGATGCGACACAAACATTTTCAAATAAATCCATCTGCCCTAACTACACATTACCTCAAAACTTTCTAATAATATTTTAAATTTAACATGAATGCATGTAGATATTTGATTATTACTAGAGTCTGGATTTCGATCACTATTCATCATTCGTCTCTGCTTTTCCGCATGTACACATAGGACTGTCTTTTGATTGAAGACGATAATCACAACTGCTTATTTTCCCGTGTCCTGTTAAGAAGGTGTTTATTTTTCCTGAGTAGAAAAGTTGAAGGACTTCTTACATACGCTACTGATGGACTTTTCAAAGTTTTCTGCTACTTCTGTCTCTCTGTCTCTCTCTCTCTCTCTCTCTCTCTGTGTGTGTGTGTGTATGTGTGTGTCCGTATGTGCCTGTGTGTTTATCCATCGCCTTCCGCGTGTTTGAACCCACGACCAAGGACTACCCTGAATGTGGTATCAAGTATATGAAATGTCGCCCATTACAGTGATTTAAGGGTTTTCACTTATGCTTAAAACATGATTATTTAAATACAGTTTCGTCCAAAAATTTTTCAAGAAAATACCGAAACTGATGACTAAATTTAACATCGAAGATTGTTAGAAAATTCTCATTTTCTCAAAAGAGGCCTTAACTGTACCATTTAATTACCATATGTTAAGGATGTTTTCATGTCAAATGAAACGCACATCATGAACTTCCTGGGAATGTCCTCAGAAATTATCTACGTTTTAGATAACTTCTGCTAAATGTAAATCAAGTGTTTGACAAAGCCAAATGCTGTGTTTTTTAAAGCACTGTAATTTGCCAGGAACTCTGTTTTTCGTAATATTTAACACTTCTGTCCATTTAGCAGGACGTAGATAAGACAGGCGCTGAGGAAGGAAGCAGCTCATGGGATATTGCCTATCTTTATTGTCTCTGCTACTTACTTACAGCAAGTAAACAAAGAATTGTGTTCCAATAAAACTCTGAACAATACAATACAACAACAAAGCTTGATTAAACACAGAACTTAATGTTTAGGCGACGCATCCTTCATGTATAACACATAAAGCTTTTCAAAAAACTCCACGTACCACAAATGTTGTCCCTTTTATTTTCTAAGAAACAGATGACACAATTTTAATTAAAATATATGAAATTCAAATATTTGATGGGAAAATGAAATGCATCTTGAACTTTCCTCTGAAGCCCTCACCAGTTGCTCATTAAAGCCCAGATGACTATATTTCAAATAACTTTATTGTTACATCTGCCATATTCGAGATACTCGTATGTTTGTTTTATTGGTCATTGTTAGCCTCTCTACCAGGTACTTTCAGTAAGCAGAGGAGGTATTGTATTCCACCCAAAACTTGCACAACTCTACCATCAGTAGACTCCCTCAGTCCAAATAACGTATATTTAAAAAATCTGATGTGTTGCACTCACATGAGCTTCTCTACTCTTGTACTAACCATTCTTACAAACTCTTATTACTATATATTCTTTTTGTTATTTGAGATAAAAGTTTGTACAAATTATCCTATTGCTTATTTCCTTGGAGGTACAAGGGGAAAATTAGAATACAGTAGGCTTTGTGCGATAGTCAAATATCTTAGAGCTTTGAGATCCCGTTCTCTTTGAACACTTAATATACAAAAAATGAACAACGATGTTCCATTCTCCAAAACTCACACAAATAACAAGGAATATCTCCGAAATGGTTCACTCTACAAAAAAAAAAAAATATTTTGGCATAGATTTTGTGTTTTCGCAAGATCTACATTTTTTGTTCAGTAAGATTTTGTCTATCTCTAACGGTTTACGAGTTATTCAAAAGTCATCCTGAGTAAACAGGACTACATAGGCTATAGCCAGAAAATTCAAAATATACATTTCATTTTTCATACAAATATCTTAGGCATATGACATTTTAATCAAAGGCGTTAGAGCCATTTTCAAGAAAATCAAAATTTTCGAAACATTTTCCATGCAAAGGGTAGTTTAGGATGGGAATATTTTCTTCAAAATCTTCATGTCGCATCCTTGAGAGACATTAAATTTAAATACCAACTTTGGTTTTTAACCGACTTTTCGTTTTTGAGTTGTGCTGTTCACACACACACACACACACACAAACACACAGACACACACACACACACACACACACACACACACACACACACACACAATGGGATCTTTTTTTTCTAAAAATGCCTTTTTTGGATTCAGGGGGTCTCAAAACATATTTTCGGTGACATCTCGACATCGAATTTTTGGGTGGAATACAATATTTCCCCTACCAGTAGAGAAAGTAAAAAACTGTGGAGTGTGTTGTACGCGTATTGTGCGTGTTTGTGTGTGCTGTACGTGTATTGTGTGTGTGTGAGTGTGTGTGTTTGTGTGTGTATGTGGGTGTGTATGTGGGTGTTGTGTGTACGTCGTATGTGTGATGGGACTGTTTGTTTTGTGTATATGTATACTGGGTGTGTGTGTTTTGGGTGTGTGTGTGTGTATGTGTGTGTGTGTGCATGTCTATCTGCGAATAAAAACAAAGCAAAGTTTATATTTAATTTCCGCATCTAAAAATATGGGCCATGAAGGTTTTCAAAACGCATCTCGCACTTCAAAGTATGTTAAACAGCAAAACATAAGGGGAATTTAATCAGAAAACTCGCAAACAAAGAACCTGTTCAAAAATAGCTAGTAGAGTGTTTAGTAAGTAGGGTTACTAAATTTTCCTATGACATGTGGCAAGAATTTTTAGCTGCTGATATTCCCTTGTTCAAAGTTAATAATCCGACATTTAAAAACTTTCTTACCAACTACACTCGACAACATGTGCCCGCAGAAAGCACACTGCGTGAGACTTATGTAGGACATTGTTACAATAACGTATTGCCAAATATACAAAATCAATTAGAGGATCAGTTTTTGTGGTTGTTGATGAACCCCCTGATTCTGACCATCGTTCTATTGCTAATATAATCGTGGGTGCTTTAAATAATGAACAAAAGACTACACCTTATCTTCTTAATTTGAGCGAATTGTTGGCTACTAACAAAATAACTGTGACCCAGTTTGTGATGAACTCTTTGAAATTACTTTGGTCACGTGGAATCAAAATCGACCGGTTACTTTTATTTGTTACTGATGCAGGTCCTCATATGGTAAAATCAGGACAAACTCTGAAATGTATTTTTCCTAACTTAATTCATATAACTTGTTTGGCACACGTTCTTCATCATATTTCTGAGACAATACGTGATTCTTTCCCATGGATCTCCCTTGCATGAATCACTTACTGCCTTTGAAACGCAATATGTGATCTAAGTTCGGTTCCTGGTAGCATAGTACAAAAAGTGAAAGAGAAAGTGAAGTATGTAATTTCAAAAAATTCTGGTTACAAACAGATGTGCGATATTCGAGACATCCTGGAAAGAAGACCATCTGTCACACCAAGAGACTTGACTCTCTGTGAAGCAGTTAACATCATTTAAGTATGCTCCGATAACATCTTCTGACGTGGAGAGAAGTTTTTCATGTTACAAAAGTGTTTTGTGAGACAACAGACGATGTGTTACAGTTGAAAATTTGTGCAAAGTGTTGGTTGTGAACTGGAATTTAGCAGTTAATACTAGCAGCAGGACCACTTCTGCTTCAACCTCTATGGAATAAGGTAACTTGATTTATTATTTATACTAACTGGTCTTGTCTACTACAAAAGGACATTAATTGTTGTAATAAAATAGTGCATATTTCTTGGCATATTTTCAGGTTTTTAAGAGCATATTGGCATGCATATTTCAGTGCTTTTTAGGGCATGAACTTCCGAGCCCTAGTAATAACATTACAAAAATAGTTATAGCAGTTTTCTGAAAATAGACCTTGAAGACAACTAAGAGATTACATCGTTTTATCCACTTTGTTAATCATTTCCAAGGTAGTTGTTGTTACTGGCTTCCATTTTCCAAAACTTGTAGTATTCTAAAATATGATTTGAAGCTTTCCTGGCGACGAACATATTCAAGATGCTCTCGGGCTTCAAGCCAGGTGTAGTGATGAAGAGACATCAACGTTTCGGGAGTGTACTCTCTCCCATCTTCAGAATTCATCCTGAATATGAATTTGTAGTATTCTGTAGGAGGAGGTAAAGATTTTGAGGGAAAGGAAAGCTTACTCTATTCTAGTTGTCACGTGAAATATTCATTCAAAATTTTGAATTTCTGAAAATTTACTGCAACCCTTTTGATTAAATTACCATGTTTATGTTTAAGACATTTTTATGAAAAACAAAACGAATGTTCACAACCCTCTAGATATATAAGAAGCAGAGAAAGAGAAAGTGACTATTCTTGTATAATGTTAGTTTACTCATGCATATAGCATGTTGCTAGAATTGTTCCATATTAAACAAGAACTTCAAGAATATGTAGGTATTCTGGGTAACAAGCTCTGGGGTGCGAACAGAAGGAAGGAAGACAGTGACGTCAAACCTTCAGGTACCTGCCTCTGTTGGATCAAACTTAGGAGAAGTCCAAGCTAGCAATATTGCACCGTAAAAAACGGCTAAGATTACAAAAAGTTGACATGAAATGTACCTTTTTATGGCTTTACATACTTCTTTAGGTATTTTCTTTCTACTACAAGTGTTGTTGAACCGTTTATAACTATGAATACTTACTGTTTCCTTTCAGAATTACACTAGAAACTAAGTAAGTACTGTGCTATTTTTCTCAGAATATAGCTCAAGCACAAACCTCCAATGTGAAAAGTATCACTCTCTCACACAGTTAAATGTTGTTCACTTATACTACCAACTTTGGTTTTAACCGACTTTTCGTTTTTGAGTTCTGCTGTCCATAGACACACACAGACATACACACGGACCTTTTTCTAAAAATGGTTTTTTGGATTCAGGGGGTCTCAAAACATATATTTCCGTTGAAATCTCGACATCAAACTTTTAGGTGGAATAGAATACTTCCCTTACTTACCAGTAGAGAAAGTAAAAATGGTATGCAGAATGCAGAGAAAGCTTCTGAAAGGGATTTATTGTCATCGCTGGTTACTGAGCTGCTAAGCAGGCCAAGATAAATATCAAGTATTATCAGGGTGAGATTCTCACCTCAAATTACCACATTGAAATCTCGGCTCTCTATGCGAGAGAACAAAACATTGCCTGGGTGCATCAAGTTAAGGCGTCCACTCACACCTCAGTTTCCACTGTCGTATTGTTGCAAAGAACAGAGCAAGATCTATTCCGTTGAGCAAGATGCCAGTGAAATCTCCTCATGTCTCCCCAATGGATGTTTCGCCTTTAGACTCTTGAAAAGCGCATTGGGAAGTTGGCGCTCTCAAACAAGAAAGCCTGTAAAGAAGAGTGGAAACTTCTGGACATGGCTGCACTCGCAAGAGCCTGCGTCAGTGGAAACTGAGGTGTAGAGCAATTGCTCGGATGAAGGGACAACAAATAGAGCATATCTAGTTTAATGGTTCTTATTGGTGCACGTTTGGGAACGCCAATGGCAGCCATAGATCTGCAAACGGCGAGTCACACTTGCCATTCCCACCTTTACAGGGATTGTACACATTTTGAATAATGTGTGCTGTTTGCCACGTGCTGTGGGCAAGGAATGTGCTTTATAAGTAGCAGGTGCACTAGCTGTTTCCCAGATATTTATACAGGTTTAAGAGCTTTGAGCAATTTCTGTTGTGCGCCACCACTCGTGTCTCATTGCAACTCTGCCTGGGTTGTTTTGGTTTCTATACAAGTTAGGTGTAGCACGGCTGTTATGGGCTCTTGGTTGCGTCACATATGATAAACCTGGTGTGTTGTAGTTTATTATTCCTTAAACAATACCAGGAAGTTCCTATGCTGTTACAAGGATATATTAAGTTGCATGTGCCAAGGCTGTTACGGGTTGCCGATTACGTCACATATGATAAACCTGGTGTGTTGTAGTTTATTATTCCTTAAACAATAGCAGGAAGTTCCTATGCTGTTACAGGGATATATTAAGTTCCATGTGCCAAGCCTGTTACGGACTGCCAGTTGCGCTATACAGATATATGAATAGCACTCGAATTATCGCACTTGTGTGTGAGAGCGCTTTGGTCTGTGGGAATTGGGATGGGTGAGAGGGAGAGGGGGGGGGGGGACAGCACAAGTGTACTATCTTTCACAAAAGTAAATACCCACCTTCAGCTAAACCTGCGCGAAGGGTCACCTAATTCTCCGGCATGCTTGCATAGATGGTATGAGAATTAAATTAGTCATGTGCTTCCCTTGTTGTCCAAAGGACGTGGCAGCCATGTCTCCTCTTAGCTCACTCACCTCACAGTTTAAAAAGCAATATTTCAGCAATCCTTCTACATTAGCGGACAAACATTGCAAAGTTAACTTGAGTGCATCTGCAGGAAAGGTGTTCTTATGGTGTTTTATTAAACTGTGGACTAGAACTAAAATGATTCCAGTATTGGGTGCTACACTTAGAGACGTGAGTTTAATCAGCGAGGTGAAGCTCTTGTGTTGCCTATAGCGCAACTGGCTAAGGTGTGTTCGTTCAAATCTACAGTGGTGGGTTAACATTAGTTCGAATCCCACTCAACAATCTTTTCTTTTTTATTTCTCTTTTCCTTGTTTCCTTGTTCACGGGAACATCATTATTTATACTATAACCCGTGTGAAATATGACATTATACAGACTAATAAAACCTATATCTTTACATACCTTTATTCCGCATAGCGTTGTAGCTTTCCCGCCGTGCTATGAATGCTGCAGTACGATTGCAATTTTAGAACTGAATGCTTTATAAGATATTAATTGCAATTGCTGAAAATAAGTCACGGAACACGCCTACGTCATGGCTCCCGAAATTAATATTTCCCTTTAAATATTCACATTCAAAGGCATTTCTATATATTTCGTAGACTATCACCATGTTAAAATATATATGCGCGTAATACTGAAAAATAGGTTTTAATGGTCATAAAATGCATTGTTACAAGATGTGGACGCCAGGGAATAATGTAACTAGTGATACATTGAACAGAACAGAATGAAGTTGTAGATTACTTCAGCGGAAGTAACCTCTACACCTAGCAAGGTTGCCATGTCGTTTATTTCCAAGCACTACACAATGTTGCCATGTTCCCATCAACTAAGCTCAATTTCCAGCAGTGTGCCTTCATCCGATTTTCCATTCCTGGTAAAAAGCTGTACAGAATTAATTACGCTTGTGAATTTTGTATTTCAGGAAATAAACATGCGAAAGGCGGGGATCGAACCCCCGGCAGCTAGAAGTTCGGAATCGCCCGGTTAGCGCCGTGTTTTGGAATACAAATGGAGGATCGTGATTCATTTTTTATATCTTAGCCGTGCAAGGAGAACGGAATCTCAAACCTTTAAAAGATTTGACTATCACTCAAAGCCTACTGTATTCCCATATTCCCCTTGTACTTACAAGAAAGTGAACAATAAGACAATTACTGAAAATGTTTATCTCAACTAACACGATGAAGATAAAGGAATAATTTGTAAGAATGGTTAGTACAAGAGTAGAGAAAGACATGTGAGTGCCACACATCAGATTTTTTATATCGGTCTTTGCTTCTTTTATTCCAAAAAATTACTGTATGCTCATATGTGATTTAATGAAATAATTTTTGTCTCAGAAAAATTGAAAATGCGACAGACGGTTCCGGGAAATCCGGGAGTGTCGGAAGTGGAAGTGACGTCACCATTACGTGGTCAATAAGATTTCCGTGCCGACGTACAATCATTTACTGAAATTCGTGAAATGGTACAATATATTAAGATATATGAATTGTAGATGTTTAAAAATACAATAATATGAGCGTAAATGTGTGTTTGTGTGTGTCTCTCTCTGTGTGAGTGTGTGTGTGTGTGTGGGTGTGTGTGTGTGTGTGTGTGTGTGTGTGTGTGTGTGTGTGTGTGTGTGTGTGTGTGTGTGTGTGTGATGTAAGTTAATTTTAAAACCACTCAAATGATTTGATAGTTATTTCATCTTTGAAAATCTCGGTTTGTTGTAATGGAAGGCCCTGCTCCGGCCATTCTCAAGGTGCAAATATGTCCAATACAATTATTGTCAATAAAGAACACTTTTGACGAAGAATAAAGACAACTCGTGTGAAATATTTGGAGCCATCTAGCTTCATGACGAATGGGTATAACTAACTGTCGGTAAACATGTAAACAATGCTGTAATAAATTTCTACCTTGATTTGAATGAATTCTGTCATAATTTAATGATAAATGTCATGCAAAGTTTAATTTCTAAGATGAATTTGGCAACGTCATGTTAACATTAAACATTGCGCTTGCCCAATAGCTTTGTGTTTCTTTGGAGACATTAAAAAATAGTTATTAATACGCTTAAACAGAGAGGCAAAGCTATTAGGGCACAACAAGTAACAAAACATATAGAAAATAAATAAATAAATGAAAGCACGGGGAAGATAATATGCAAACCCTCTGTTAAACAATCACAAATACCACAGGAAGAAGAGCGAGTAGAGGAAGCTGTGTGAATGCAATACGGTGCATTTCTATTTCACTCATATAGAAAACTGTATGTATTGTTTGTATAAGAGACAGTAGAGCAGGAAGTGCAATTGTGCTTTATAAAAGAAAAGTGAGCAGAAAAAGCCTTGTGGTTGTAATACGTTACATTTCTACTTCAATCATCAAGAAAATTGTCTGAGTTGTTTGTAGAAGACGGAGTAGTGAAGAAAGTGTGATAGCATTATGTAACAGAAAAGCGGGTAGAGAAAACCATGTGAATGAAACCTGTTGCATAATAAAAATCATAACATAAAGCCTTAATGAAGAAACACTTAGATTTGGCAATTTTCATGATGAACGAACGAAGGATGAACCGTTATTGGAGTTTGCCTACTTCATACATACCAACATCCGACACACAGACAGACAGACAGACAGACAGACAGACAGACAGACAGACAGACAGACAGACAGACAGACAGACAGACAGACAGACAGACAGACAGACAGACAGATGCTGTCCTGCTTGCTCAAACCTACATCCAACATTTATAACATTTTAAAATTAAACCACGAATTGTTTGCACTGTTTTCATGAGAAAACACCAAGGCACATACACACAAACACACAAAGTCCATACACACATACACATACACACACTGTCACACACACAAACACACACACAAACACACAGTGACACACACACAAACACACTGACACACAGAGAGACTCTTTTTGTAAACATAATTATTTGATGGATTAAGAATGTATTTTCGGTGAAGTCTTGATATCAGATGTTTACTTGAAATACAAGACTTGCTATCGCCTATCCCAGGCAGGCGCTAGAGGAAGCAAAACTGTGTTAGTTTATACCTTACATAATGATAGCAATGGTATGCGATATTCTGTAACTGAAATACCAACCTGTCTTTATTAGCTGACTATTGCTTTTCTTTTGCTGTTGTACAAATACATTTCGTGTGCACAAATGATATTTATATCACATGCCTGATTTCACAGCATGTTCAGCTGCACAATGGGGCAAGTCTCGGATTGGAGGCAGCCGACATTAAATTTTGCAGCATCTATTATCAGAATTACTCATGTTATATTCTATAACTAATTGTAAATAAACTTACTTACATAAACCTTAAAATGCGCAGTTAGTATAATTCTGTTTCCTGAATTATCGTAAATAAAGAAAAGCAGTAAAATTTAAAATATACATAGAGTCACTGTAATACGTTTCCTGAATTATCACAAACAACGAAAAATAAATACGTTTAAAATACGGAATGATTCCTGAATGATCACAAATAATGAAATATGTTTCAGCCAGAGAGATTTGAATTTCCCTTTATCCAAGAAACAAGCTTGTTTACCCTACTGGTTAGTTAGTATTGGTGTTGGGATTTTTGGAAATAATCCAATTCCACCTGCAAAATCTCAGGTTAGGGTTTTTAAAATACTCTCCAAAAGTTCACAAAGACGGTAATAAACAAGAATGGACTAAACATCCGTTTTGCACCTTAGTCATCATTTCCGCTGATCTTTCCATAAGATTAAAAGAAAGTTTTTTGGAAAAAGCTGTGGACATTTCACTGAATATAAAAATCTGATGTGTTGCACTCACACGACTTTCTCCATTCTTGTTCTAACCAGTTTTACAAGGTCTTATTCCTATATCTTCTTCGCACTGATTGAGATAAACATTTGCAGAAATTATCTTATTCCTTATTTCCTTGAAGGTACAAGGGGATTATGACCGCCTCCGTAGCGCAGTGGTAGCGCGCTTGCCTCTGGCGTGGAGGACCCGGGTTCGATCCCCGGTACCAGCATGGGGATTTTATCCCCTCTGGGAGGTCTGGCACGGGGTGCACTCAGCCTCATTAGGTTCCGGGGGGACCAACTGAGGAGCTACTTGATGGAGAAGTAGCGGCCCCAGGTCTAGAAGACCGCATAACTGGCCGGGAGGGCTCGGGGCGCTGACCACGTCCCACCCTCCAGTACTGCACCTCACCAATGACGCCTGTAGTGGGCAGAGGTGGGGGATGCAGCGGCTGGGCGGTAGGCCTTGGCCCCTCGTGGGTTGTCGCGCCGGGGTTTAACTAACTTAACAAGGGGAATATGGGAATACAGCAGTAGGCTTTGAGAGATAGTCAAATCTGTAAGATTTAAAGCTTTCACGGCGCACGTTATTTATTACAGTTTCACGGGCGATCAGCCGTATGAGGTTTGAAAATATTGAGTTTTCGGCCATTCTAAACTCCATGGCCTTCGTCAGAATGAAAAAAAAAAATTCTGACGAAGGCCATGGAGTTTAGAATGGCCGAAAGCTCAATATTTTCAAACCTCACACGGCTGATCGCCCGTGAAACTGTAATAAATAGTCAAATCTTTTGAAGTTTTCAAGTTCAATTCTCTTTGCACGATTAGCATATAAAAAAGGAATATCGATGTTCCCTTTTGCAGAAGCATTAGTTCCCCAAAACTCACACACAAAACAAGCAATGTATCAGAAAGTATGCTTCACTCTACCAAAAAAAAAAAAAAAAAAAAAAAAAAAAAAAAAAAAAAAAAAAAAAAAAAAAAAAAACTATTTAGACATAAATTGTGTTTTAGCTTGATCTACATTTTTTGTATAGTATGATTTGGTCTATCTCTTACGGTTTACCAGTTATGCTAAGGTCATTTCGAGTAAATATGACTTCATGGGTTACAGCCAGAAAAATCAAGATATGCATTTCCTGTGTCATAAAAATATCTCAAATATATGGCATTTTAATGAAATTTGTTTGAGTCATTTTCAAGAAAATGAAATATTTCGAAAAATTTTGCATGTAAAAGGTAGTTTAGGGTGGAGGAATCCTTGAAAGACATTAAACTTAAATACCAACTTCGGTTTGTAACCGACTTTCGTTTTTGAGTAATGTTGTGTATAGAGTGAAAGACACACACACACACACACACACACACACACACACACACACACACACACACACACACACACACACACACACACACACACACACACACACACACACACACACACACAGAGAGAGAGACACACAGACGGACATTTTTCTAAAAAAAATCCTTTTTTGGATTCAGTGAGTTTACGGGCCCGTCGACTTTTTTTTTGTTTTATTATTATTATTATTATTCAGGGGGCCTCAAGAACTATTTGCGGTAAAATTTGGACATCGAATTTTTAGGTGGAATACAATACTTCATACTTCCTCTACTTTACTAAACGCAGTAGAGAAAGTAAAATTGTATTAACTAGCAAAAAGGGCAGGTGTAAAGTAAATCAGAGTCCTAAAACTCTAGTGAAAAGATTTGTACTGTTATTTCCCAATATGCAGTGTCAAATTTTGTTGTTGTTTTGTTGTTTTCTAGTGCCTTGCATCTGGCAATGAAGCCATTAGCATTTGTGCTTTCCAATACTTTTGAACTATAGTTCCTTCTGATCTTAATGCTTCACAGGCTTCGTTCATTTCTGCTGGATCGTTACACAGGACACATGTTGGTGAGGATGAGATACCTATTCTGTAGAGATGACTTGCTAAGCAGTCGTGATTTGTCAATAGTCGGAAGGCTGCAACCGCTGTTTTCCTTGGTCTCTGGGGGATTATATCTGGGTTGGAACGTAGTGTAATCCATTTTTTATCTTTGGCATTTGTTTCTATTTCTTGTAGGTATGAATGAGAAAATTTTTTAATGATCAAGCGTTTTATTGAGGAATATGAGAAATTGAATTTAGACTTTTGTTTTATTGTTGTGGCTTTCTTTGCAAGTGAGTCTGCAGCTTCGTTCCCCATGACTCCACAGTGTGCTGGAATCCATTGGAGATGAACAGTCTTATTAACTTTTTGGAGTTGTGTTAACATTTTGTAGCATTCTCTAATTTTTGTTGACTTCTTTGTAGTATTTGAACATATTCCCTGAATTGCAGCTTTAGAATCCGAAAGAATTACTGCCTTGTTAAATTTATTTAAGGGAAGATTTAATAATTGTCGGAGAGCAATGTATATAGCCTCTATTTCTCCATCATAATTTGTTGTGTCTCTGCCAACAGAATGATAAAAGGAAAAATGTGAACACGTTACTCCAGCTCCAGTAAGGTTTTCCTTGGAGGATCCATCAGTATATATGTGCAGCCATTCTTCTGTGGGATACCTAGTATTGATTGTTTCCAGAGCTAGAAGTTTTTGTATTTCTTTTGCTGTGTCTGATTTACTTATTTCCGCTATTAATTCCAAATTGAAAGTTTTCTCTGGTGTTAGGAATGTTCAATTTGGATTTAATCTGTGTTACCTTTTCTAGGAAACTACTATGAGTTTTAAGGACTGAAGGGGGGAGGTTCTCTTCTGTCCATTTAGAGTTTGGCAGTCGTAACATTTTCTCGTGTTGGAGCAATGCTTGTTCTTCTATTTTTGTTGTTATTGATGGGGTCCGTGTTAAGGCAAGCATGGCATCAATAGGTGTGGATTTAACTGCTCCAGTGATTAGGCGAAGAGCCTGATTTTGTATTTGTTCAAGTTTATTGATGTTAGCATTTTCTGCTGTTATTAAAGCTTCAGAACAGTACAAGAGGTTTGGTTTAACATACATTTTGTATGTTGTGTTAAAGACTCTCCTTGAGCAGCCCCATTTAGCACCAGCTAATCTTTTCAGGATTTGCAGTTTCTTTTCAACCTTTTCTGAGATGTTTGTTATATGTTTTTCCCAACTTAGCTTTCTGTCGAAAGTGATGCCTAAGTATTTGGCATCATCAACTGCTTTGAGTGGTTTACCATTATAATTTATGTTAATATTAACTGGTTTGTATTTTAGTGTAAATAATTTATAATTTGTTTTTTTCACATTGATAGTCATGAGGTTTTTGGAGCTCCATTCATGCACTTTGTTTAGGGCTGTTTCTATTCTGTCTTTAATTAATTCAGGTTTTGTTGGAGGGCCTGAAGTCCAAATGACTACATCGTCAGCAAATAAAGCAATTTTGGTTTCTAAAGTTTTTATTATTGATGGAAGGTCATTTATATATATATGTGTGTGTGTGTGTGTGTGTGTGTGTGTGTGTGTGTGTGTGTGTGTGTGTGTGTGTGTGTGTGTGTTAAAGAGTGTTGTGCTCAGAACAGCACCTTGTGGAAGTCCTCGGTGTGTTTGTTTATATTTGGAAATGTATGTATTATATTTTGTGGCACAAAATCTTTGTGAAATAAACTGAGTTACCCATTTAAGCATGTTACTTTTCACACCTATTGATTGCAACTTCTCAACTAATTTGTTTCTCCAGACTGAGTCATATGCTGATTTAAAATCAATGAATACTGTTAAGGTATCCTCCTTTCTATTGAAAGCTTCCTTGATGTCTTGGCTTAGTAGGAGTACATTTTCACTTGCACTATGATTCTGTCTGAAGCCGGTCTGTGAACTATTAATTAAGTTGTAATATTCTAGGAACCAGTTAAGTCTAGATGCCACCATTCTTTCCATCACTTTTGCAATAACACTGGTCAAAGATATTGGTCTGAAACTATTAATATTGTTTGAAGGTTTGTTTTTCTTTAAAATAGGGATGATAATGGCTTTTTTCCAGTCGGAAGGTACAGTCATTCTCCAACACGTGTTATACAGTTTAAGTAGGATTTCTTTTCCTTTCCTGCCAAGGTGTTTAATAAACTCTGGGTGGATCTTGTCAGGTCCTGAAGATTTTTTGTTCTGTAATTGTTCTATTGCTAAATCCAGTTCTGTTTCGTTAAAATCCTGAATAAAAATATCATTTCATATACCTTTTGGCTTATTAGTTTCTCTGATAGCCTTATCTTGTTTTTTATACGCTTGGGGTATTGTTTGTGACTGAGCATAAAATTTGTTAAGGGATTCTGCTATTTCCCTATCTGTAGTTAAGCTTTTGTTATTATGTTTTAATGGTTCAGTTGTATTTTTTGATAATTTTGTTTTATTAAGGAATTTGTATATTTTATTTCCATCTTTCCTATAGTCCATATGTTCTACAAAATTTGTGAAACTGGCCCTCTTTGCTGTAATTAATTCTTTCTTAAAAATGGCTGCTTTTCTTCTCCAGTTTTGTACATCTTCTGGACAGTTGCTTCTTTCGGCTTTGACTCTAGCTATATTTCTTTCGCGTTTTAACTTAGATAACGATGGAGACCAAAAGTAGCTATATTTCTTTAACTTTCCTTTGGGGATATGTGTTTTGGCTGCTGTCAATAATATTTCACAAATTTTTTTATTCATTTCATCTGTTGACTTGAACTCTGATTCTAACAGTATATTACACTTCCCTTCTATCTCATTTTGGAAACTGGACCAATCTGCTTTTTTTAAAATTCCAAGAAGTTTTAATTTTTGGTTTGTTACTTTTATTTCTTAGACCTCTTATGAAGTTTATGGTGATTCTGTGGCCTGAACCTGGGTCTTCTATTATTGCTCTTTTTGTATTGTCAATTATGTCAGATGACACCATCAGAAGATCAGGATTTGTACCTGAACCATTATAATGAAGGTAGGTGGGTGGGTCATTTGGATTAAATATTAATTCCATTGTTGATGAGTTTAATAGGTCTTCTATGACTCTTCCTGCTGAATTTATATCTCTGTAGCCCGTAGTGTCAAATGTTGTTTTAGAAATTTCAACGATACATATTATAGACATAAACGCCCTATGAAGGTTTTGGAATATATTTCCAACTCCTCGAATTTGATACTTTGAGAATTAACCCTGATTTGCCCACAAGGGTAGGATACACAGTTGGGGCGATGTTTTTAAGATATGCAGGGCAGCCCTTTTATAGTTCAATAGTTTTAGAGTTAAACAGTGCGAATTTCTACTTATGTGTTGGATTTACAGTAAGGGAATCTTTTGATAGACCTAAGTAACCCATTCTTGTTGCTACGTCCAATAATTTAGTATTTTGAGAGTTAAATGGCTCAGATATCTACATAGCTTTTTCATATAGTACCTACGGGTAGTATTTGAGAGTTACCAGTTCCTATCATGTGAGCGTTAAGCATTGTAAACTTCTATATAAGGAAGGGAACTGATAACAGTAATTTTTGAGAGATGTAAGGCAACCAATTATTTTTACTAACTCCTGCAATACAACAATAGTTTCAGAGTTAAACACTTTACATTTCTATACAAGGCTTGAATATATGGTAATGGCAGTTTTAGAGAGTTATAAGGTAATCTGTGGATTTAGCCGCTCCTATAACACTAGCCCGCAACAGTTTCCCGTTTTTGATCAACATTGGGTAGTTACCTGAGGAAAAACGCGGTGATTTCGAAAATGATAACAGTTTTTCCACAACACCCATTATTTTTATGCAATTCGAAATTATATTAATTAAGCTGGACACTAGACCTATACAGTAATACGTACGTATGCATGAAACTATAAATATTATGATTATTATAGATGTATAATTTTATAAATTAAGATGAATAGCACTCATTGTGGATCTTGAGAGTTACTGTAAATACTGTACGTATATTTACAAAATAAACCACCCCTTGTGTTCTTCCGTGATGAGCTGATGACTAGCTAAGCAGTTTGAGTGTGAGCGAGCGAGCGAGCGAGCGAGCGAGAGACTAGTATTTATTCATCTCTGGGCGACCATGTGCAGGCAATAACGCTTTCAGCCATTGAATCTTAGACAAACATCCGTTACTTACTCACCCTTATAGGCACACGTCTGTCTTAAGATAGATATATCTCAACTTTAGCTGCTTCTTATAACTCGCAGAGATCGAGTTGTAGTGCGATTTCCGGAAAAGGTTTATCATTTCTATTTCTTTATTTTTAGTTCGTATTGTGTCGTGGTACATTTTAACATTGGCTAAAATGTGTGAACAATTCTAATAACCTTCCTTTCTTGCTAGAGAAGCAGAAAGTTAACATTACATCATTTATTAAAAAGGTGTATTTTGTATATTTTAATGTTAAGCTGTGGGCTCCACATACTGTTTGCAAAACATGTAGTGAAGGACTAAGGCAGTGGTACAATGGAAAACAGAATTAATCAATCAAGTTCGGGATTCCTATGATATGACGTGAACAAAAAAATCATTATGATGAGTGTTACTTCTGCATGTGTAACGTATCTGTAAATGTAAACCCCGCGCGACAGCCCACGAAGGGCCAAGGCCTACCGCCCAGCCGCTGCGTCCCCCACCTCTGCCCAATACAGGCGTCATTGGTGAGGTGCAGTACTGGCCCTCCCGGCCAGTTATGCGGTCTTCTCGACTTGGGGCCGCTACTTCTCCATCAAGTAGCTTCTCAATTGGTCCCCCCGGGACCTAACGAGGCTGAGTGCACCCCGTGCCAGACCTCCCAGAGGGGATAAAATCCCCATGCTGGTACCGGGGATCGAACCCGGGTCCTCCGCGCCA
Source organism: Tenodera sinensis (assembly GCA_030765045.1). Lineage (NCBI taxonomy): Eukaryota > Metazoa > Arthropoda > Insecta > Mantodea > Mantidae > Tenodera > Tenodera sinensis. Next base: position 74,847,690 of record CM060974.1, on the reverse strand, counting down.
CAGGCAAGCGCTCTGCCAGCTGCGCTACGGAGGCGGCCGTGTAACGTATCTAGGTACAATAAAACAAATAAATCAAACATTAAATATCCAGATGGTTTTGCATCATGTCTAAGGCCTGTGCCACATGGAGTAGATCTCCCTATTTCTGTTCCACCAACCTAACTAGAGGATACTGAGAATCCAGTCTCTGGGCGGGTCAACAGAAAATTCCAATGTTGATGAGCATTTCCCAGCACACACTGGTGAAGACAAGTCACAGCATTTTAGTCAAGAAGAGTTGAACGACTTAGGTCTTACCAAGGACAGGAGCGAATTACTAGGGTCGAGATTAAAAGAGAAAAATATGCTGGGCCCAGACAACACATTTTCCTGGTATAGAAATAAAGATAAAGAACTTACCAAGTTCTTTAAGATGAAAGACCAGCTTGTTTATTGCAGTGATGTGCCAGGTTTAATTCAGCAACCGGGAAGACCATCGTATGATAGTAACGACTTGCGTTTATTTATTGATGCTTCAAAACGAAGCCTAAAACCGTCTTATTGCACAATAGAAGCGAATTTGCCTCAAAACCACTTGCACATTCTGTTTTTATTAGAGAGTCATATGGAAACCTTGAAATCATTTTAGAAAATATTAATTACCAGGAACATCAATGACTATTGTGCGGGGACCTAAAGGTATCCAGTGTCTTACTAGGGTAACAAGGAGGTAATACAAAATACACATGTTTTTATGCAAATGGGACAGTAGAGATAGAGTTAAACATTGCACAACGAGAGAGTGGTCTAAGAGAAAGTTTAACATCAGAAGAAAAAATGTAATTCGTGCCAGTCTAGTTGATCCAAAGAAAACGTTATTACCTCCATTGCGTATAAAACTGGGTATTATCGAACAATTCATGAAAGCATTGGACAAAACTGGCTCCTGTTTGAAACATTTGAGTAGTAATTTTTTTGTGATTTCTGAAGCTAAGACAAAAGAGGGCGCATTTAATGGACTTCGGATAAAGCAGCTAATGAAGGACAGTGCATTTTTGGATGTCATGGATGACGGAGAACTTCAAGCATGATGTGCTTTCAAAGAAGTAGTCAATAAATTCCTGGGAAATACAAAGAATCCGCAATATGAAGTAATTGTGAGAAATATGTTAGAAAAGTTACTAATACTGGGGTGTAATATGCGTTTAAAACTTCACTTTTTGCATTCGCATCTAGACATTTTTCCTGATAATTTAGGACACCTCCGCGATGAACAAGGCGAAAGATTCCATCAAGAAATGAAAGAGATGGAGAGGAGATATCAGGGTTGGTGGAATGTTGCGAAGCGATGCTAGCGGACTACTGTTGCTGCTTGAAAAGGGAAACCAACTTGACATTTTGTGTTATTGATGTGCTATTTATTCTCACATAAAATAAAGCAAGGATATATGTAAGTAAAGTAACTCAAAAGTCATATATGTGTATAATAAAGCAACTTTAGCCGTAATTCTTACTTTCCTGCTACGTATAGTAAGTAGGGCAAGTGCTGTATTGTCCCCAAAGATTATATGTAGATATTTCACCGAAAATATGTTTTGAGGCCCCCGAATCCAAAAAGCATTATTAGAAAAACAACAGTGTGTGTGTGTGTGTGAGTGTATGTGTGTGTGTGTGTGTGTGTGTGTGTGTGAGTGTATGTGTGTGTGTGTGTGTGTGTCTGTGTGTGTGTGTGTGTGCGCCTGCCTGTGAGCAGCATAAGTCAAAAGCGAAAAGTTGGTTGAAATCCAAAGCTGGTATTTACGTCTTAATATCCTTCAAGGGTGCGACGCGAATATTTTGAAGAAAATTGCTCCAACCTAATCCTGGGCCCTTATGACCTAGTTGTCGACGGGCGGACCCTTAAACAACAATCACTCGCCCAACCTAATCCATTCCAGCCTTTGCTTGGAAAATTTTGATTTTCTGGAGAATGGCTCTAACGATTTTGATTAAAATGATATATGTTTCAGGTATATGTTTATGGGAAATTAAATACGTATTTTGAATTGTTTGCCAATGGCCTATGTAGTGCTGTTTACTCTTGATGAGTTTAGCATAACTAGCAAATTGTAAGATACATCTAAACCAAATATTTCTATACGAAAGTGTAGATCTCGTTAAAACACAAATTAGGTCATTTTTGGGGGGGGGGGGGGGGGGAGTTAACTATTTCGGACATATTCCTTGTTATTTGTCGGTGGTTTGGATTACTCAATACTTTCGTGAACTGGAAGATGATTAATCAGCTATTTATATCTTAGCGATGCAAAGAGAACGGAATTTGAAAGCTTTAAACCACTCAAAGCTTACTGTATACCCATGTTTCCATTATACCTACAAAGAAATAATTTCTGCAATTGTTATCTTGACTAGATGAATGAGATAGAGGAATATTCCCACTTAAATCACCATTTTATTAAACATAATTACAAACACATAAATACCAAACACAACCGATATCTCCAATATAGCTGATATAATGAAACTGTCATTTGAAATGTATTGTGTGTCTTATGGACATTCACACTTTCTACCCGAATGAAGAAAGCTCCACAAGTTACATCTAACATGACGACATAATGTTAATTTTTTGCGGAAATTCGCGGCGTGAGCTGAGAGAAAAGAAGCGCTGAGACAGTCACTCTTTTCAACCAGGAATGTCGAAACATAAAACTATCTGTGCGTGTGTGTGTGTGTGTGTGTGTGCCTGTGTGTGTGTGTGTGTCTAAAACGAAATAAGAACTCCCAAAAGGACGCCTTAGACGGGATCCTTCCCTTCGGATGTGCGATTGTTGCATTGCAAGAACCCGAATGGCAAAGTGCCTGGGTATTACCACAGACAAAGGTCCCCTGTTCCCAGCACATGCCGCGGGTATAACGCACAAAGCTCACAACATCATGATGAGGAGCAAAATCTCCAGGCTTGGTAGAAACAATGGCACAGTGCCATATCATTCAGTAATACTGTAATGTGTTAACGTGCCAGCGCCTGCCTGACGCATAGAATGTACGTATCTATCTGAAACAACTGATGAGTAAGACCCAGAGGAAATGTCTGCTCCAACTGACAGGGACATTTTCTACCACCAGCCGGTAGACCGGTAGGTAATATTAGGACTGTTACCACTGTGAGATAAATAGCACCTTGTGTCGGAGTGGGACGTGTGTCACATTCTCCCAAAGTTAGAAGAACGTCTCAAAATGAAGCACTTGCAACCGGCACGTGGACTGATCACGGTCGTACATACCTCCATGGATTCCAACTCAGTGAGCTGCAGATGCGGGGCTAGGGAGACGGTATGGGAATGTCCGCTCACAGATTCCTACACAATCAGAGCATCTACCAAATTATAAGGTAAGTACAGGAAACTGTGGACACGGGCCAACAAGACCCCAGATGTGGGACTAGGGAGACCGTATGGGAATGTCCGCTCACAGATTCCTACACAGAGCATCTACCAAACTATAGGCACAGGAAACTGTGGACATGGGTCAACAAGACCCCAGATGCGGGGCTAGGGAGACGGAATGGGAATGTCCGCTCACAGATTCCTACACAATCAGAGCATGTACCAAATTATAAGTTATAGGAAACTGTGGACATGAGTCAACAAGACCCCAGATGTGGGACTAGGGAGACGGTATGGGAATGTCCGATCACAGATTCCTACACAGAGCATCTACCAAATTATAGGCACAGGAAACTGTGGACATGGGTCAACAAGACCCCAGATGCGGGGCTAGGGAGGCGGAATGGGAATGTCCGCTCACAGATTCCTACACAATCAGAGCATCTACCAAATTATAGGCACAGGAAACTGTGGACATGGGTCAACAAGACCCCAGATGCGGGGCTAGGGAGACGGTATGGGAATGTCCGCTCACAGATTCCTACACAATCAGAGCATCTACCAAATTATAAGGTACAGGAAACTGTGGACATGGGTCAACAAGACCCCAGATGCGGGGCTATGGAGACGGTATGGGAATGTCCGCTCACAGATTCCTACACAATCAGAGCATCTACCAACTTATAAGGTACAGGAAACTGTGGGTATGGGTCAACAAGACCCCAGATGCGAGGCTAGGGAGACGGTATGGGAATGTCCGCTCACAGATTCCTACACAATCAGAGCATCTACCAAATTATAAGGTACAGGAAACTGTGGACATGGGCCAACAAGACCCCAGACGCCTGCTCTACCACAACCAGAGTCCTCTACATGCAGAGAAGACACTCAACTATATGTATATAAATGTAAATTAAATTTACCAGAGTGTAATTAACAATGTAAAACGAATCAACTTTAAAAGAAAGTCCAATAAAGACAGGAACACTGTCTGGTTTTCAAAACAGGTACGTGACTTCCCGAATTTATAATTTAAAAGTAATTGGATCACTATTTGTAGCAGCTTCGACATACACATTACATTTTTCCATCAAATCTCCTAAATTCGTTCTATTTTAGATAAAATCGTTGTCTCATTTTAACCAATTAAAAGATAAAAATTTATGTTCTGATGAGAGTTTTGATAAGTCTAATGCCATATGAAAGATGTTGAACATCCACACTTAATTCTTTGTTTAATCAAGCTTCGTTTTTGCGTTGTGCTGTTGAGAGTCTTATGTTGAACACAATTCTTTCTCTGCTTGTTTAAGAACGTAACAGAGACAATAAAAATAGACAATATTCCATGAACTGTTTCCTTCCTTATCGCGGTTCTTATCAATATCCTGTTAAACGCAACAGAAATGTGAAATGTCAAAAATAGTTTTCTGGTAAATCAGAGTGATTATTTCAAATATACAGAAGTACTCGCATATTTAATTGTAGTAGCAGTCTTCTGTTCACAAAGTAACAGTTTCTCATTATTTTGTATCATATATGTCAAGAGAGATTAGTGTCAGTAATGTAAGTTCCGATAAAATTGTCCACCTAATAATACCGTTGCTGTCATTTGGACCCAAAGTGTCTATTGTAACCCATTTGTCATACAATGTATACTAAGTAACATTGCAGAAACCGTTGTGAGATTATTACTTGGTTATATATTTAGTACTTTTAAATGTGAAATGTTGCACTCATATGATATTCTCTACTCGCTCATGTACAATTCCTACATCAACTTCATGTGAATCGAGATGATTAATAGGATTTATAATTTTCTTGTAGGTGAGTGTAAGTGGAATATGCGAACTTAGTCGCCCTTGTACGATAGTTGAACCCATTAAGAGCTACCGGCTATGTGATGACTTGAAATGTTTGCATGACTAAAAAATAAAATAAAAATAACGTATTCCTCTTTGGTTAAAGGAAAATTCAGATAGGTACATAACAAGCAATATCTCGGAAATGGTTAATTCCACAAACAATTATACGGTCCTAAGCTGTCTGGGTTATACAATGCGAATAACGTAACACTGTAAGCTTAAGGAATAGCGAAATATATTATGAACTGGTCACTATCCGATGGCTTGTAATTTCGTTTTCTTTGAATGACCAAGGGGGAAACAGTTGTGTTCTTATTTGAGAAAATGTATTGAACATTCAAGCCAAAAATCATCGGAAATAAAAGAAAAGGAAAAGAGAACTGCGTTTTTACATAGTAAGACTTTGTCTATCGTGTGGAAAACATCAGAGACTATTGCCAGAAAATTCAAGATATACAGTTCATTCGTAATTAAACTATCATAAACATATAGTAATTCAATCAAAGCGATTAGACCCATTTTCAGGATCAAAGATGTGGAAAAGTAGTCCAGATGAAAGTCAGGTTTATGGAAACCTTTCTGGCCTATCGTTGAAATATACCTAACTTAATACCTAGATTGTTATAGGCTTTCCACTTTAGAGTTATAAGGTTCACAGACAGGCAGACAGACAGACAGGCAGTCAGATAGACAGACAGACAGGCAGGCAGGCAGACAGACAGACAGGCAAACAGACAGGCAGACAGGCAGGCAGACAGAAAGATAGCTAGACAGACGACAGGCAGACAGACAGACACAAACAGACAGACAGGCAGGCAGACAGACAGGGAGACAGACAGACACACAGACAGACAGGCAGAAAGGCAGACAGACAGGCAGAAAGACCTGCAGACAGACAGAGACACAGACAGACAGGCAGGCAGATAGACAGACAGCCAGACGGGCAGATAGATAGACGCAGGCAGATAGATAGACAGACGGGCATATAGATAGACAGACGGGCAGATAGATAGACAGGCAGGCAGATAGACAGGCAGGCAGACAGACAGACAGGCAGGCAAATAGACAGACAGACAGGCAGACGATAGACAGACGGACAGGCAGACAGACAGACAGAGAGACAGACAGGCAGAGAGATAGTCAGGCAGACAAGCAGATAGACAGGCAGACATATGGACAGACAGACAGGCAGTCAGATAGAAAGACATAGACTGACAGACAGACAGGCAGGCAGATAGACAGGCAGACAGTCAGATAGAAATACAGACAGAATGACAGACAGACAGGCAGGCAGGCAGACAGACATATAGACAGACAGACAGGCAGTCAGATAGATAGACAGAGAGAATGACAGACGGACAGACAGACAGGCAGACAGACAGACAGTCAGATAGAAAGACAGATAGAATGACAGACAGACAGACAGACAGACAGACAGGCAGACAGATAGACAGACAGGCATATAGACAGACAGACAGGCAGATAGAAAGACACAGAGAATGACAGACAGACAGACAGTCAGACAGGCAGGCAGATAGAAAGACAGATAGAATGACAGACAAAATGACAGACAGATAGAAAGACAGACAGAATGACAGACAGAATGACAGACAGATAGAAAGACAGACAGAATGACAGACAGATAGACAGACAGGGAGACAGACAGTCAGATAGAAAGACAGATAGAAAGACAGACAGAAAGACAGACAGACCAGATATAAATTCTTCTTCTGGTTCTTTTATCGCACAGACAGGAGTACACACACGTAGTCCTTTACTTAAAACTGATTACTTACTTTGAGGGAGCCTCAAAACATGTATATCCGGTGAAATCTCTGTGTGTGATACAATACTCCCCTTTACTTACTGTAACAGAGAAAGTATGTGACTGTGAAATTTACAATCAAGCAAACAACAACGAATATCTCGGATTTGATTGATGCCAAAAAGGACGTTATTTGAAATAAGTTGTGCGCCTTATAGAGATCTGCCTTTTGTGCATAACATGTTTTTGTTTATGTGTAGTTAAGCAAAGTTATACAAAATTCTCTCATAGCGAAGAAGACTTGAGAGGTTATTCCAGACACACATTCCACTGTTGCATCAAATATATTAAACACGTACTATTTCATTTAAAATCCTCTATCAATATTGGAGAAAATAAAAAAAAAATGTAAGACTTTCCCTTGTAGTTTAGGGCAACTGGATTTTCTTGTAAATCTTCGTATGGACTCCCTGGAAGATGTTGAACTTAAACAACGATTTGGTATTTAATGAATTTTAGCTGATGAGCTATGATGTCCAGATTGTACCATAGGGGCTTAGGTACAATCGTGAGAAAGGGGGGGGGGAGGAACTGAAAAGAAGAGAGCACTAAAAATTCCGAGAACTACAACCTTTATGGATCAATAATTTATACAGAAATGGAAGTCGAAACACAACAGAGATACAGGTAAAACAAACCAATTTGCATAACCCCCAGTCAATTCCCTCTCAAGCGAGGAGTCGGGCAGTCTTCAGCCTATCTGAAAGCCTAAATGTTTCGCGTGGACCCTGAGCCCTAGTTAAAGCCAAACAACTTACCCCGCACGGCGCGAAAGGAGCACTCCGACTGCCGTCTCCTTTCACTGTCAGACCGAGAGGCAACCCATAGGAAGACACTAGCGCAACCCAGCGGGGAAAGCGAGAGTTGCGAAACAAAGGAGGTGCCTCCATAAAACAAAATAAGTGCGATCAGCACAATACTCCCGCCCCCATCTGACAACACGCACTCGCCATTCTGGAAAGGAACAGACTGATATTGTATGAGAAGTATCATATTAGGAAGGACACACCTTACACCGCCCGGTCATTGTACAGGTCACTGTGAAAGCACTGGCACCAAACACTGTCACTACAAATCACTGGCCACTGTCACATCAGAGAGCACAATTCTGTTTTTCCAGGACGGGAGAGACGATGCACAGCTCGTTGGGCGTACCGATCCCTCGTTGTTCCAGAGAAATTAACAAATTCTGGGTTTGAGCCTGTGGATGCCCTCTCGTTGCAATCAGGCGTTGAGAAAGTCCAAAACCCAAAACGTGGGCCACATACAAGCCCCTTCATATTCCATCGTCACCTCCCTGGCCTCCAGAAATCTCCATTGCGGACCTTACTGCTGCAGTAACACTCCAAATAGATGGTAACAGCCAGGCTTAACATTACACAATGCCAAACTGCGGTGGTTAGGTGCTTTCTGGACAGGTTACGAACAGGAGCTGGCGAGGCTGTAACACGGAACAAACCCAACAGAAAGGGAACAAAACGCAGGCTTCAAATAGGCTGCTGCCCCAAAATAACATCTCAGGGTAGATCAAACTGAATGAATGACAGTATTTTTACAGAACTGTGGATGACATCAAATACATAAATAGCAGAAAATTAAAAAAATTGAATCAATTTATAATCAACAAGCGTGATAACATACCATAAACTGTTTAATGAACATAACCATATAAGAACAATTTAAACGAACTTGAATAACATTAAATATAATTTCTTCCAAATGACAATTTAAAACAAGCTAAACAATATATATATATATATATAAACAATATATATATAAACAATATATATATACAAGTTAAACAAAATAAACAAGGCCTTGTATAAATAAATGCGCATAAAACAAAATCCCTACTGGCCAGACAACACAAGAGTACAAACACGAAATACACATAATTACTACACAAGACACACACCGCAAGCACGCAGCAAACATCCCACAAATACTCCCCAAACATACCACACCAAACACCTCACACCGCTTCCATACAAAGACACACGAAAACAAATCTACACAATGCCGACTCCACACGCCCGGCAGAAACTAACTACAGGAGCGCCGTAGAGGTATACAGCCCGGCGCACACATGGCACGCTCCAACATAAACAAACACCCACATTCCAAACAAACACTTTATTCACAACATAAACATACAGGAGTAAACAAAGGAAACCCATACACATAGGAAAACAGATACCAAACTACTGGAAGGGTTTCAATTGTGAGACGTGAGCTCTCCTTTCTTGGCCCGTGCGGAGGTCCCTTAAGCGCACAGAAACATTTTTGAAGATACTTATAATCTCGTACGGCCCTACGTATCTAGGAGCCAACTTCGCTGCATAAGCATTTCGCTTAGAAGATTGAGTGTACAGCTTACACAGTACTTTCTGGCCAACGGCATAAGGTGAAGGCCGTTTATTTTCATCATACCGCTTCTTTACCTGGGCAAGTGACTTCTTCAAATTCCGAAAAGCGGCCTTCCATACTCTACATATTTCCTCGCGAGTAATATTCTGGGGAAGCAAATCGTCCAAACGCCAAAGGTTAGACAGCGGAGAGTTAGGTATATAGGCTAACATAAGCTGATGAGGGGTAACGCCATGTGATTCGTGTCGAGCCGAATTAAACGCCAACTGCAACCGAGACAAATTAGTGTCCCACTTAGTATGATTATCATGATGAAAGGCTATTAATGCTGATTTGAGGTTCCTGTTAAATCTTTCGGCATGGGAAGGACGGGGGTAATAAGGGGTGGTAGTTATGGTTTTAATGCCCCAACTAAAACAGAAATTTCTAAAGGCGAAAGAAGTAAATTGAGTGGCGTTGTCTGTTACCAAATAACGAGGGGCTCCAAAAGCCGCAAATACTGAAGAGAGAACCTTGACTACCCCTCGTGTATTCGCTTTCGGTAAGGCCGACATCCATACAAACTTACTAAACGAATCTACTATGACTAATGCATACGTATTCCCCTGGACTGAACGAGGAAAAGGACCGACAAAGTCCACAAATAATTTTTCCAGGGGTCTACTTGCCACCTCCGATGCTAAACCTTTCCATACTGTACATTGCGCGGGTTTCGCCATTGCACAAAGTTGACACTGTCTAACTCGGGAAGCAATTTCTTTATTCATGCCCGGCCACACAAAATATTCCCGAATCTTGTCTTTGGTCTTGGCTATTCCCAAATGCCCGCCTACAGGAGATGAATGGAAATATTCAAACACCATGGAAATTAAGGCCCGTGGCAAAACAACCTTGTTCTTGCCGTCGAAGGTAGGCTGGGTCATCAAAACACCCTCCTTCAAACAATAAGGGGTAACAACCTCGCCAGCCTCAAGCCGATCAATAAGGGCCTGCAGATCCGGATCTTTCCTCTGATGTGTGTGCAAACCCTCGAACAACTCCGGAAATTCACAGACGGCTAAAACATTTTCCTTTCCGCATTTACATTCTCTTGGTTCTTCGAATACTCTCGTTAAGGCATCAGCCACACAATTTTCTGAACTACGTATATGTATCGGGACAAACTTAAAAGCTGAAATGCGTACGCCCCAACGCGCTAACCTGCCTGTAGATCGCGGTGAGGCCAACGACCACGTTAGCGCCTGGTTATCGCACTCAAGAGTAAACTCAACATGCTCCAGATATTCGCGGTATTTTTCTAAGCCAAATACCACAGCCAAAGTTTCAAGTTCGTAAACTGAATACTTCCGCTCGGCTGGAGTAAGGGTACGTGAACTATACCCAATAACCCTACGCCCCATAGGAAAATCCTGAAGTAACACAGCAGCCACCGATCCCCTGCTTGCATCGGTCTGAAGGATAAATCTACGTGAAAAATCAGGGAAAGCCAACACCGGGGGATTCATTATGGCCTGTTTAAGGTCTTCAAAGGCCTGCTGCTGTTCCTCACCCCACTTAAACGGCGTTCCCTTCCGCCGAAGACGGTTCAGTGGTTCCGCCCGCGCTGCAAAATGCGGAATAAACTTGCTGAAAAAGTTCACCATCCCCACGTACCTGGCCAATGCCTTTACGGTTTTAGGGGGAGGAAAGTTACGTAGAACTTTGGTCCGCTCCGGATCAATCGTTATCCCAGCCGGAGATACAATATGACCTAAGAAAGAAATCTGTCCCGCAGCAAAGTTACACTTCTCTTTGCGCAAGGTAAGGCCTGCGCGCTCGAGCCGGTCAAAGACCTCCGCTAAATGTTGGCAATGGGTTTCAAAGTCGGGCGAGTAGACAACCACGTCATCTAGATAGTGATACACATATTTAAACTTGATGTCCGAAAATATTTCGTCTAATAACCGCGACAACACCTGAGCTCCAGTAGCAATTCCGAAGGGTACTCGTTGAAATTCATAAAGCCTCCATGGGACAGCAAAAGCCGTTAGTGGCTTAGAGGACTCCGATAAGGGCACTTGGTAGTAGGCGCTATTCAAATCCAAACTAGTAAATACTTTGGCACCCGCAAAATAATGCGCTGCCGAATTTAGATGTGGCATTGGTTGGGCCTCGATCTTTATCTTTTTATTCAAGTGCCGGTAGTCCACCACTACCCTGAAATCGTCCTCGCCCTTAGGGACCAGAAATACTGGACTACTATAAGCAGACGTGGACGGCCTGATCACTCCCTTTCGTAACATTTCGTCGATCTTTTTACGAAGAATAGCCATTTTAGGTGGGGTGACACGATAGGGTGGTAACTTCACAGGGGTGTCGTCTGTTAGTTGTATATCATACTCCACCAAATTTGTTACTCCTAAACGGTCAGCAAACAATGACCCATGGTTCGCACAGAGTTGTTCCAGCGAACGGCCCTGCTCTTCTGTCAAATGGGGGAAAGCATTGCTGACGTCGCATATATGGTGACGTAGCCCGCCACTCTCCTCCAAAGGTGGTTTGTTGATGACTTGACCGCACTGAAATGCAACTCGTTCGGAAGGGGCAAATGCAAAGGTGATTTCCCCATCCCGAAAATCAAGCCTTAGGCCGACTCTAGTCATAAAGTCCGAGCCTAAAATCAGTTGAAATGGCAGGTCCGGCAGAAGATAGAAATAGTGTTTCCACGTAAAACGCGAAATACGTATGGTCAACAGAACCTTGGCATTCACCTGAAATTTATGACCATTTACAGACACGCACCCAACGCTACACTGTCGCGGTTTGGCCGAGAATTTACCAAGATAGGTATAATAAAACTCCTCGTGTACCAAAGAGCAGGAACTCCCCGAGTCCAAGAGAGCGATTAACTGTCGTTTCCCAACAGTCACCTGTACTGTCGGCTTCAAATTAAAGGGCTTGGCTATTATCCGACGGAATATCCGACAACAGGCAGAAATTCCGCAAGGAGCTCGTTGTCAATCTTGGCGCCTTTGACCATCTACCCCCACGGGTAGTAAAACGCCACCACGCTTCCTGGCCACCGTGCATTGTCTAACCAAATGCTCAGGAGAACCACATCTAAAACAAGACCCTGGCGAGCGAAAACTATCTCGAGCCAAATCTCCTCGGTTAGTCTGCCGCGGCTCAAATCGAACACCATGCAGAGGCACTTGCAATGATTCGCGGTTTCGTGCCGCATTTGACGCCTCATACTCTGCCAAGATCGGCAATAGCCCCTCTAAATCTTTAAACGTAGCAGGACAAGAGCTAAATACCAAAAGAGAACGTACCTCCGGGGTCAACCCCGTAATAATGACGTCACAGATCTGCCGTTCGCTATCTGGCAACCGTAGTATACGCGCAAACAACTTAACCCTGCTAATGTACTCGAAGAAAGGCTCTCCTGATCCCTGGGGTTTCAAATAATGACCTTGAATTAATGTATGTAGCTCCCGACGAGGAACGAAACACTTCAATACACTGTCATGTAATTCAGAGACTGGATCAACACATCCCTTAATACGCCCAATTATACTGCGCACCGCGTCACCCCCTTTTGACATCACTACTTCAAGCAGCTGCAAACCGGGAACTTCGCATAATTCAGCGCAATCCTTAGCTCTTACCAGGAACTTCAGAAATTCAAGAGCTGTAAGAACATCAACAACCTTAAAGACTTGATAAGGTTCAACCAACTGTTGTAAGGGATGAAGTAACTTTAGCGGTTTAAAGGCCGACATTTGAGACGTCACAGTTAGTGTGACAGTAGTCGACTCGGCCCGATCCCCTTTCTGAGCAAGCACTTCTAAATATCTCCTGAACTGCCCCTTCAGCTCGGCTAAGTCAACCCCGAACTTAACCTTAGGACAATATTTTTGGAAATATTCAATCCGCTGCACATAATGCAAGATCCTGGCTGTCAAACGCCTCACCTGCGCTTTCGAAAACCCCGAGATATTACTCAACTCGGAGAACAACTCTTCAAATTCCAGCCGTGCGGCCTCACATAATGACGGTGATTCAGTTACCAATAAATGTTTGTCCGGCAACACAACATAATCGTTATCCTTCACGCCACGAAGTGCGTCTAATAGGGCCGGAACGTCTGCCGACGACAAATCATCACGTCCACGAATCCCCAACTCAAATAGTATTTCGTTCTTACGCAACAGCTGAAAGTCACTCGACATGGTTAATCAAAACAATAACCCAATGCTCAATTTAACTGCCCCACTCGACCATAAGACAACCACGCTCTGCTACCATTTTTGTACCATAGGGGCTTAGGTACAATCGTGAGAAAGGGGGGGGGGAGGAACTGAAAAGAAGAGAGCACTAAAAATTCCGAGAACTACAACCTTTATGGATCAATAATTTATACAGAAATGGAAGTCGAAACACAACAGAGATACAGGTAAAACAAACCAATTTGCATAACCCCCAGTCAATTCCCTCTCAAGCGAGGAGTCGGGCAGTCTTCAGCCTATCTGAAAGCCTAAATGTTTCGCGTGGACCCTGAGCCCTAGTTAAAGCCAAACAACTTACCCCGCACGGCGCGAAAGGAGCACTCCGACTGCCGTCTCCTTTCACTGTCAGACCGAGAGGCAACCCATAGGAAGACACTAGCGCAACCCAGCGGGGAAAGCGAGAGTTGCGAAACAAAGGAGGTGCCTCCATAAAACAAAATAAGTGCGATCAGCACAAGATACAAACACACCCAAACACACACCCTTAAAGCGATATTTTAGTTAAAACACAATATTTCCATATAAATACATAGCCGAGCTGTTTCCTTCCTTCCTCAGCGCCGTTCTGATCAGTTTCCTGTTAAATGATCGACATGTCAAAGTTCGTAGGGAACAATTTTCGTGGTAAATCAGTGATTGAAACGGACAGTCACTTATATGTCGAGAAATTCCGTCTGATCTTCGTGTGTGTACCTTTGAACATTATAAACCAAAGACTAAAACGCAACACAATACCTGGTAGTAATTAAGTGCAGCATCAGTTCCAAAAGAATATCCCCACTCACTCACTCACTCACTCACTCACTCACTCACTCACTCTCTCACTCACTCACTCTAGTCCACTCTTTATATGGAACAATTTTACAAACTGTCAATAATCACAAAAGCGCTTGGCTCTAACAACTTTAATTTCAATAACGTATGTAGGTAAAAGGGTTGTAAAACGTTTATCGTGAATTTTTTAACTTCTCTACTACATATAGTAAGTAGAGAAAGTATTGCACATCACCTAAATATTCGATGTCGAGTTTTCACCGGAATTATGTTTTGAGGTCCCCTGAATAAAAAAAAGCCTTTCCAGAGAAAGTTTCGTGTGTCTCTGTGTGTTTGTGCCTGTAGGTGAACAGAATAACTCAAGGTAACGAAAAATCTGTTAAAAATCTCAGTTGGTATTTAAGTTTAATATCCTTTAAGGACGCGACACGAAAATTTTGAAAAAAATTTCTCCACCCTACTCTACTCTTTATATGGATAATTTTTCGCAAATTTTGACTTTACGAAAATGGCTCTAACAATATCGATTAACAATATTATTGGGGATACTTTTATGGTTAATGAAATGTATATTTTGAATTCTTTGGCTATAGCCCGTGTAGTCCTGTTTACTCTGGATGATGTTTGCACAACCGGTAAACCCTAAGAGATAAAGCGAACCTGAGAATACAACCTTTCAGATGTTGTTAAAATACACAGTTTACATCCACATCCTTTTTCTTTTGGTGGAAGGAACCATTTCGGAGATATTCCTTGTTATTTGTATGAGTTTTGGAATACTTAAACTTTCCTCAAATGGAAGATCGTTATTCAGTTTTTTTTTTATATCTTAGACGTGCAAAGTGAACGGAATCTCAAAGCTTTGAAAGATTTGACTACTGCTCAAAGCCTACCGTATTCTCATATTCCCCTTGTATCTAAAAGGAAATAAGTAATCAGCTAATTTCTGCAAATGTTTATCTCAACTAACATGAAGAAAATACAGGAATAAGGTTTGTAAGAATGGTTAGCACAAGAGTAGAGAAAGTCATGTGAGTGTAACACATCAGATTTTTGGAAATGGACTCCTAAGTTACCTTCAGTCGGAAGACATTTTGTGCAAGTAGGAAACGTTAATGATTAGGCGAAAACGTGCTACACAAATAATGTGGAACACCTAATAACAAAAATTTCTTCAAATAACGTTTTCTCAGAAATTTGAGAATAAAACTCAAATTTATTATGTTAACCATGAAGCTTTTGAGACACAAAATAGTTTACAAATAAACAAGAGTCTGATGTGCTGCTCTCACATGACCTTCTCTACTCTTGCACTAATTATTCATACAAACTCACCACCTCCTCCATCTTAAACGTTTTCCTACGTTTCTGAACATCTCAAGTTTGCTTGCGCAGTAAAGAACAATATGCCGCCATTTACGCACATTTAGTGAATTTTCTAGTGAGGGTATTTACATATGTTTAAATTGAGAGGAGGAGAAGTCAAGTCAAGCAACTAATCATAAATAGAGCAGCACGCTACCTACCTTTAATGAAAAGCCAACTAACGCAAATTCGTTCATTTATATTCATCTAATTCATTTCCCTGAATTAAACACTACAATTATTGTTGTTGTTATTCTCACTGCTTGCTGGATTAGTGGTAGTGCCAACTGTGGAAAACTTAATTAAAATATATGAATGTTACTTAAAAACGTTCACACTTTGCTAACGATTGATATTAAATAGTATTAAATAAATAATTATTAATTATCTCGTGAAATACCCTAAAAATACCTTTCGAGGTTTACATATTACTAGAGATAATTTTCTTGTAGGTAGAAGAGGACTATTAGACAATAGACTTTGAGCGCCAATCACATCTTTTAAAACTGGTCGCTATATGAAGGCTTTGAAATTCGGTTCCCTTTGCATAGGCAACAAATGAAAAGTGAATAGCGATCTCCCATTTGGGAAACGTGTAAGTATTGCATAACCCACAAATAACAAGGAACATCTCCGAAATAGTTCACTCTAAAATAAAAAAATCTGATGTGTTGCACTCACATGACCTTCTCTACTCTTGTAGTAATCATTCTTACAACCTTATTCTTGTATCTTCTTCGTGTTAGTTAAGATAAACAGTTGTACAAATTATCTTATTGCTTATTTCCTTGTAAGTACAAGGGGAATATTAGAATAAAGTAGCCTTTGTGCCATAGTCAAGACTTTTAAAGCTTTGAGATTCCGTTCTCTTTGCACACCTAACATATAAAAAAATGAGCAACGATGCTCCATTTCACGAAAGTTTTTAAGTTTTCCGAAACCCACACACATAACAAGGAATATCTCCGAAATGATTCACCTTACAAAAAAATTTATTTGAACATAAATTTTGCATTTTAGCAAGATCTACATTTTTGTGTAGTATGATTTGGTCTATCTCAAACAGTTTACCAGTTATGCAAGAGTCGTCCAGAGTAAATCTGACTACAGGGGCTACAGCCAGAAAATTCAAGATATTTTCATTAGTCATAAAAATATCTCAAAAATGAAATTTTAATCAAAATCGTTAGAGCCATTTTCAAGAAAATTAAAATTTTTGAAATATTTTCCATGTAAAGGGTAGTTTAGGGTGGGGCTATTTTTTTTAAAATCTTTTTTTTACTCGCATATTTGAAAGACATAAAACTTAAATACCAACTTTGGTTTTTAACCTAGTTTTCGTTTTTGAGTTATGCTCTCCACAGACACACATACACACACTCACGGTTCTTTTTTAAAAGTGCTTTCTTGTTTGGATTCAGGGGACCTCAAAATATATATTTCCGGTGAAATTTCGACAGCGAATTTTTGGGTAGAATATAATACTTCTCGTACTTACCAGTAGACAAAGTAAAAATGTATTTGGACACAAATTGTGTATTTTCACAAGATCTACGTGTTCTGTGACTGATAGTTGAATTGTGCGGTCGAAAGGTTGACCAGCCTATGTTCAGTGACTGATAGTTGAATTGTGCGGTCGAAAGGTTGACTAGCCTATGTTCAGGGACTGATAGTTGAATTGTGCGGTCGAAAGGTTGACTAGCCTATGTTCAGGGACTGATACTTGAATTGTGCGGTCGAAAGCTTGACTAGCCTATGTTCAGGGACTGATAGTTGAATTGTGCGGTCGAAAGGTTGACTAGCCTATGTTCAGGGACTGATAGTTGAATTGTGCGGTCGAAAGGTTGACTAGCCTATGTTCAGGGACTGATAGTTGAATTGTGCGGTCGAAAGGTTGACCAACCTATGTTCAGTGACTGATAGTTGAACTGTGCGGTCGAAAGCTTGACTAGCCTATGTTCAGGGACTGATAGTTGAATTGTGCGGTCGAAAGGTTGACTAGCCTATGTTCAGGGACTGATAGTTGAATTGTGCGGTCGAAAGGTTGACTAGCCTATGTTCAGTGACTGATAGTTGAACTGTGCGGTCGAAAGGTTGACTAGCCTATGTTCAGTGACTGATAGTTGAACTGTGCGGTCGAAAGGTTGACTAGCCTATGTTCAGGGACTGATAGTTGAATTGTGCGGTCGAAAGGTTGACTAGCCTATGTTCAGTGACTGATAGTTGAACTGTGCGGTCGAAAGGTTGACTAGCCTATGTTCAGTGACTGATAGTTGAATTGTGCGGTCGAAAGGTTGACTAGCCTATGTTCAGGGACTGATAGTTGAATTGTGCGGTCGAAAGGTTGACTAGCCTATGTTCAGTGACTGATAGTTGAATTGTGCGGTCGAAAGGTTGACTACCCTATGTTCAGTGACTGATAGTTGAACTGTGCGGTCGAAAGGTTGACTAGCCTATGTTCAGTGACTGATAGTTGAATTGTGCGGTCGAAAGGTTGACTAGCCTATGTTCAGTGACTGATAGTTGAATTGTGCGGTCGAAAGGTTGACTAGCCTATGTTCAGTGACTGATAGTTGAACTGTGCGGTCGAAAGGTTGACTAGCCTATGTTCAGTGACTGATAGTTGAATTGTGCGGTCGAAAGGTTGACTAGCCTATGTTCAGTGACTGATAGTTGAATTGTGCGGTCGAAAGGTTGACTACCCTATCTTCAGGGACTGATAGCTGAATTGTGCGGTCGAAAGGTTGACTAGCCTATGTTCAGGGACTGATAGTTGAATTGTGCGGTCGAAAGGTTGACTACCCTATGTTCAGGGACTGATAGTTGAATTGTGCGGTCGAAAGGTTGACTAGCCTATGTTCAGTGACTGATAGTTGAATTGTGCGGTCGAAAGGTTGAGTAGCCTATGTTCAGTGACTGATAGTTGAATTGTGCGGTCGAAAGGTTGACTAGCCTATGTTCAGTGACTGATAGTTGAATTGTGCGGTCGAAAGGTTGACTAGCCTATGTTCAGGGACTGATAGTTGAATTGTGCGGTCGAAAGGTTGACTAGCCTATGTTCAGTGACTGATAGTTGAACTGTGCGGTCGAAAGGTTGACTAGCCTATGTTCAGTGACTGATAGTTGAACTGTGCGGTCGAAAGGTTGACTAGCCTATGTTCAGGGACTGATAGTTGAATTGTGCGGTCGAAAAGTTGACTACCCTATGTTCAGGGACTGATAGTTGAATTGTGCGGTCGAAAGGTTGACTAGCCTATGTTCAGTGACTGATAGTTGAATTGTGCGGTCGAAAGGTTGACTAGCCTATGTTCAGTGACTGATAGTTGAATTGTGCGGTCGAAAGGTTGACTAGCCTATGTTCAGTGACTGATAGTTGAACTGTGCGGTCGAAAGGTTGACTAGCCTATGTTCAGGGACTGATAGTTGAATTGTGCGGTCGAAAGGTTGACTAGCCTATGTTCAGGGACTGATAGTTGAATTGTGCGGTCGAAAGGTTGACTACCCTATGTTCAGGGACTGATAGTTGAATTGTGCGGTCGAAAGGTTGACTAGCCTATGTTCAGTGACTGATAGTTGAATTGTGCGGTTGAAAGGTTGACTAGCCTATGTTCAGTGACTGATAGTTGAATTGTGCGGTCGAAAGGTTGACTAGCCTATGTTCAGTGACTGATAGTTGAATTGTGCGGTCGAAAGGTTGACTAGCCTATGTTCAGGGACTGATAGTTGAATTGTGCGGTCGAAAGGTTGACTAGCCTATGTTCAGTGACTGATAGTTGAATTGTGCGGTCGAAAGGTTGACTACCCTATGTTCAGGGACTGATAGTTGAATTGTGCAGTCGAAAGGTTGACTAGCCTATGTT
Source organism: Tenodera sinensis (assembly GCA_030765045.1). Taxonomy (NCBI): domain Eukaryota; kingdom Metazoa; phylum Arthropoda; class Insecta; order Mantodea; family Mantidae; genus Tenodera; species Tenodera sinensis. The sequence continues at coordinate 74,828,001 of CM060974.1, read as the reverse complement.
CAGGGACTGATAGTTGAATTGTGCGGTCGAAAGGTTGACTAGCCTATGTTCAGTGACTGATAGTTGAATTGTGCGGTCGAAAGGTTGACTAGCCTATGTTCAGGGACTGATAGTTGAATTGTGCGGTCGAAAGGTTGACTAGCCTATGTTCAGGGACTGATAGTTGAATTGTGCGGTCGAAAGGTTGACTACCCTATGTTCAGGGACTGATAGTTGAATTGTGCGGTCGAAAGGTTGACTAGCCTATGTTCAGTGACTGATAGTTGAATTGTGCGGTCGAAAGGTTGAGTAGCCTATGTTCAGTGACTGATAGTTGAATTGTGCGGTCGAAAGGTTGAGTAGCCTATGTTCAGGGACTGATAGTTGAATTGTGCGGTCGAAAGGTTGACTACCCTATGTTCAGGGACTGATAGTTGAATTGTGCAGTCGAAAGGTTGACTACCCTATGTTCAGTGACTGATAGTTGAATTGTGCGGTCGAAAGGTTGACTAGCCTATGTTCAGTGACTGATAGTTGAATTGTGCGGTCGAAAGGTTGACTAGCCTATGTTCAGGGACTGATAGTTGAATTGTGCGGTCGAAAGGTTGACTACCCTATGTTCAGTGACTGATAGTTGAATTGTGCGGTCGAAAGGTTGACTAGCCTATGTTCAGTGACTGATAGTTGAATTGTGCGGTCGAAAGGTTGACTAGCCTATGTTCAGTGACTGATAGTTGAATTGTGCGGTCGAAAGGTTGACTAGCCTATGTTCAGTGACTGATAGTTGAATTGTGCGGTCGAAAGGTTGACTAGCCTATGTTCAGTGACTGATAGTTGAATTGTGCGGTCGAAAGGTTGACTAGCCTATGTTCAGTGACTGATAGTTGAATTGTGCGGTCGAAAGGTTGACTAGCCAATGTTCAGTGACTGATAGTTGAATTGTGCGGTCGAAAGGTTGACTAGCCTATGTTCAGTGACTGATAGTTGAATTGTGCGGTCGAAAGGTTGACTAGCCTATGTTCAGTGACTGATAGTTGAATTGTGCGGTCGAAAGGTTAGCTAGCCTATGTTCAGTGACTGATAGTTGAATTGTGCGGTTGAAAGGTTGACTAGCCTATGTTCAGTGACTGATAGTTGAGTTGTGCGGTCGAAAGATTGACTAGCCTATGTTCAGTGACAGATAGTTGAATTGTGCGGTCGAAAGGTTAGCTAGCCTATGTTCAGTGACAGATAGTTGAATTGTGCGGTTGAAAGGTTGACTAGCCTATGTTCAGTGACAGATAGTTGAATTGTGCGGTCGAAAGATTGACTAGCCTATGTTCAGTGACAGATAGTTGAATTGTGCGGTCGAAAGGTTGACTAGCCTATGTTCAGTGACAGATAGTTGAATTGTGCGGTCGAAAGATTGACTAGCCTATGTTCAGTGACAGATAGTTGAATTGTGCGGTCGAAAGGTTGACTAGCCTATGTTCAGTGACTGATAGCTGAATTGTGCGGTCGAAAGGTTGACTAGCCTATGTTCAGGGACTGATAGTTGAATTGTGCGATCGAAAGGTTGACTAGCCTATGTTCAGTGACAGATAGTTGAATTGTGCGGTTGAAAGGTTGACTAGCCTCTCTGATGGTTGCCAAGGCGATGTTAGTATGGAGAAGAAAATTAAATAGAGATTAGTTTAACAGGCTGTAAATTCTTATAGATATTTGACTCATTTACGTGCTGCATTAGTATTGTTATGATAGTGATTGATTGCTTTGTTTGACTGTTGTGTATTTCGTGAAAGTAAATCAAATTATACAATTGGTTTCTTGCTGGCAATAATAAAACATTTTGATACAGTCCATTTTTATACCATACGGTAACATTTGGTCCTCCGGGCCGGATATTGCTAGCAAATCGTATAGTAACTCAAATATTGATATGCACTTGTAATGCACACAATGGTAATCATCTTATCTTCTTCAAGCCGGCATCAAGAGGGAAACCGAAGCAGCCGGAGTAAATACCAATGCAACACGAGCACCAGGCAAGAGTGATTCTATAAAGGTTAGCGATTATCTAGTTACTAGCTATTTAACCTACCTTGGCTGGCTTCCTATATTAGTAACATTGACACATTGCCTTATATCTTCTATAATTAGTCACATGCCATTCCTTTGCTCACTTTTCATTGGTGTTCCTCACTAGATATTTTATTATAACACGTTGGTGGTACAAACTGGATCATATTTATTGCTGTGCAACTGATATTATGAAAGAGCAAAATAAGAAGCAATTAATTACAGAACGAGCCGTGGCGAAAGCAAGTCTTACTCGCCTTGCCAAATTTGTTAATGAATTTCAATCTGGCTCCGAAATTTATTCAATTGAGGTAAGAGTAAAGGAATTGCCTAAAATTAGGGATAAATTTGAAGAGGCACAATTTCAATTAGAATTGTTTGAAGATCTCGAGAGTCATTCTGCTGACAGAGAAAGTTTTGAGTTACTGTACTTTAGTCTAGAAGCAACAATGGCTAAATTATTAGCTCAAAGTGCAGATGGAAATGTTGGCAACAATTCTGTTAGCCCTCCCTTGCCACATACAAGGAGCGCTATGAGGGCAATAAAACTGCCAACTCTTAAAATACATTCATTTAATGGTGATATAACCAACTTTAAGCATTTTATTGATACCTTTGAGAGTCTAGTTGTTAATAATGAAAACTTAGATGATATTCAGAGGTTTCACTACCTTCTCTCTTCACTAACAGGAGAAGCACATAATTTAATAGCTAATATTCCTGTCACAAGTTGTAATTTCAAGGTTGCATTGGAAACTATTAGCAATCGTTATGACAATTTAAGACTTATTGCTTCTGCTCATCTTGCACGTTTGTTGAGTTTACCCGCTGCTCACAAATCGTCCGCAAAGGAACTTAGGGCCTTAATAAATCAAACCATGAGTAATTTAAATGCAATCAAGGCATTAAACATAGAAATTCCATTGGAGGAATTGATAGTATCTCAACTAGCGTTAGATAAGTTGGATGTAACTATAAAGAAAGAATTTGAAGACACATTAGATTCAAATAACTTTCCTGCATTTAAGGATCTTATTACATTTCTAGAAAGAAAATGTAAATTGCTAGAAATAATCAATCCAAAACGGAATACAACTTGCCCAAGCATGTCAAATGTTAACACACAGAAAATTGTAAATCACAAACACAAATCCAGTTTTCAACAGGCTTATGCTGTTATAGCCTTAAACTGTGCACATTGTAATTCTTCACATGACTTATCAAAATGTAAGGCATTTGTTCAGGCTCCTGTATTAGAACGCAGAGCTTTTGTGAAGGATGCCAACCTGTGTTTTAACTGCTTACGATCTAGTCATATAGTCAGAAATTGTAAATCATCGAATTGTCGCACCTGTGGTAAAAGGCACCACACCTTAGTACATCTTGATGCTTCCAAACAGCAATACAGTTCCAGCAACAATGAAGGTTATTCAATTCATAATGCCTTGCACACAGATAATGGTGTAAATAGCTACTGTGCATTGAAATTTGAACCTCTTAAACACATTTTGTTGTCTACAGCATTGATTAAGGTTAAAAATGACAAGGGTATTTGGCAGACGTGTAGAGCTTTGCTAGATACTAGTTCTCAGTCATGTTTCATATCAGAGGCCTGCGTTTAGAGGTTAAGACTTAGACGACATCATGACCCTAAACCTGTTCAAGGAATTGGCAACACAGTTTCAGAAACCAAACATGGAATTTGTATCAAAGTTGGATCATTTGTAACTAACTTTGTTATGTCAGTAGATTGCTTAATTTTTCCCAAGGTGACAGAAAATCTGCCTGCAGAGAAAATTGACTGCAGTAATTGAAAATTACCTAGGAATATTTCATTTTTGATCCTAAATTTCATGAGCCCGGAAAGATAGATATTCTGTTGGGAGCAGAAGTCTGTTCATACATTCAGCTCCAAGGTAAATTACATCGTGATAGTAATCATTCTGTTTTAATGGAAACAGAGTTTGGTTGGGTACTTGCAGGAAAATATTCAGACTATGGAAGATCTTGTAATATTCCACGGCGACCGGTAGTATCATGTTTCGCTAAGACTGAAGTCAGTATACAGCGCCAATTGCAGAAATTCTGGGAGATTGAGGAGTTGAATCACACTCCAAAAACAATGGATGATAAAGCATGCGAGGCTCATTTCACTCAGAATACAACAAGAGGTTCGTCAGGAAGATTTCTGGTTCGACTTCCATTTAAAGAAGATCCTAAGAAGTTAGATGAGTCTAAGATGATGGCCACAAGAAGATTACATCAGTTAGAAAGAAAACTAATCAAGAACCAAACATTGATGGAAGATTATGTGCACTTTTTACAAGAATATGAAGCACTGGGTCACATGCAAGTGGCAAGACCCACTACAACACTTTGTTATTATATGCCTCATCATGCAGTACTTAAGGTAGACAGCTCAACTACGAAGACAAGACTAGTTTTTGACTGTTCTGCAGCTTCCAAGAATAGAATTTCATTGAATGATTTATTGTATGTTGGTCCTACTATTCAACAGGACAATTGTAATTGTTTTATCATTGTAAGATTTAGGACACATGAAGTAGCATTTACTGCTAATGTTGCCAACATGTATAGACAAATTTGGTTACATCCAGATGATCAAGTGTATCAAAGAATACTATGGAGAAGTGACCCCACAGCTCCAATACAAGAGTATCAGCTGAAGACTGTAACGTATGGTTGTTCTTCATTTCTAGCTATTCGTTGCCTGCAGCAATTGGCTCATGATGAAGCACATAAGGTTCCAAAGGCTGCTGCAATTGCATTGAATGAGTTTTATGTTGTAGACTGTATTTCAGGATGTGCAACTTTACATGAGGCACAAAAACTTCAGAAGGAATTCGTATCCATGTTATCAAAAGGTGGATTTTTGTTGCGTAAGTGGTCCAGCAATTATTCTGAGTTTTTAACTAACATCACACCAGACCAAAGAGAAACTAGTTTACCATTACAGCTTGACAAAAATGGAGTGAAAACACTTGGACTACTATGGCATTCTACTGAGGACAAGTTTCAGATTGCAAGAAGTCTTAACATTAACTGCTACGCACAAGCATTTACAAAAAGAGTAGTATTGTCAATATTTTCTGGTATGTTTGATCCCTTAGGTCTCATAAGCCCTATTGTTATTATATGCAAGATGTTTCTATAGAGGTTATGGCAAGAGAGATTAATGTGGGACCAACCCATATCAATTGGCTACAGGTTGGGAGAAGCTCCACAACCAACTTCATTTGATTGATAACATTCGCATTGATCGCAAAGTAGTTGGTTATGATTCTGTAGGCAATATAGAGTTACATGGTTTTTGCGATGCTTCAGAAAAGGCATATGGCGGATGCTTATATGTCCATTCATCAAATAAGAAAGGAGTTACATGTGTAAAACTTGTTTGTGCCAAGTCTCGAGTTGCACCACTAAAGAAATTATCACTTCCACGTTTAGAATTATGTGGTGCATTGCTTCTTGCTCGTCTATTGGAAAAAGTCAAAAAAGCACTGAACTTATCATTTAAGCACATATACTTGTGGACAGATTCTACTCTGGTATTGTCATGGTTGCCAGCACCTTCAACACAATGGAAAACTTTTGTAGCTAACAGAGTTTCTGAAATTCAAGATATTTCTGAAAATGCAGTATAGAGACATGTTCCTTCACAACACAACCCAGCAGATTTGATATCAAGGGATGTATTTCCCGAGAATCTTATAAATGACAAATTATGGTTGGAAGCACCAACTTGGTTACATGAAGAACCAAAGGTGTGGCCTGTACTCGGTACCATTTCAAACCCTCAGAAAGCTCCAGAGTTAAGAATCAAAACAACTTGTCATGTTGCAACTATTAGTGAAGATGGAATAATCACACGATTCCCCAGCCTATCCAGGTTGCAATACACTGTAGCACATGTATATAGATTTTGTAAAAATTGTGTTAAACCAAAGGCAGAAAGAATAACTGGATCTCTCACACTTACAGAGATTCAAGATTTATTGAGTAAATGCATTCAAATTGCACAGCAATAAGTATTTAGCGTAGAAGTGCAGCAACTAACAATAAAACAGGCAGTTAATCACTAACAGTCGCTTGAGATCTTTAAATCCTTTTCTCGACAGTAGAGGATTACTTAGAGTTGGTGGACGGTTAGAACACTAACCTAACGTATGATCAAAAGCATCCTCTAATTTTACCACGTCATCATTTAACCAATCTGATTATGCAGCATGAACACAAACGATTGTTGCATGCAGGTTGTCAACTTTTGTTGGCTTCTCTTAGGGAAAGATTTTGGATATTAAATGGCAGAAACAATCTTAGACATTTGATTCATAATTGCATAATATGTTATAAGCTAAAGGCAGAAATAGCAAAACAGTTAATGGGACAACTACCGCGTGCACGAGTGGAAGCAACTAAACCATTCTTGAATTGTGGCATTGATTATGCAGGGCCATTTTACATAAAGTCTAGCACTCGCAGAACAACGACAAAGGTAAAGTGTTATGTATCTTTATTTGTTTGTTTTACTACCAGAGCAGTGCACTTAGAAGTTGTGAGTAACTTGTCTACAGAAGCATTTATTGAAGAGATTTGTATCTCGACGTGGCATATGCCAGAATATTTATCATGACAATGGCACAAATTTTAAAGGTGCAAGAAGGGAGTTGAAGCAATTACAAGACTTCCTTAACTCTCAACTATATGTATATAAATGTAAATTAAATTTACCAGTCTGTAATTAACAATGTAAAACGAATCAACTTTACAAGAAAGTACAATAAAGACAGTCTGGTTTTCAAAACAGGTACCAGACTTCCCGAATTTATAATTTAAAAGTAATTAGATCACTATTTCTAGCAACTTCGAGATACACATTACATTTTTCCATCATATATCTTAAATTCGTTCTATTTTAAATAAAATCGTTGTCTCATTTTAACCAATTAAAAGATAAAGTTTATGTTATGTGGAGAGTTTTGTTAAGTCTAATGCCATATGAAAGATGTTGAACATCCACATTTAGTTCTGTTTTTAACCAAGCTTCGTTTTTGCGTTGTGTTGTTGAGAGTCTTATGTTAAAGACAATTCTTTCTCTGCTTGTTTAAGAACGTAACAGAGACAATAAAAATAGACAATATTCCATGAACTGTGTCCTTCCTTATCGTGGTTCTTATCAATATCCTGTTAAACGCAACAGAAATGTGAAATGTCAAAAACAGTTTTCTGGTAAATCAGAGTGATTATTTCAAATATACACAAGTACTCGTATATTTGGTTGTAGTAGCAGTCTTCTGTTGACAAAGTAACATTTTCTCCTTATTTCGTATCATATATGCCAAGAGAGATTAGTGTCAGGAATGCAAGTTCCGATAAAACTGTCCACCTAATAATACCGTTGTTATTTGGACCCCAAGTGTCTATTGTAACCAATTTGTCATACAATGTATAATAACTAACATTACAGAAACCGTTGTGAGATTATTCCTTGGTTATATATTTAGTACTTTTAAATATGAAATGTTGCACTCACATGATATTCTCTACTCGCTCATGTACAATTCCTACACCAACTTCATGTGAATCGAGATGATAATTAGGATTTATAATTTTCTTGTAGGTGAGTGCAAGTGGAATATGGGAACTTAGTCGCCCTTGTACGATAGTTGAACCCATTAAGAGCTACCGGCTATGTGATGGCTTGAAATGCTTGCATGACTAAAAAATAAAATAAAAATAACGTATTCCTCTTTGGTTAAAGGAAAATTCAGATAGGTACATAACAAGTAATATCTTGGAAATGGTTAATTCCACAAACAATTATACGGTCCTAAGCTGTATGGGTTATACAATGGGAATAACGTAACACTGTAAGCTTAAGGAATAGTAAGACATATTATGAACTGGTCACTATCCGATGGCTTACAATTTCGTTCTCTTTGAATGACCAAGAGGGAAACAGACATGTTCTTATTTGAGAAAATGCATTGAACATTCAAGCCAAAAACAAGAACTACATCGGAAATAAAAGAAAAGGAAAAGAGAACTTCGTTTTTACGTAGTAAGACTTTGTCCATCTTGTGGTAGACATCAGAGACTATTGCCAGAAAAATCAAGATATACAGTTCATTCGTAATTAAACTATAATAAACATATAATAATTCAATCAAAGCTATTAGAGCCATTTTCAAGATCAAGGTTGTGGAAAAGTGGTCCAGATGAAGATGAGGTTTATGGAAACCTTTCTGGGCTATCCTTGAAATATATCTAACTTAATACCTAGTTTGTTATAGCCTTTCCACTTTAGAGTTATACGGTTCACAGACAGACAGGCGGATAGACAGACAGATCGACAGACAGACAGGCAGATAGACAGACAGACCGACAGACAGGCAGATAGACAGAGAGACCGGCAGACAGACCGACAGACAGACAGGCAGATAGACAGAGAGACCGACAGACAGGCAGATAGACAGACAGACAGATAGCCAGATAGACAGACAGACCGACAGATAGCCAGATAGACAGACAGACCGACAGACAGACAGGCAGATAGACAGAGAGACCGACAGACAGGCAGATAGACAGACAGGCAGACAGACAGACAGACAGAGATGCAGGCAGATAGACAGACAGACAGGCAGATAGACAGACAAACAGATAAACAGACACACAGATAAACAGAGAGGCAGATAGACAGACTGACAGGCATACAGACAGACAGACCGACAGATAGACACACAGACAGGCAGATAGACAGACAGGCACGCAGATAGACAGATAGACAGGCAGATAGACAGACAGACAGGCAGATAGACAGACAGACAGACAGACCGACAGGCAGGGAGATAGACAGACAGACAGGCAGGCAGGGAGATAGATAGATAGACAGACAGACAGACAGGCAGATAGACAGACAGATAGACAGACACTCAGATATACAGACAGGCAGGGAGATAGACAGGCAGACAGACAGGCAGACAGATAGACAGACAGACAGATAGGGAGATAGACAGACAGCTAGACAGACAGGCAGGCAGATAGACCGACAGACAGACAGACAGGCAGGCAGGAAGATCGACAGACAGATAGACAGACAGATAGGCAGACAGGGAGGCAGATAGACAGACAGATAAACAGACAGGCAGATAGACATACAGATAGACAGATAGGCAGACAGACAGACAGACAGACAGGGAGATAGACAGACAGACAGACAGACAGGCAGATAGACAGACAGATAGACAGACAGGCAGATAGACATACAGATAGACAGACAGGCAGATAGACAGACAGGCAGACAGACAGTCAGGGAGGTAGACAGACAGATAGACAGACAGACCAGATATCAATTCTCCTTGTTTCACACAGACGGAGTACACACACATAGTCCTTTACTTAAAACTGATTACTTACTTTGAGGGAGCCTCAAAACATGTATATCCGGTGAAATCTCTATATGTGATACAATACTCCCCTTTACTTACTGTAACAGATAAAGTATGTGACTGTTAAATTTACAATCAAGCAAACAACAACGAATATCTCGGTATTAATTGATGCCAAAAAGAGGTTACTTGAAATAAGTTGTGCGCCTTATAGAGATCTGCCTTTTCTGCGTAACATGTTTTTGTTTATGAGTAGTTCAGCAAAGTTATACAAAATTCTGTCATAGCAAAGAAGACTTGAGAAGTTATTCCAAGAAAGTTCAAGACTCACATTTCACTGTTCCACCATACTATTTTCACTTATATACCATACTATTTCATTTAAAATCGTTATATTAATATTGGAGAAGATAAAAAATATGTAACACTTTTCCTTGTAGCTTAGGGTAACTGGATTTTCTTGTAAATCTTCGTATGGACTCTCTGGGAGATGTTGAACTTAAACAAAGTGTTTGATATTTATTGAATTTTACCTTATGAGCTTTGATGTTCAGACACACACACACACACACACACACACACACACACACACACACACACACACAAACACACACACACACACACAAACACACACACACACACACAAACACATACACACATACAAACACATACACCCTTAAAGCGATATTTTGGTTAAAACGTAATATTATTTCCTTAATTCCATATAAATACACAGCCGAGCTGTTTCCTTCGTCCGCGCCGTTCTTATCGACTTACTGCTAAATGATCAAACTGACAAAGTTCATGGGGAACAATTTTCCTGGTAAATTAGAGTAATTTGAAACGGACTCTGCAACACATTAGGTTGTTAAGAAAATCCAAATAGCCACTTATACAGAAATGTCCTTGTCTGCCTACGTGCAGTTATTTGAACACCCGAAACCAAAAACGAAAGAGAATAAAGCAACAACCCGAGAACTTGAGATTTAGCTGCAGCAATTTGAAAATATGCAGTCAATGTTATTAAATTAAATATATTCGCTCTAATCAAAACTGTATGCCCAACCTTTGGGAAACTGCAATTTATCGCAAAAACGCCTTTAACGTTTTCATTACACTTACCTATATTTAAGTCAAACTTTTATCGTGAACTTTTTGGAAACAGACTCCTAAGCTTGTTTCAGTCAAAAGACATTTTCTATAATTTTGTACAACTAGTAAACATTAATGTATAGCTCAAATTAAAAATTTAGGAGAGATACGATAAATTGTAGGGTCTGAGGCTCATTTCATATTACCATATCAAAAAGTGATTTATTATTCATAAATGTCTCAATAATCTAAAAACTGTTTGATATAGGACATTAAAATGTTGTATATATTATATATTCTATGCTTTGAGGGTGTGAAAGAAGTCTGTGGATTTTTTAATGTTCATAGGTGTATTCTTATATCCTTATATCTATATTTGAAAAAATCGAAAATATGTAATATGTTCCCTTATAGCTTAGAACAGCTGGATCATCATTATCTGCCGCCTGCCTCGATAGCATCTGCCTCACGTTCAAGAGGTCGCGAGTTCGAATCTCGCTTATGGTAAGTTATCCGGGTAAGGTTTTTTCCGAGGTTTTCCCTATCCTGAGAAGACGAATGTCGGGTAACTTAAAGCTCCATGGACCTCGGGCTCATTTGAGCATCATTTCACCCATTTCATTTCATTCATTCGTCCGATATGACATAATGTTGGAGGACGTTAATTAATGAAAAAAATAATCATCATCTGCCTCCATGGATTTAGGCCTTTTACCTGTTTGCAATCAGTCCGGCTTGTCTCTTGATGATTGTCAGTAAGAAAAGGTCCCCTGGCCGCGTTACGAGCGCTGCGCAGGGCAAGGAACAACAACTGGATTTTATTTCAAATCTTCGCTTGGTGTCCTTGGTATATAATGAACTTAATTATTTTAGTACTTGATCAATTTTAGATTTTGAGCTATGCTGTTCACACACACACACACACACACACACACACACACACACACACACACACACACACACTCACGCACACACGCACACACACACTACTCAATATTCCATGCGCTGTTTCCTTCCTCAGCGCCGTTCTTATCAGTTTCCTGTTAAATGATCAAAAATGATCAAAATGTCAGAGTTCGTAGGGAACAACTTTCCTGGTAAATGAGTGATTGAAACGGACACTCACTTATAGAGAAATTGCGTCTCATCTACGTGTGCTTTTGGACATTATAAACCAAAGACTAAAACGCAATAAAATGCCTGCTATTTAAGTGCATCAGTTCCGAACGATGCAGCCCAAGAATATGAAATTCAATATCCCCACTCTAGTCCACTCTTTATATGGAAGAATTTTAGAAACTGTCAATAATGACAAAAGCGACTCAAAGCATTTTCATTACAATGACGTATATAAAAGACTTGTAAAACGTTTATCGTGAATTTTTTTTAACTTCTCTACTACGTTTAGTATCACCTAAAACCAATGTCGAGTTTTCACCGGAAATGTGTTTTGAGGTCCCCTGAATAAAAAAAAAAGCCTTTCCAGAGAAAGTTTCGTGTGTCTCTGTGTGTTTGTGCCTGTATGTGAACAGAATAACTCAAAAAAACGAAAAATCGGTTAAAACCAAAGTTGGTATTTAAGCGTAATATTCTTTAAGGATGCGACACGAAGATTTTGAAGGAAATTCCTCCACCTTGCTCTACCCTTTACATGGATAATTGTTCGAAAATTTTGACTTTACGAAAATGGCTCTAACAAAATTGATTAACACGCAATATATGTATTTGGGATACTTTTATGTTTCATAAAATATATATTTTGAATTTTTAAGCTATAGCCCATGTAGTCCTGTTTACTCTGGATGATTTTTGCACAACCGGTAAACCCTAAGAGATAAACCGAACCTGAGAATACAACCTTTCAGATATTGTTAAGATACAAAATTTATATCCACATCTTTTTTCTTTTGGTGGAAGAAACTATTCCCGAGATATTCCTTGTTATTTGTGTGAGTTTTGGAATACTTAAACTTTCCTCAAATGTAACATCGTTATTCAGTTTTTTCATATCTTAGACCTGCAAAGTAAACGGAATCTCAAAGCTTTAAAACATTTGACTACCGCACAAAGTCTACTGTATTCTCATATTCCCCTTGTACCTAAAAGGAAATAAGCAATAAAATAATTTCTGCAAATGTTTATCTCAACTAACATGAAGAAAATACAGGAATAACGTTTGTAAGAATGGTTAGCACAAGAGTAGAGAAAGTCATGTGAGTGTAACACATCAGAGTTTTGGAAGTCGGAAGACATTTGGCACAAGTAGGAAACGTTAATGATTAGGCGAAAACGTGCTACACAAAAAATGTGGAACACCTAATAGCACAATTTTTTTTCAAATAACGTTTCCTCAGAAATTTGAGAATAAAACTCAAATTTATTATTTTAACCACGAAGCTTTTGAGGCGCAAAATAGTTTACAAATAAACAAAAGTCTCATGTGCTGCACTCACATGACCTTCTCTACTCTTGTACTAATTATTCATACAAACTCACCACCTCCTCCATCTTAAACGTTTTCCTACGTTTCTGAACATCTCAAGTTTGCTTGCGCAGTAAAGAACAATATGCCGGCCATTTACGCACATTTAGTGAATTTTCTAGTGAGGGTATTTACATATGTTTAAATTGAGAGGAGGAGAAGTGAAGTCAAGCAACTAACCATAAATAGAGCAGCCTACCTACCTTTAATGAAAAGTCAACTAACGCAAATTCGTTCATTTATATTCATCTAATTCATTTCCCTGAATTAAACACTACAATTATTGTTGTTATTATTCTCACTGCTTGCTGGATTAGTGGTAGTGCCAACTGTGGAAAACTTAATTAAAATGTATGTTAAAGTTCTTCACACTTTGATAATTTTAATATTAAATAGTATTAAATAAATAATTATTAATTATCTCGCGAAATATACTAAAAATATCTCTCTAGGTTTACACATGTATTACTACAGATAATTTTCTTGCAGGTAGAAGAGGACTATTAGACAATAGGCTTTGAGCGGTAATCAAATCTTTTAAAACTGGTCGCTGTATGAAGGCTTTGAAATTCGGTTCCCTTTGCATAGGCAAGAAATAAAAAAAAGTGAATAGCGATCTCCCATTTGGGAAACGAGTAAGTATTGCATAATCCACAAATAACAAGGAATATCTCCGAAATAGCTCACTCTACAATTAAAATTGTATTTGGACATAAACTGTCTATTTTAACAAGGTCTACGTTTTTCGTATAAGTAGTAAGATTTGGTCTATCTCTTACGATTTATCAGCTATGCAAAAGTAATCAAGAGCAAACAATTGATTGACAATAGCAAAGAATGAAAATTTTACATTTCATTTCCCACAAAAGATCTTAAGCATATGGCATTTTAATCAAAGTCGTTAGAGTCACTTGTGAGAAAGTGAAAATATTCGAAGAAGTTTGCATCTTAAGGGTAGTTCAGAGTGGGGGAATTTTCTTCAAAATCTTCGCGTTGCACTCCTGAAGGATATTAAACTTAAATACCAAACTTGGTGTTTAGCTACTTTTTGCTATGAGTTATGCTGTTCACAGACGCGCACACACATACACAGACACACACGGACCTCTTTTAAAAATGCCTTTTTGGGTTCTGAGAGCCTCAAAGCATATTCTTGCAGTGAAATCTCGACATCGAATTTTTGGGTGGAATACAAAACTTCTCCTAGTGGAGAAAGTAAATAAAACACGAATAGAATTACAAAAAAAAAGCTCGTATTAACCACTTTAAGTAAAATCAGTCAAAGACCTGCCCTCCAGTCAAATTCAGTTTAAGAATGCTCATTTGTTAATATGAACTTTTAAAATTGCTCATCACTTCTAACGCCACTTTCTCTATTCAGCTGTTTCTGGCTCACTGTTTCAGCTGTTTCTGAACACCAGCATGTAGCGAGTGACAGTTAAACATCTGACTGTTGACTTGGTTTCCTCTATCCCACTTGTAATTACAGCATAATTATAATGAACTATTTCTGTAAGGTTTACTATATTAACATGAAGAAGATAGTTCCGTAAGAATAACTGGCGGAATCTATACAAGGTGGAAGTTACTACTTCGGCCATACGTTTGACAGCAAAGTCGTAAAGGAGCCATTCGCCATGCTACGTAGTTTCTTTTGTTGAAACAGGAAAACATTAGCATTGCAGCTATCAAACTCCTGAGACAGGTAAACCACTTGAGACGGCTCTGGCCTGGACTGACTACTCGATAACCTTTACCCCTTCCGCCTCCACGGTGAGTCCCGCGGGCGTCGGAAAACATTTGGAAGCGGCTGTACACTGCAATAATGTACTTTCCCACAACTTAGCAACAATGCAATCCATTGAAACACTATTCTTCTTGGAAATTTAGGGCTGATATTACAGGAGACAAAAGAAACATGAACAACACTATGAGGATAACACAAAAGTATGTTGGAGGGAATATCATTGACACTTGCATTGAGGTTTGCACTTGATACAGCGTTCTGTGAAAAGTATTACAGTGTCCAGTTCCTAGTTCAGCATCACAGCGAACAGCAAGCAGTCGTGGTTATAAATGTGTCAATGTCACTTCTAGTCCAGGAAAATCTTGTCAGAACAAGAATGTGCAGCTGCTGAAGATGTACAATCTGTGTCACACTTATTCGTATCATTAGCCTTTTCCTAAATATGCAAAGTTACTATTTTGGACCTCTTTAGGAGATGTCTTGATGTAACATTTGAGTTTTTTATTAATCGATGCTTTTTAACTGATATGGTTCTCACTGTCCCATTTTATATTGGGCGTGAAAATACCATAGTTTATTTCAGAGCCTTCTTTATCACGTGCTGTAAATCTGCGACACGACATCACCGACTTTACTTCCCTTCTGGAGGAAGCTATGCTAAGGAAATTTAGACCGAAAAAATGCAACGCCCTCGGCAGGGTGTGAACCCGGGAACCAGATACTAATATGTTACACATAGACCATAGAGGATACTAAGGCTTCATCTAACAGACACTAGACCTGAAAGTTTGAGAATATTTCATTTTCTCCACTTTTCTTCTTTTTATTCCCCCATTAAAGAACACATTCCTTATGTGGAAATCTTCTTCCTTGATTGGAAGCAAATATAGAAAATGTTCTTATCTATGAATAAAGTATAGTGTATAGAAGAAGAAACAGCTCCTCTTTCTCAACTACTTGCACTTGTGAGTAGAGACAGTATTGCATTCCATCTTAAAAGTCTATACCGAGATTACATCGAGAATACACGTTTTGAGATCCCTGAATCCAAAACAGACTTCTGATGATTTCATACAGCATGACATTCTCTTGAATATTGTACAGATTACAATTGTAATCACTTATTCTTATATGTAACGTCAAGTTATAACACATACAGTGTGCGCACAAAGTCCCTATACCCATGCACTAAATTTAAAATTACGTGAGTAAATATGTTTTTTTGAGGTTGGTATATGTATTCATATTATTCTCCTGTCAGATACCCATTGTTGACGATTTCGATTGTTCGATTGTTGTCGCTCTTATGACAAAAAATCAACACATCTTGTAAATCAAATTAGCCGATGCCGAGATATTGGGAAAGAATGGCTGATACAAGTGATTACACAATTGAGGAACGCTTAGTGTCCGCTGTGTGGGTTCATGAGCGTCAAATTAATGGCAAATCAATGAAAAATGTCATGGACGATTTCGTTGCACGGTTTGTGAAAGCAACACCGACAAAGAAGGCGTTGTTAGCGTGGGAACGGAAAACATGTTTTAACGGGCAGTGTTCGCGACGCGACGAGAAGTGGAAGACCATCCACCAGACTTGGACTTTGTGCTGACGTGGAAAAATCTGTTCAACAATCTCCGGTTAAATCCTTAAGGGAACGTGCCGCAGAGTTAGGGTTCCGGAATCAACCATGAGGAAACACATTAAAGTGGATCTGGAAGTGAAGTGTTGGCATCCATTGAATGTGAATGAATTATCAGATGCTGATTTAGAGACATGTGTTAATGCTTGTGATGCTGCAACAATTCCAAAGAATGTCTGAGAAGGTAAAAGTCATGTTCACAGACAAATGTGCGATATATCGCAATTCCCATAACCGCAATGTTTATTTCTGGGGAAAAGAAAATCCAAATTGTTTCGAACAAATCGAAACATATCATGGTCTGGGCCGGAATGACACAAACTCATCTGTTTGGCCCATATTGTTTTGTTGGTCCTGTTAATCAGAACACTTATCTCCAGATGATTGGTGACTGGCTCATCCACAGCTGCAAAATGCGGGGATCTTAAACAGTGTCTGGTTTCAACATGATGGGGCGCCAGCTCACTTTGCAGTGGCTGTTCGACAACATCTGAACGCACTCTTTGGAAATCGTTGGATCTGTAGAGGATCACATGGCCTCCAAGGAGCTCTGATCTAACAACTCCAGATAATGCACTATGGGGTTACATCAAAGAGAAGGTGCGGAAGCTACAACTGGTGAACTGCAAAATGCGGTGTGAGTAACTTTCCAGACAGTGACTCCAATGATGTTGAGTGAGATGAACATGGCGGCGTACAGACAATGAATGGCGGGACACATAACCATGCTTTGGAGTCCTAACATGTAGGGAGTAACATTTAATTGCATAAATATTGGAAATTTGTACCTTTATTTCACGTCAGTTTGAATTTAATATAGGGATAGTATACTTTGTGCATGTATACATTAAAATAGCTCGGAAATTTCTAGGTGCATAGAAAGGGAGATAGAAATATCTTACTATACAAAAATGTCTATCTCTTACAGCAGCAGCTCAAAGGCTACTCCCAGAGGTTTCTGGACATGCTTTACATTTGCCATTTGACTATCTTAAACATTTCGTAATTTTATCAAAATCGGTAGAGGGAGTTTTGAAAAATTCAGTATTGTGTAAAGATCTTGCAGGTAAATTGTAGTTTGGGATAGGGAAGTTTTAGGAAATGTTCCTTGTGCATACTTGGAGGATATTACACTAAAATAACAAGATTGATATTTATGGTATTTGCCTTTTGAGAAATGTGTTCAGAACACACACACACACATACACACACATACACACACAGTCACATACACACTCACACACATACACATACAAACACACATACACACACCCACCCACACACATACACACCCACATACACACGCACACACACCTACACACATACACACGCACACACCCACACACATACACACGCACACACACCTACACACCCACACACGCACACACACCTACACACACCCACACACATACACACGCACACACACTACACACACCCACACACATACACACGCACACACACATCTACACACACACCCACATACACACACCCACACACACATACACACGCACACACACCTACACACACCTACACACACCTACACACACCCACACACATACACACGCACACACACCTACACACACCTACACCCACACACACCTACACACACCTACACACACCTACACACCTACACCCACACACACCTACACACACCTACACACACACACCTACACACACCTACACACACACCTACACACACCTACACCCACACACACCTACACACACCTACACCCACACACACCTAAACACACCTGCACCCACACACACCAACACACACACACCTACACACACCTACACCCACACACACCTACACACACCTACACCCACACACACCTACACACACCTACACATACACACGCACACACACCTACACACACCCACACACATACACACATACACTCACCCACACACACCTACACACACCTACACACACCTACACATACACACGCACACACCTACACACACCTACACACACCCACACACATACACACGCACACACACACCTACACACACCTACACCCACACACATACACACATACACACCCACACACACACCTACACACACCTACACACACATACACACACCAACACCCACACCCACACACAGACACACGCACACACACCTACACACACCCACACACATACACACATACACACACCTACACACATACACACACCCACACACACCTACACACACCTACACACACCTACACATACACACGCACACACCTACACACACCTACACACACCCACACACATACACACGCACACACACACCTACACACACCTACACCCACACACATACACACACCTACACACACCCACAAACATACAAAAACACACACCTACACACACCCACATACACACACCCACACACACCCACACACACATACACACAGCTACAAACAAATACACACCCACACACACCTACATACATACACACATACACACACCCACACACACCCACTCACACCTACACACAGCTACACACATACACACGCACACACACCTACACACAAACCTACACACATACACACTCACACACACCTACACACACCTACACACATACACACACCCACACACACCTACACACATACACACACCCACACACAACCACACACATACACAAATACACACGCACACACACCTACAAACACCTACACACATACACACGCACACACATACACACACCTACACACATACACACACATACACACACCTACACCCACACCCACACACATACACACGCACCCACCTACACACACACCCACACACATACATACACCCACACACATACACGCACCTACACACACCTACACACATACACACACCCACAAACACCTACACACACCCACACACACCTACACACATACACACACCCACATACACACACCCACACACATACACACAGCTACACACAAATACACACGCACACACACCTACACACACCTACACACATACACACATACACTCACCCACACACACCCACACACGCCTACACACACTTACACACACCCACACACATACACACGCACACACACAGCTACACACACCTACACACACCCACACACATACACACCCACACACACACACCTACACACACCTACACACACATACACACACCAACACCCACACCCACACACAGACACACGCACACACACCTACACACACCCACACACATACACACACCTACACACATACACACACCCACACACACCTACACACATACACACACCTACACACACCTACACACACCCACACACATACACACACCTGCACACACCCACACACATACAAATACACACACCTACACACACCCACATACACACACCCACACACACCTACACACACATACACACAGCTACACACAAATACACACGCACACACACCTACACACACCCACACACATACACACCTGCACACACCCACACACATACAAATACACACACCTACACACACCCACATACACACACCCACACACACCCACACACACACATACACACAGCTACACACAAATACACACGCACACACACCTACACACACCTACACACATACACACACCCACACACACCTACACACATACACACGCACACACACCTACACACACACCTACACAAATACACACACATACACACCCACATACACACCTACACACACATACACACAGCTACACACAAATACACACGCACACACACCTACACACACCTACACACATACACACACCCACACACACCTACACACACCTACACACATACACACACCTACACACACATACACACATACACACACCCACACACACACCTACACACATACACACATACACACCCACACATACTCATACATTACAACATTCAAATGAAGTTTTTGTTGGAACACAATACTTGTACATAAGTGCGTAAAAGAGACAATAGAAATAGACAATATTCCATGAGCTGCTTGCTTTCTTCCTTCAACATTGTGGTTCTTATCAATATCCTGTTGACGACACACACAGAGCTGTTAAGTAGCAGGAACAGTTTCCCTGGTAAATCAGAGTGCTTTGAAACAGACAGGAACATACTCACTCGTATTTGGAGGCTATAGCAGTTTTCAGTTGCAAGGTAACAACGTTATTTTCATTATTTTGTATCGTATCTTATGTCAACACAGATAGGCGTTAGTTACCTCTTAATGCCGTTGGGGTCATTTGGACCCAAAGTGCGTATTGTAGCCAATGTGACTGGCAACCTTAGTCATGACATTATTAACGTTACACGTTATCTCCTTGAATTGAATGAATAAATTGAGGTTTGCACAAATTAGCCCAGACACTGTAAACAATAGCAGTTCTAACATTTATTATTTTATCCCGTATAGCTATTACGGTTTTAATTACAACTACCTACAGTATTATAAATTTTCAAATGTATAACACTCAATTCGACATAAAATACAGCATTTTTCTATGATTGAAATAGAAATGCGAGGTATTAAATTCACAGGTATCTTTGCCTTCTCTGCTGGTAAGTAGGGGAAGCATTGCGTTCCACCCAAAAATTGTATATCGAGATTTCACCGCAAATGAATGTTTTGAGACCCCCTCAATCCAAAAAAAAAAAAAAAACATTTTTAGTAAAAGCTCTGTGTGTATGTGTCAGTCTGTGTGTTAATGTGTGTCTGTGGACAGTATAACTAAAAAACGAAAAGTAGGTTCAATACCAAAAGTTGGTATTTAAGTTTAATGTCTTTCAAGGAAGCGGCACATAAATTTTGAAGGAAATAGCCCCACGCTACACTACCCTTTACATGGAAAATTTGTATTTTTTTTTAAAATGGCTCTAACGATTTTGATAACATGTCATATGTTTGAGATATTTTTATGACAAATGAAATATATATTTTGAATTTTCTGGCTATAGCTCCTGTAGTCACATTTACTCTGGACGACTTTTGCATAACTGGTAAACCGTTAGAGATAGGCCAAATCATACTGCACAAAGGATGTAGATCTTGCTAAAATACACAATAATTTATGTCCAAATAAATTTTCTTGTAGGGTGAGCCATTTCGGAGATATTACTTGTTATGTGTGTGAGTTTCGGAAAACTTAAATCTTTCGTGAAATGGAACATCGTTGTTCATTTTTGTAAATGTTAAGTGTGCAAAGAGAACAGAATCTCAAAGCTTTAAAAGATTTGACTATCGCTCAAAGCCTACTGTATTCTAATATTCCTGTTACACCTACAAGGAAATAAGCAATAAGATAATTTGTACAAATGTTTATCTTAACTATCACGAAGAAGATATAGGAATAAGAGTTTGTAAGAATGGCTAGTACAAGAGTAGAGAAAGTCATGTGAGTGCAACACGTGAGATTTTTCTACTGTTCTTTCATCTAACACACGTAAGTGGAACGGCTTCAAAACCTGAAGCGGATATCTTTCACTTTTGAGGTTTGCAACTGAAAGCTTTTGCTTTTCTTTGTATTCAGGGGCATGAACGTCGGCAGACTTTTTCCCAGGGGGGGGGGGGCCAAATGTTAGAATTTTGCAATCAGATAATATTAATTCATTATTTTGTTGTCAAAAGTTATAGTATTTGTTGCAGATAACCGTATAAATTTGCCCTAAATAGAAATTGTTCTTTACATAAAAATTAAAATAATAGTCTAATAGTCAGCACATTAAGTTCATTAATTTTCCAAGGGGGGGCCGCGGCCCTCCCTTGCCCCCCCCCTTCGCGACACCCATGTTCAGGGGGTCTCAAAACATGTATTTCCGGTGAAATCTCGACATCAAATTTTTGGCTGGAATACTACTTACCAGTAGAGAAAGTAAAAATCAAGTACCAGTTACACACCAAAATGTATATTTAAGTTGAACATCAGCGACGGATGCCACAAATAGATTTTTAGTAATATCCATCAATCCAAACTACACTTTACCACAAAGCGTTATAATTTAACATTAGTAAATATCTGTGTTGGTTATAACCAGGGTCAACATTTCGTTCTCCTTGCTTCATTTGTCTAATGATGTTAGAGCGATGTTAGAGGGACATACCTGGCTCATAGTATATTAAGCGAACCTGCTTTTATCTGATAGGACATTGTTAGAGGTTATAAGTCACTTTGTATCGTTTCACAAGAGAAATATATGATTTTTGTAATTTTTGACCTGTTTGTTGCCTTTCTCTGAAATTGCTAGAATCAAGATTGAGAGCCTCAGAATCTAGAAATTGTAGGAAATCTATTGAAATATGTTTTCTCTATTCATACTTTATTAAATATCTGTTCCCGTCACTCACAACTCAATACGTCCAACTAAAGGGTTTAGGTGTATTGTAAGACACACTTGTCCTGTAAAGCACTTTGTGGTGAATCTACCTGCCACTTTTGAAGGGCGCAAATGGCCCACAGTTTCGATGCAGTCTTCCCACAACAGCAGATAGTGATTCGGCTGATATTTATATTTCATCAAGCCCAAAGTAAGAACCACTAATTTCCGCGAAATTCAAAACCAAATAGAATTCGTGAAGTGAGTTGCAAGAAATTAAAGTCAGCTAGAAATTTAAGTGGACAAAGTTGCCTTTGCTAATACGGAAAATACGTTGATAAAGAACAGTAGATATGATACAAGTTGGAGATTGCTGATGTACTGTCAGGTGAGAAGTATTACCCAGGGTTACCATATCATGATGTCAAAAAAAAAAAAAAAACTGGGGGAATTCAGTTACCGACATTTATTTTACATATTTTTCATTTCCTTTGACCTTTTTCAGAAAATCCTTTTTACAGATAATCCTGTCATAACATTGAGCACAAGTTACATTTTTCCTGTTGTACATTATGATCAACATTAACTTTACATTTTCGGCAGCGATCTGATTTCGCTCATCTGTCCACTAAACATTCTCTCTACAGTTGCATTATGTGAAGGTGTGGCAAAATAGGCGCACTCAGGGTTGCCAACATTTAAAAGTAAAATTATCGTACCAGCCACTCAAAATTATAGATTTGGATTCAAAATGATTGTACATCATAAAGCAAACGCTACAACAATAAAAATATCAGTATAATACTTATGAAAATATAAGAGTAATGATGTTTATTATATCCACTTACAAGATTGATGACCTCAACAAATATTATATTACAACTTTAGCACTTATGTTTCTCGCAGTATTCATCTGAAAGTTCAGCTCCCTCAACCGTTGCAGCATTGCACCAATTTGTTGTTGAGATGAACCTTAACATCTTCTCGGTGACTTGCAGATTTTAAGATCTTCCACGTTCTTCATAAGTTGGGGCGACAAAACATGTTCATTTAACGTATCTAGTGCCAATCTGTTTCTAACTTTGGTTTTATTAAACCCAGTTCAGAAAGAGAAAAAAAAAAAAAAAAAAAAAAAACTGTTTCACAAGAAGTGCTTCTGTAGGGCAAGGAAACCACTGATAATGCAAAGGCCGCTAGTTCTTTGAAATCAGTATTTCCACCAAGGTGACATATGTTTAACAGCACTTCAGAAGCTGTCAAGGTTCAGGCGTGTTCTTTATTTCACACGGAATAGCCCGCATTCCGAGTTTTCTACCACTTTTCTACATTGATCGTCAATTTTCTGAACAGTGTCTTCTTCATTGAGATTATCAGACCTGGGCACACTCGCAATAAGAGGATAAAGGGTAGCAGGCTTAGTAGCTATGGGGTGGAGACAGACAATGAGGACAAAAGTGGGTTATTTGTAATTAGTTTCACTTGGCTGGAGTGACAAACCAGTGAAAATGATATTTTGCTGATATCGAGCTATCATACATTCAAATTATCGTACACCCCATAATTATCGTACGAGTTGGCAACCCTGGGCGCACTACTTTCAACAGTTCTATACACTCATGTATTCGTACCATTTTTCGGCAACATTTCCCTACCAATGTGTCAGAGTTCATTTTGTGGTAAGTTTTTAAAGCACTTATTTCATCAAAGAGTACAGAGTCAATAAATATGTTCACACTTCTTAAAAATAAGTTTTTTTCCACCGGTTGCCACTGGTTCTTTATCCAGAGTTATCCATTGAAACACAGACGTACCACTGTATTGGGTCATCCAATAATAACTAACAGTATAAAAAGTATACATATCACTATCAAAGACTTTAGCTAAATTTCCATCATCGCATTTACAAATAATTTCCTTTACTTTTAAAGGGACAAAATGGTTTTCTGCCATTTGCACTTATAATTATCTTTTGGCATTCTGATCTGTATATGATATATCGGCAAAACTAGTCAGTCCAGGCTACAACAAGAACATATAGGTTTTGTTCAGTGGAAACAAAAACTTTACGGTGAAGCTTCTCTTGTTTACAGTTCACGGCGTCTTCATTTGTCGGTCTGGGTGGCTCAGTGGGTTAGACGCTGGTCTACTGATCCCATGGTCGCGGGTTCAAATCCGGCCCGGACCTATGGTTTTTAAGTGTGCTTAAAAATGACAGCTCCATATCACTAGATTTACTGTCATGTAAAAGAGCTCCTGGGGACCAAATTCCGGCACACCGGCCACGCTGATGTCATCCTGGCAATTGACAGCGTCGTTAAACAATAAAAATAATTTTTAATTTAATTCACCACAGAACACACAGAAAGAAGAGAAAGTGATGCGGCGCACAGGTGCAGTAAACTTTAAGCAGAGTTCAGCAAAGGCCCGCTAGAGTAGAGAACATACAAAGCAATTGCTAAAGGCCCGGCGTGTGAATTCATTTTCAAAATGAATTGAAGTGATAAACGAATATATTTTTCCTGCTAACTAAAAAACGGGTGGTTTCGCAAAATATTCGGAAACTGAATGGGGGGTCGGAGAAGGGTCTCAAAAACGGGTGGCCCCGGTAAAAACGGGTGATATGGTAACCCTAGTATTACCTCGATGAAGAAGACCTAGAAATAATATTCGTTACGTAATGCTTGGCCCAGTTTCTTGTGTTGATGTTGAAACATACATCTCTATGTGCAAGTTGACAAATTTAATACTTTCAGAAACAGGCTGTAACGTATTGTAATAGTGATAATACCTAATATGCAAACAGATCCACAAATTACGTTAATTTTTATCTCATTGTTATGCGGCGGTCGTTTGCCGCTCGGCCTGCTTAGTCGGTTCCTTGTGATAGGACCTGCAGGCGCGTTACGGGAACAGCGAAGTCCTTCAACAATGATGTGGTTTTCTCTTATAAATTGCTTTTATTCACGTCTATTGCATTTTATAATCACTGGTCTTTACATATTTGGTTTTATGTGGATTAAGCAAGGTAAAACAGCTTTTGATTTTTGTTGAAGATATTCCATCAGGGCTTGTTAGAAAATATATTCTTATATTTAATGAGAACAGTCAGCAATTGTTGTTTTTGATCTGTATTAAGGCTGTAACAATCCTCAAGTTTGTTACGCACAGCTGCCTATGTTAACCTCTTGCTTTTGTGGTAGTTGTAAATTAGCCAAGTAGATAATGGATTAACTTGTACCTAGCGAAATGTATATGATTATATTATATATTACGAATATGGTACCACCAAAGCAATCAGTTCATATTCCCACGCTCCTACGTTTAGTTTTAATATGACGACTTGGTGTTGTATTTTTTATCAATGGCTACAGTACAGTAAACTAGTAAACAATTGGACTTTCCTGATTTTATATTGTTAGAAACATATGTATTCTCGTTAACAACACTGGTACTGCCAGAAGCCTGTATCTCGTATCTATCAGTGCTCGATACTCCTCATCTCATACATTTACATCAATAACCGGGGAGTTCATAACCTCCTTCTGACTCGTGTTACCATTTTTCAGGTGTAATTAATTGCTTGTTATTTTCCCCAATTACTATATTTAAATAACTCCAACTTTGAATGTCAGTTTGTTTTATAAAAGGAGTGGAATTCTGGCCCTCTCCTAGTTTTCTTTAACTTGATTGGTAGACGTTCCGGCGTGACGTCTTAATTAACCAGTGGAGGCTCGGTATTACAACCTATGTAGGTTCACTCTTATATTTTAATCCGTTTTTATGTATTGCTCTAAGTTTTCGGATCCTGAGCGCCAATCATTACGGTGTTCCCAATAATTACGCCTATCGTTATGTTTATATGGGTTATAAGAAGTACCATACCACGGCCGGTCTCTATCACGTCGATTTACATGTAGATAATTTATTTGGTTATTTTTTGGGAACCGTTGATTATTTTCGGTATCAGCATTTAGCTGCGGCCCATGTGTATTTCTAAATCCCGAATAATTTCCTTACCTTGTCTTATTCTGTTCTCGGTGTTATAATTGTTTTGGAATTGTGCCCCTTCCCCACTGAATGATGGATTACCGGACCACCTTCTTTGAAACGGAGAATTTTGATGATTTTTATTATTTCTAGTTCGATCTTCATTGATGTTCTGGTTATTTGACTTTTGAGTCTAGCTGTCATTATGTTAAGTAGTACTGATGTCGCTCTTTAGGAATAGATTGGTTTTCAAATTGTGTGAGTAATTCGATAACATCAGTGAAATCTAGAGGGCTAGCCACTATTAGGCTCCGTCTGATAACAGCGGTTAAGATTTCTTGATCTGATAAAGGAGGCTCGAGTAATTCGATAACATCAGTGAATTCTAGAGGGCTAGCCACTATTAGGCTCCGTCTGATAACAGCGGTTAAGATCTCTTGATCTGATAAAGGAGGCTCGAGTAATTCGATAACATCAGTGAAATCTAGAGGCCTAGCCACTATTAGGCTCCGTCTGATAACAGCGGATAAGATCCCTTGATCTGATAAAGGAGGCTCGAGTAATTCGATAACATCAGTGAAATCTAGAGGGCTAGCCACTATTAGGCTCCGTCTGATAACAGCGGTTAAGATCTCTTGATCTGATAAAGGAGGCTCGAGTAATCGTGCTCATAAAGTAATCCGTAAGACTCGTATTAGTCAATGGATTGTACCTCCCAGTTGCTAGTTCAACACAAACACTATTTTGTCTTGCTGGGCTCCAATAACGTGCTAAAGGATGCGTAACTTTCATGTCCTGCACCTGTAGCTCTAAGCCACTGTAAGGCATTACCTATTAACGATTGTTTTATTATTATTATTATCATCATCATCATCAATTCATCAGGTACTTTTTGATTTTAAAATAATGATCAATTTCTTTTAGAAACTGCTTGGGATTATCGGTTGCTATCTTTTTTTATCAAAAATAAGCGGCGTTCTTTTGGACAAAAGGTCCTTTTTGTAAGTAATTTGGTAATTTTGTTGTGTATGTATAAAAAACCAGGGGGGAGTGAATGATGTAGGTAAACTGGTTCATCATGTCGTGTATGTATATAGATCCAGGTAGGAGTGAATGATGCAGGTAAACTGGTTGATCATGTTGTGTATGTATATAGATGCAGGTAGGAGTGAATGATGCAGGTAAACTGGTTCATCATGTTGTGTATGTATATAGATGCAGGTAGGAGTGAATGATGTAGGTAAACTGGTTCATCATGTTGTGTATGTATATAGATGCAGGTAGGAGTGAATGATGTAGGTAAACTGGTTCATCATGTTGTGTATGTATATAGATGCAGGTAGGAGTGAATGATGCAGGTAAACTGGTTCATCACGTTGTGTATGTATATAGATGCAGGTAGGATTGAATGATGCAGGTAAACTGGTTCATCATGTTGTGTATGTATATAGATGCAGGTAGGAGTGAATGATGCAGGTAAACTGGTTCATCATGTCGTGTATGTATATAGATGCAGGTAGGAGTGAATGATGCAGGTAAACTGGTTCATCATGACGTGTATGTATATAGATGCAGGTAGGAGTGAATGATGCAGGTAAACTGGTTCATCATGTCGTGTATGTGTATAGATGCCGGTAGGAGTGAATGATGTAGGTAAACTGGTTCATCATGTCGTGTATGTGTATAGATGCAGGTAGGAGTGAATGATGTAGGTAAACTGGTTCATCATGTCGTGTATGTATATAGATGCAGATAGGAGTGAATGATGCAGGTAAACTGGTTCATCATGTCGTGTATGTGTATAGATGCACGTAGGAGTGAATGATGCAGGTAAACTGGTTCATCATGTTCTGTATGTATATAGATGCAGGTAGGAGTGAATGATGTAGATAAACTGGTTCATCATGTTGTGTATGTATATAGATGCAGGTAGGAGTGAATGATGCAGGTAAACTGGTTCATCATGTTGTGTATGTATATAGATGCAGGTAGGAGTGAATGATGCAGGTAAACTGGTTCATCATGTCGTGTATGTATATAGATGCAGGTAGGAGCGAATGATGTAGGTAAACTGGTTCATCATGTTGTGTATGTCTGTGTGTAGGTATGTTAGCCCTTACATCACAGTTTTGCATACAGTCTACATATGTATCGTGTTCAACATTTACATCATCATTGTTACTTTTACCTTGTGCTTGAAGTGCTACCACTATTTTATTTAAATTGTTTACGTTTTCTTTTTCTTTGTCTAAGCGTTTTTATAGGGATTTTATTTCATTATGTATTTGCGTTTTATAGTCTCGTATTTCAAGCATGAGGTCATTTTTACAGTTAACATTTTCGGTCTTTATGGTTTCTACTTCTACATATGGTGTCTCTAAGTTCGATAATATCTGCTGCTTGTGTAGAACTATATTGTATGTGTCCGAGCATAAGTTTGTCCCTCGGCTGTGTTTGGCTATCAATTTGCTGTTTATTTCATTAATTATGTCTTCATCTTCTAATTTAAAAGTGTCTATACTTTCAGAAATTTGTCTGATTAGCTTAATTTGTTCATTACTTTTCGCAGCCACTTTATATTTCATTGCAGGTATTTCATATTTCATTTATGATTTCATCTCAGCCTTTATCTGATTTAATTGCCTCGTGAAACCAGATCTCATCTGATCCAACTGACCATTTAAATTATTAATTTGGTCAGCCATTTGAGATTTTAGTTGACTATCTCAATTCTTAATTTGGTCAAACATTTCTGATTTCATTTCTTTGAGCATTAACACCATGCTGTTCATGTCTGTTTTTTGTACACTGTTGCCTTTATCACTTGCCTGTTTGTGGTCGAATTCCATCTTAAATGATCTCGTAATTTTCCCACTTCTTAAAAGCATGCACTAACACAATAGCACTGACTTAGGTTCTAGTGTGTTCTGAATTAAGGATATCCTACTGGTTGGACGTCGTGTACAGACAAGGCCTAATCCAGAGTCTCCTTTTCTCGCAACACGGTCGTTAAGTTCCAAAATATGCAGCTGGTGTTGACGTCATCCTGTCCAAGCCTTGCCTTTCTCGTTGGGCGCCAATATGCAGCAGTCGTTTGTCGCTCTGATTCTTCTATTAACTAACAACTCATATTATAAAATTAATATGCAACAAAAATGTTGCACAATCACCAGGACCCCACCACCACCCCACCACCACCAGGACCCCACCACCAACCCACCACCACCATGACCGCACCTCCACCTCCACCACCACCACCACCACAACCACCACCACCATCACCAGAACTCCACCAGCACCACCACCACCAGGACCCCACCACCACCGCCACCACCACCATCACCAGGACTCCACCAGCACCACCACTACAACCAGGATCCCACTACCACCACCAGGACCCCACCACCAACCCACCACCACCAGGACCGCACCATCACCACCACCACCACTACCAGGACCCCACCACCACCCCACCACCACCAGGACCGCACCACCACCACCACCAGGAACGCACCACCTCCACCACCACCACTATCAGGACCCCACCACGACCACCACCACCACCAGGACCCCACCACCCACCACCACCACCAGGACCGCACCACCACCACCACCACTACCAGGACCCCACCACCACCACCACCACCAGGACCCCACCACCAACCCACCACCACCAGGACCACACCACCACCACAACCACCACCACTACCAGGATCCCACCACCATCACCACCACCACCAGGACCCCACCACAACCCCATCACCACCAGGACCGCACCATCACCACCACCACTACCACGACGCCGCCACCAATCCACTCCCACCCTACCAGCACTACCAGGGCCTCACCACCAACTCACCACCCCCACCAGCCCCACCACCACCAGGACCGCACCACAAACCCACCACCACCACCAGGATCCCAACACCACCCCACCAGCACCACCAGGACCCCACCACCACCAGGACCCCACCATCACCACCACCACCACTATCACCATCACCACCACCACTATCACCACCACCACCACCTCCACCACCCCACCACCACAACGCGTGGTTAAGCCCTAAAGGGGCAGGTACGCGATTGACAGACACACGTTGGGCTGTTCTCAGCCTGTCAATAGTGGCATGGTATGGTATGATATTGTAGTCGTTCTTTTGATTCTGATGAAGGCCATGGAGCCTACAATGGCCGAATGCTCAATGTTTCTAATTATCACACGGCTGAGGTACCTTGATTAAAAATGATATATGTTTGAGATATTCTTATGACAAATGAAGTGCATATTTTGAATTTTCTAGCTAAGAGAGCTGTTTGTTTTGTTTTTGTGTTAAGGCTGCTAAGAGAACGGCATCTCAAAGCTTTAAAACAGTTTATCCTCAAAGCTT
This sequence comes from Tenodera sinensis, assembly GCA_030765045.1. NCBI lineage: Eukaryota > Metazoa > Arthropoda > Insecta > Mantodea > Mantidae > Tenodera > Tenodera sinensis. Next base: position 74,796,962 of record CM060974.1, on the reverse strand, counting down.
ACTGTGTTCTAATATTCCACTTGTATCTACAAGAAAATAAGCAATAAGATAATTTCTGTAAATGTTTATGTCAACTAAAATGAAGAAGATATAGGAATAAGAGTTTGTAGGAATGATTAGTACAAGAGTAGAGAAAGTCTTGTGAGTGTAACACACAAGATTTTTTGGATAGTAAGATTGTTTCTATGTCTTACGGCTTACAGTTATTCGAAAGTCATCCAGAGTAAACAGGACTACATAGGCTACGCCCAGAAAATTCAAAATATACATTTCATTTATCATAAAAATATCTTAAAACTGTACCATTTTAAACAAAATCGTTAGAGTCATTTTCAAGAAAATCTAAATTTCGGTAAATTTTGTATGTAAAGGGTAGTTTAGGGGGGGACCATTTTCTACAAAATCTTAGCGTCGCAGCCTTGAAACGCATTAAGTGTGAATACCTACTTCGCTTTTTAACCGAATTTTGGTTTTTAAGTTATACTGTTCACAGGCTGACAGACACACACACATACACACAGATACACACCGACATACGGACACACACGCGCACACATACACATATAAGCACATGCGCAGACACACCCATACACAGGCACACACATAGACAGACACACACAGACACGCGCGCACACACACACAGATACACGCGTACATACACACAGACAGACACACAGACACACACATACACACACACGCACGGAAGATTTTGTAATTTTTATTTATTCAGGGAGCCTGAAAATATATTTCCAGTGAAATTTCGACATCGAATTTTTGGGTGGAATACAATTTTTCCTCTACTTGCCTGTGGAGAAAATAATAATAAAGTACAGCGGTAACATTAATAAGAAACAAAGAAATGCCAATCAAACACTACGCGCCCTCATGTTTGTATGTATTTTGTTGCGGCAAGTTACAATCTGTAGTCCGTAATGTTTTACGATAGTAGCATATACAGGAGCAAGTTTATTACCTGGAAAATAAAGTCCTGTAAGTAAAGTGGAAAATATTCCAAGACTGTGTCTCTATATTATCACACGCTGCACACGCTAGTTGAAGCCTGGGCATTTCCTCTGCCCTCCGCTCGCTCTTCGTACAAGCAGAACAACGCCACTGACTGGATTTACCCCGGTGATTCCTGCAACACTTTTAACTCAGGAAGGTTTATCTACTTACCGACTGGAGTGGGCCACTTGGTATAACACATGTTTAAGTATTTTACATGACAGATATATCTTGAGTGTTTTGGGGATATTCTGTGAAGTCCTTCTAGTTTTCTAGCATTTGTCACTTCCGAAATGTTGGTTATTATTGGTTTCAATTATCAACACTTTGTGAGTTTCAAAGTTCAGTTTTTACTGTCAGTTCACTATTGTTATTCAGTTCCACCTTCATTGTGTGCTGAAGTTTGTAACTGTACTCTGTTGACAAGTGTTGTTTGTTTTACAGGATGACGTCAGCAGTGTTGCGCTACTTCCTTACAGCAAGTTTGGTTATCTCGACCGTCTCGTCAGCCACGTGTCCTGAAGGTTGTAACTGTACAGAGATCACATACGTCGAGTGTAGGGATGTCCCTCTGGCCCACTTAGCAACGTCAACCTTCAAATTACCTGATGCCTCATTGGTACAAAGAGTCTCTCTTATCCATAACAACATCTCTGTGATACATGCAAAATTCTTGTCAGAACTGAATGGTTTGGTAAGGTTGGCCATTACTCACAATGAAATGAGAGAGCTTCCCGCAGGACTCTTTGACCATCTTAAGAACTTGACCAACCTCCGGCTCTACAGTAATAAACTTTCCACCTTATGTGCTCATCTATTTACCAACTTACAGAATCTTGTGTATCTGGACTTAAGCGATAACCATTTAACTGAAATTCAACCAAACACATTTGCCTCACAACGTAAACTTCGATTTCTTCGATTGAACAGCAACAGGATACACAAGATAACAAAAGACAGTTTCAGTGGACTACGTAACGTCAAGGTTCTTTACTTGTCTTACAACCAAATACAAGAGCTGGAGGAAGATCTATTTGAACACCTAGAATCACTAATATTCTTGTACTTAGATAACAATCGCATTTCTCAACTTCATGGAGCGGTTTTCTGTCGGTTGGAATTAGAATATCTCATTTTAGACAATAATAACATCACTAATATTACCGACCGACTTTTTACTGGTTCTCCATCATTTAGGGTGATAGATCTCAGTTACAACTCAATATCTGAGATATCTAGTGAGGCATTCTCCGGACAGGTCAACCTTACCATTCTTGACTTAGATAACAACAGACTACATCATCTTGATGTAGATCTGTTTCAAGGATTGGAGGAACTTCTTTTTCTGGATCTCAGTTACAACAATTTAACAACAATTGAACCAGGAACATTTGAACATCTGAAAACTCTTGATATTATACACATTCACAATAATCCTCTCAGGTGCAACTGTTACCTCAACCAAACACTTCTACAGTGGGAAGAGGAAAATGTTGAAGTACGAGCACCATCCTGTGTTGCTCCTGAAGAACAAGACGCGGCCTGTAGTGGTTCCTCCTCCTCAAGAGTAACCAACAATGTTCGTCTACTGATATTAGTTTGTGTTGTATTATCACTGTTAGCAAATATATGAAGTCGTGTAACTTCATGTCAAACAATGTATATTTGCATATAAAGTATTAATATATATGAATACACACAATGTACAAATAGACACATCAATAAACATTACAAGTAATCTCCAGAATCATTAATCCTTATTCCTAAACGATCCAGGGAATTAAATCACTTGCTGAGATGTGCCAGACCGTACCTGAGTATCATACCTGAGTATCATACCTGAGTATCACACCTGATTATCATACCTGAGTATCATACCTGAGTATCATACCCGAGTATCATACCTGAGTATCATACCTGAGAATCATACCTATCATACCTTGAGTATCATACCTGAGTATCATACCTGAGTATCATACCTGAGTATCATACCTGAGTATCATACTGAGTATCATACCTCAGTATCATACCTGAGTATCATACCTGAGTATCATACCTTGAGTATCATACCTGAGTATCATACCTCAGTATCATACCTGAGTATCATACCTGAGTATCATACCTGAGTATCATACCTGAGTATCATACCTGAGTGTCATTCCTGAGTATAATACCTTGGGTCTCATACCTGAGTATCATACCTGAGTATCATACCTGAGTATCATACCTGAGTATCATACCTGAGTATCATACCTGAGTATCATACCTCAATATCATACCTCAATATCATACCTCAGTATCATACCTGAGTATAATACCTGAGTATCATACCTGAGTATCATACCTGAGTATCATACCTGAGTATCATACCTGAGTAACATACCTGAGTATCATACCTGAATATCATACCTGAATATCATACCTGAGTATCATACCTGAGTATCATACCTGAGTATCATACCTGAGAATTATACATATCATACCTTGAGTATCATACCTGAGTATCATCCCTGAGTATCATACCTGAGCATCATACCTGAGTATCATACCTGAGTATCATACCTGAGTATCATACCTGAGTATCATACCTGAGTATCATACCTGAGTATCATACCTGAGTATCATACCTGAGTATCATACCTGAGTATCATACCTGAGTATCATACCTGAGTATCATACCTGAGTATCATACCTGACTATCATACCTGACTATCATACCTGAGTTTCATACCTGAGTATCATACCTGAGTATCATACCTGAGTATCATACCTGAGTATCATACCTGAGTATCATACATGAGTATCATACCTGAGTATCATACCTGAGTATCATACCTGAGTATCATACCTGAGTATCATACCTGAGTAAAATACCCGAGTATCATACCTGAGTAACATACCTGAGTATCATACCTGACTATCATACCTGAGTATCATACCTGAGTATCATACCTGAGTATCATACCTGAGTATCACACATGAGTATCATACCCGAGTATCATACCTGAGTATCATACCTGAATATCGTACCTGAGTATCACACCTGAGTATCATACCCGAGTATCATACCTGAGTATCACACATGAGTATCATACCTGAGTATCATACGTGACTATCATACCTGAGTATCATACCTGAGTATCGTACCTGAGTATCACACATGAGTATCATACCCGAGTATCATACCTGAGTATCATACCTGAGTATCATAAATGAGTATCACACATGAGTATCAAACCCGAGTATCATACCTGAGTATCATACCTGAGTATCACACATGAGTATCATACCTGAGTATCATACCCGAGTATCATACCTGAGTATCATACCTGAGTATCATACCTGAGCATCACACCTGAGTATCATACCCGAGTACCATACCTGAGTATCACACATGAGTATCATACCTGAGTATCATACCTGAGTATCATACCTGAGTATCATACCTGAGTATCATACCTGAGTATCACACATGAGTATCATACCCGAGTATCATACATGAGTATCATACCTGAGTATCATACCTGAGTATCATACCTGAGTATCATACCCGAGTATCATACCTGAGTATCACACATGAGTATCATACCTGAGTATCATACCTGAGTATCATACCTGAGTATCATACCTGAGTATCATACCTGACTATCATACCTGAGTATCATACCTGAGTATCATACCTGAGTATCATACCTGAGTATCATACCTGACTATCATACCTGACTATCATACCTGAGTTTCATACCTGAGTATAATACCTGAGTATCATACCTGAGTATCATACCTGAGTATCATACCTGAGTATCATACATGAGTATCATACCTGAGTATCATACCTGAGTATCATACCTGAGTATCATACCTGAGTATCATACCTGAGTAAAATACCCGAGTATCATACCTGAGTAACATACCTGAGTATCATACCTGACTATCATACCTGAGTATCATACCTGAGTATCATACCTGAGTATCATACCTGAGTATCACACATGAGTATCATACCCGAGTATCATACCTGAGTATCATACCTGAATATCGTACCTGAGTATCACACCTGAGTATCATACCCGAGTATCATACCTGAGTATCACACATGAGTATCATACCTGAGTATCATACGTGACTATCATACCTGAGTATCATACCTGAGTATCGTACCTGAGTATCACACATGAGTATCATACCCGAGTATCATACCTGAGTATCATACCTGAGTATCATACCTGAGTATCACACATGAGTATCAAACCCGAGTATCATACCTGAGTATCATACCTGAGTATCACACATGAGTATCATACCTGAGTATCATACCCGAGTATCATACCTGAGTATCATACCTGAGTATCATACCTGAGCATCACACCTGAGTATCATACCCGAGTACCATACCTGAGTATCACACATGAGTATCATACCTGAGTATCATACCTGAGTATCATACCTGAGTATCATACCTGAGTATCATACCTGAGTATCACACATGAGTATCATACCCGAGTATCATACATGAGTATCATACCTGAGTATCATACCTGAGTATCATACCTGAGTATCATACCCGAGTATCATACCTGAGTATCACACATGAGTATCATACCTGAGTATCATACCTGAGTATCATACCTGAGTATCATACCTGAGTATCAAACCCGAGTATCATACCTGAGTATCACACATGAGTATCATACCTGAGTATCATACCTGAGTATCATACATGAGTATCATACTTGAGTATCATACCTGAGTATCATACCTGAGTATCATACCCGAGTATCATACCTGAGTATCATACCTGAGTATCACACATGAGTATCATACCCGAGTATCATACCTGAGTATCATACCTGAGTATCATACCTGAGTATCATACCTGAGTATCATACCTGAGTATCATACCTGAGTATCATCCCTAAGTATCACACATGAGTATCATACCCGAGTATCATACCTGAGTATCATACCTGAGTATCATACCTGAGTATCATACCTGAGTATCATACCTGAGTATCATACCTGAGTATCATACCTGAGTATCATACCTGAGTATCACACATGAGTATCATACCCGAGTATCATACCTGAGTATCATACCCGAGTATCATACCTGAGTATCATACCTGAGTATCATCCCTAAGTATCACACATGAGTATCATACCCGAGTATCATACCTGAGTATCATACCTGAGTATCATACCTGAGTATCATACCTGAGTATCATACCTGAGTATCATACCTGAGTATCATACCTGAGTATCATACCTGAGTATCATACCTGAGTATCATACCTGAGTATCACACATGAGTATCATACCCGAGTATCATACCTGAGTATCATACCCGAGTATCATACCGGAGTATCATACCTGAGTATCATACCTGAGTATCATACCTGAGTATCACACATGAGTATCATACCTGAGTATCATACCTGAGTATCATACCTGAGTATCATACCTGAGTATCATACCTGAGTATCATACCTGAGTATCATACCTGAGTATCATACCCGAGTATCATACCTGAGTATCATACCTGAGTATCATACCTGAGTATCATACCTGAGTATCACACATGAGTATCATACCCGAGTATCATACCTGAGTATCATACCCGAGTATCATACCTGAGTATCATACCTGAGTATCATACCTGAGTATCATACCCGAGTATCATACCTGAGTATCATACCTGAGTATCATACCTGAGTATCACACATGAGTATCATACCCGAGTATCATACCTGAGTATCATACCTGAGTATCATACCTGAGTATCATACCTGAGTATCATACCCGAGTATCATACCTGAGTATCACACATGAGTATCATACCTGAGTATCATACCTGAGTATCATACCTGAGTATCATACCTGAGTATCATACCCGAGTATCATACCTGAGTATCACACATGAGTATCATACCTGAGTATCATACCTGAGCATCATACATGAGTATCATACCTGAGTATCATACCTGAGTATCATACCTGAGTATCATACCTGAGTAATATACCCGAGTATCATATCTGAGTATCATACCTGAGTATTATACCTGAGTATCATACCTGAGTATCATACCTGAGTATCATACCTGAGTATCATACCCGAGTATCATACCTGAGTATCACACATGAGTATCAAACCTGAGTATCATACCTGAGTATCATACCTGAGAATCATACCTGAGTATCATACCTGAGTATCATACCTGACTATCATACCTGAGTATCATACCTGAGTATCATACCTGAGTATCATACCTGAGTATCATACCTGAGTATCATACCCGAGTATCATACCTGAGTATCATACCCGAGTATCATACCCGAGTATCATACCTGAGTATCATACCTGAGTATCATACCTGAGTATCACACATGAGTATCATACCCGAGTATCATACCTGAGTATCATACCTGAGTATCATACCTGAGTATCATACCCGAGTATCATACCTGAGTATCATACCTGAGTATCACACATGAGTATCATACCCGAGTATCATACCTGAGTATCATACCTGAGTATCACACATGAGTATCATACCTGAGTATCATACCTGAGTATCACACATGAGTATCATACCTGAGTATCATACCTGAGTATCATACCTGAGTATCATACCTGAGTATCATACCTGAGTATCACACATGAGTATCATACCCGAGTACCATACCTGAGTATCACAAATGAGTATCATACCTGAGTATCATACCTGAGTATCATACCTGAGTATCATACCTGAGTATCATACCTGAGTATCACACATGAGTATCATACCCGAGTACCATACCTGAGTATCACACATGAGTATCATACCTGAGTATCATACCTGAGTATCATACCTGAGTATCATACCTGAGTATCATACCTGAGTATCATACCTGAGTATCATACCTGAGTATCATACCTGAGTATCATACCTGAGTATCATACCTGAGTATCACACATGAGTATCATACCCGAGTACCATACCTGAGTACCATATCTGAGTATCATACCTGAGTATCATACCTGAGTATCACACATGAGTATCATACCCGAGTACCATACCTGAGTATCACACATGAGTATCATACCTGAGTATCATACCTGAGTATCATACCTGAGTATCATACCTGAGTATCATACCTGAGTATAACACCTGAGTATCATACCCGAGTATCATACCTGAGTATCACACATGAGTATCATACCTGAGTATCATACCTGAGTATCATACCTGAGTATCATACCTGAGTATCATACCTGAGTATCATACCTGAGTATCACACATGAGTATCATACCCGAGTACCATACCTGAGTATCACACATGAGTATCATACCTGAGTATCATACCTGAGTATCATACCCGAGTATCATACCTGAGTATCATACCTGAGTATCACACATGAGTATCATACCCGAGTATCATACCTGAGTATCATACCTGAGTATCATACCTGAGTATCATACCTGAGTATCATACCTGAGTATCATACCTGAGTATCATACCTGAGTATCATACCTGAGTATCATACCTGAGTATCATACCCGAGTATCATACCTGAGTGTCATACCTGAGTATCATACCTGAGTATCATACCTGAGTATCATACCTGAGTATCATACCTGAGTATCATACCTGAGTATCATACCTGAGTGTCATTCCTGAGTATAATACCTTGGGTCTCATACCTGAGTATCATACCTGAGTATCATACCTGAGTATCATACCTGAGTATCATACCTGAGTATCATACCTGAGTATCATACCTGAGTATCATACCTGAGTATCATACCTCAATATCATACCTCAATATCATACCTCAGTATCATACCTGAGTATAATACCTGAGTATCATACCTGAGTATCATACCTGAGTATCATACCTAAGTATCATACCTGAGTAACATACCTGAGTATCATACCTGAATATCATACCTGAATATCATACCTGAGTATCATACCTGAGTATCATACCTGAGAATCATACATATCATACCTTGAGTATCATACCTGAGTATCATCCCTGAGTATCATACCTGAGCATCATACCTGAGTATCATACCTGAGTATCATACCTGAGTATCATACCTGAGTATCATACCTGAGTATCATACCTGAGTATCATACCTGAGTATCATACCTGAGTATCATACCTGAGTATCATACCTGAGTATCATACCTGAGTATCATACCTGACTATCATACCTGACTATCATACCTGAGTTTCATACCTGAGTATCATACCTGAGTATCATACCTGAGTATCATACCTCAGTATCATACCTGAGTATCATACCTGAGTATCATACCTGAGTATCATACCCGAGTATCATACCTGAGTAAAATACCCGAGTATCATACCTGAGTAACATACCTGAGTATCACACCTGACTATCATACCTGAGTATCATACCTGAGTATCATACCTGAGTAACATACCTGAGTATCATACCTGAGTATCATACCTGAGTATCACACATGAGTATCATACCCGAGTATCATACCTGAGTATCATACCTGAGTATCATACCTGAGTATCATACCTGAGGATCATACCTGAGTATCATACCTGAGTATCATACCTGAGTATCATACCTGAGTATCATACCTGAGTATCATACCTGAGTAAAATACCCGAGTATCATACCTGAGTAACATACCTGAGTATCATACCTGAGTATCATACCTGAGTATCATACCTGAGTATCATACCTGAGTAACATACCTGAGTATCGTACCTGAATATCATACCTGAATATCATACCTGAGTATCATACCTGAGTATCATACCTGAGTATCATACCTGAGAATCATACATATCATACCTTGTGTATCATACCTGAGTATCATCCCTGAGTATCATACCTGAGCATCATACCTGAGTATCATACCTGAGTATCATACCTGAGTATCATACCTGAGTATCATACCTGAGTATCATACCTGAGTATCATACCTGAGTATCATACCTGAGTATCATACCTGAGTATCATACCCGAGTATCAAACCTGAGTATCATACCTGAGTATCATATCTGAGTATCATACCTGAGTATCATACCTGAGTATCATACCTGAGTATCATACCTGAGTATCATACCCGAGTATCATACCTGAGTATCATACCTGAGTATCATACCTGAGTATCACACATGAGTATCATACCCGAGTACCATACCTGAGTATCATACCCGAGTATCATACCTGAGTATCATACCTGAGTATCATACCTGAGTATCACACATGAGTATCATACCCGAGTATCATACCTGAGTATCATACCTGAGTATCATACCCGAGTATCATACCTGAGTATCATACCCGAGTATCATACCTGAGTATCACACATGAGTATCATACCTGAGTATCATACCTGAGTATCATACCTGAGTATCATACCTGAGTATCATACCCGAGTATCATACCTGAGTATCACACATGAGTATCATACCTGAGTATCATACCTGAGTATCATACATGAGTATCATACCTGAGTATCATACCTGAGTATCATACCTGAGTATCATACCTGAGTATCATACCCGAGTATCATATCTGAGTATCATACCTGAGTATTATACCTGAGTATCATACCTGAGTATCATACCCGAGAATCATACCTGAGTATCAGACATGAGTATCATACCAGAGTATCATACCTGAGTATCATACCTGAGTATCATACCTGAGTATCATACCTGAGTATCATAACTGAGTATCATACCTGAGTATCATACCTGAGTATCATACCTGAGTATCATACCTGAGTATCATACCTGAGTATCATACCTGACTATCATACCTGACTATCATACCTGAGTTTCATACCTGAGTATCATACCTGAGTATCATACCTGAGTATCATACCTGAGTATCATACCTGAGTATCATACCTGAGTATCATACCTGAGTATCATAACCGAGTATCATACCTGAGTAAAATACCCGAGTATCATACCTGAGTAACATACCTGAGTATCATACCTGACTATCATACCTGAGTATCATACCTGAGTATCATACCTGAGTAACATACCTGAGTATCATACCTGAGTATCATACCTGAGTATCACACATGAGTATCATACCCGAGTATCATACCTGAGTATCATACCTGAGTATCATACCTGAGTATCATACCTGAGTATCATACCTGAGTATCATACCTGAGTATCATACCTGAGTATCATACCTGAGTATCATACCTGAGTATCATACCTGAGTAAAATACCCGAGTATCATACCTGAGTAACATACCTGTGTATCATACCTGAGTATCATACCTGAGTATCATACCTGAGTATCATACCTGAGTAACATACCTGAGTATCATACCTGAATATCATACCTGAATATCATACCTGAGTATCATACCTGAGGATCATACCTGAGTATCATACCTGAGAATCATACATATCATACCTTGTGTATCATACCTGAGTATCATCCCTGAGTATCATACCTGAGCATCATACCTGAGTATCATACCTGAGTATCATACCTGAGTATCATACCTGAGTATCATACCTGAGTATCATACCTGAGTATCATACCTGAGTATCATACCTGAGTATCATACCTGAGTATCATACCTGAGTATCATACCTGAGTATCATACCTGACTATCATACCTGAGTTTCATACCTGAGTATCATACCTGAGTATCATACCTGAGTATCATACCTGAGTATCATACCTGAGTATCATACCTGAGTATCATACCTGAGTATCATACCCGGGTATCATACCTGAGTATCATACCTGAGTATCATACCTGAGTATCATACCTGAGTATCACACATGAGTATCATACCCGAGTATCATACGTGAGTATCATACCCGAGTATCATACCTGAGTATCATACCTGAGTATCATACCTGAGTATCACACATGAGTATCATACCCGAGTATCATACCTGAGTATCATACCTGAGTATCATACCTGAGTATCATACCTGAGTATCATACCCGAGTATCAAACCTGAGTATCACACATGAGTATCATACCTGAGTATCATACCTGAGTATCATACCTGAGTATCATACCTGAGTATCATACCCGAGTATCATACCTGAGTATCACACATGAGTATCATACCTGAGTATCATACCTGAGTATCATACATGAGTATCATACCTGAGTATCATACCTGAGTATCATACCTGAGTATCATACCTGAGTATCATACCTGAGTATCATACCCGAGTATCATATCTGAGTATCATACCTGAGTATTATACCTGAGTATCATACCTGAGTATCATACCCGAGTATCATACCTGAGTATCAGACATGAGTATCATACCAGAGTATCATACCTGAGTATCATACGTGAGTATCATACCTGAGTATCATACCTGAGTATCATACCTGAGTATCATACCTGAGTATCATACCTGAGTATCATACCTGACTATCATACCTGAGTATCATACCTGAGTATCATACCTGAGTATCATACCTGAGTATCATACCTGAGTATCATACCCGAGTATCATACCTGAGTATCATACCCGAGTATCATACCCGAGTATCATACCTGAGTATCATACCTGAGTATCATACCTGAGTATCACACATGAGTATCATACCCGAGTATCATACCTGAGTATCATACCTGAGTATCATACCTGAGTATCATACCCGAGTATCATACCTGAGTATCATACCTGAGTATCACACATGAGTATCATACCCGAGTATCATACCTGAGTATCATACCTGAGTATCACACATGAGTATCATACCTGAGTATCATACCTGAGTATCACAGATGAGTATCATACCTGAGTATCATACCTGAGTATCATACATGAGTATCATACCTGAGTATCATACCTGAGTATCACACATGAGTATCATACCCGAGTACCATACCTGAGTATCACACATGAGTATCATACCTGAGTATCATACCTGAGTATCATACCTGAGTATCATACCTGAGTATCATACCTGAGTATCACACATGAGTATCATACCCGAGTACCATACCTGAGTATCACACATGAGTATCATACCTGAGTATCATACCTGAGTATCATACCTGAGTATCATACCTGAGTATCATACCTGAGTATCATACCTGAGTATCATACCTGAGTATCATACCTGAGTATCATACCTGAGTATCATACCTGAGTATCACACATGAGTATCATACCCGAGTACCATACCTGGGTATCATATCTGACTATCATACCTGAGTATCATACCTGAGTATCACACATGAGTATCATACCCGAGTACCATACCTGAGTATCACACATGAGTATCATACCTGAGTATCATACCTGAGTATCATACCTGAGTATCATACCTGAGTATCATACCTGAGTATAACACCTGAGTATCATACCCGAGTATCATACCTGAGTATCACACATGAGTATCATACCTGAGTATCATACCTGAGTATCATACCTGAGTATCATACCTGAGTATCATACCTGAGTATCATAACTGAGTATCACACATGAGTATCATACCCGAGTACCATACCTGAGTATAACACATGAGTATCATACCTGAGTATCATACCTGAGTATCATACCCGAGTATCATACCTGAGTATCATACCTGAGTATCACACATGAGTATCATACCCGAGTATCATACCCGAGTATCATACCTGAGTATCATGCCTGAGTATCATACCTGAGTATCATACCCGAGTATCATACCTGAGTATCATACCTGAGTATCACACATGAGTATCATACCCGAGTATCATACCTGAGTATCATACCTGAGTATCACACATGAGTATCATACCTGAGTATCATACCTGAGTATCACACATGAGTATCATACCCGAGTATCATACCTGAGTATCATACCTGAGTATCATACCTGAGTATCATACCTGAGTATCATACCCGAGTATCATACCTGAGTACCATACCTGAGTATCATACCTGAGTATCATACATGAGTATCATACCCGAGTATCATACATGAGTATCATACCTGAGTATCATACCCGAGTATCATACCTGAGTATCACACATGAGTATCATACCCGAGTATCATACCTGAGTATCATACCTGAGTATCACACATGAGTATCATACCTGAGTATCATACCTGAGTATCACAGATGAGTATCATACCCGAGTATCATACCTGAGTATCATACCTGAGTATCATACCTGAGTATCATACATGAGTATCATACCCGAGTATCATACCTGAGTATCATACCTGAGTATCATACCCGAGTATCATACCTGAGTATCACACATGAGTATCATACCCGAGTATCATACCTGAGTATCATACCTGAGTATCATACCTGAGTATCATACCTGAGTATCATACCTGAGTATCATACCTGAGTATCATACCTGAGTATCATACCTGAGTATCACACATGAGTATCATACCCGAGTATCATACCTGAGTATCATACCTGAGACAGCTTCTTGTGCTTTAACTGTCACATTCCCATAAATATAGTGTACACTATTCCTGAATAAGTGTTGAAGTTACGAGCAGATTCAAATATCCAAGTCAAATTTCTTTACAGTTTCTGAAAGCCCTAAGCTGGACCATTTAAACGCCACCTCGTTTATTTAAATTGAACTATTACAACTCAAAATATGGCCAAAATAAACTTTACACTAATTCTGAATAATTGTTGCAGTTACGCGCAGACTCTAATAGCTAAGTCAACTTACTTTACAGTTTCTGAAAGCCCTCAGCTGGACCATTTATACGTCACCTCGTTTGTTTAAATTGAACTATTACAACTCAAAATATGGCCAAAATAAACTTTACACTAATTCTGAATAATTGTTGCAGTTACGCGCAGACTCTAATAGTTAAGTCAACTTACTTTACAGTTTCTGAAAGCCCTCAGCTGGACCATTTATACGTCACCTCGTTTGTTTAAATTGAACTATTACAACTCAAAATATGGCCAAAATAAACTTTACACTAATTCTGAATAATTGTTGCAGTTACGCGCAGACTCTAATAGCTAAGTCAACTTACTTTACAGTTTCTGAAAGCCCTCAGCTGGACCATTTATACGCCACCTCGTTTGTTTAAATTGAACTATTACAACTCAAAATATGGCCAAAATAAGCTTTACACTAATTCTGAATAATTGTTGCAGTTACGCGCAGACTCTAATAGCTAAGTCAACTTACTTTACAGTTTCCTAAAGCCCTAAGCTGGACCATTTATACGTCACCTCGTTTGTTTAAATTGTACTAACACAACTCAAAATATGGCCAAAATAAGCTTTACACTAATTCTGAATAATTGTTGCAGTTACGTGCAGACTCAAATATCCAAGTCAACTTTCTTTACAGTTTCTGAAAGCCCTAAGCTGGACCATTTAAACGCCACCTCGTTTATTTAAATTGAACTATTACAACTCAAAATATGGCCAAAATAAGCTTTACACTAATTCTGAATAATTGTTGCAGTTACGGGCAGACTCAAATAGCTAAGTCAACTTTCTTTACAGTTTCTGAAAGCCCTAAGCTGGACCATTTATACGTCACCTCGTTTGTTTAAATTGAACTATTACAACTCAAAATATGGCCAAAATAAACTTTACACTAATTCTGAATAATTGTTGCAGTTACGCGCAGACTCTAATAGCTAAGTCAACTTACTTTACAGTTTCTGAAAGCCCTAAGCTGGACCATTTATACGTCACCTCGTTTGTTTAAATTGAACTATTACAACTCAGAATATGGCCAAAATAAACTTTACACTAATTCTGAATAATTGTTGCAGTTACGCGCAGACTCTAATAGCTAAGTCAACTTCCTTTAAAGTTTCTGAAAGTTCTAAGCTAGACCATTTATACGTCACCTCTTTTACTCAAATTGGACGATTACAACACAAAATATGGCCAAAATAAGCTTTACACTAATTCTGAATAATTGTTGCAGTTACGTGCAGACTTAAATAGCTAAGTCAACTTTCTTTACAGTTTCTGAAAGCTCTAAGCTAGACCATTTATACGTCTCCTCGTTTACTCAAATTGGACGATTACAGCTCAAAATATGGCCAAAATAAGCTTTACACTAATTCTGAATAATTGTTGCAGTTACGTGCAGACTTAAATAGCTAAGTCAACTTTCTTTACAGTTTCCTAAAGCTCTAAGCTAGACCATTTATACGTCACCTCGTTTACTCAAATTGGACGATTACAACTCAAAATATGGCCAAAATAAGCATTACACTAATTCTGAATAATTGTTGCAGTTACGTGCAGACTTAAATAGCTAAGTCAACTTTCTTTACAGTTTCTGAAAGCTCTAAACTAGACCATTTATACGTCACCTCGTTTACTCAAATTGGACGATTACAACTCAAAATATGGCCAAAATAAGCTTTACACTAATTCTGAATAATTGTTGCAGTTACGTGCAGACTTAAATAGCTAAGTCAACTTTCTTTACAGTTTCCTAAAGCTCTAAGCTAGACCATTTATACGTCACCTCGTTTACTCATATTGGACGATTACAGCTCAAAATATGGCCAAAATAAGCTTTACACTAATTCTGAATAATTGTTGCAGTTACGTGCAGACTTAAATAGCTAAGTCAACTTTCTTTACAGTTTCCTAAAGCTCTAAGCTAGACCATTTATACGTCACCTCGTTTACTCAAATTGGACGATTACAACTCAAAATATGGCCAAAATAAGCTTTACACTAATTCTGAATAATTGTTGCAGTTACGTGCAGACTTAAATAGCTAAGTCAACTTTCTTAACAGTTTCTGAAAGCTCTAAGCTAGGCCATTTATACGTCACCTCGTTAACTCAAATTGGACGATTACAACTCAAAATATGGCCAAAATAAGCTTTACACTAATTCTGAATAATTGTTGCAGTTACGTGCAGACTTAAATAGCTAAGTCAACTTTCTTTACAGTTTCCTAAAGCTCTAAGCTAGACCATTTATACGTCACCTCGTTTACTCAAATTGGACGATTACAACTCAAAATATGGACAAAATAAGCTTTAAACTAATTATGAATAATTGTTGCAGTTACGTGCAGACTCAAATAGCTAAGTCAACTTTCTTAACAGTTTCTGAAAGCTCTAAGCTAGACCATTTATAAGTCACGTCGTTTATTCAAATTGGACCATCACAACTCAAAATATGGCCAAAATAAACTTTACACTAATTCTGAATAATATTTGCAGTTACGTTCAGACTTAAATGGGTAAGTCAACTTTCTTTACAGTTTCCTAAAGCTCTAAGCTAGACCATTTATACGTCACCTCGTTTACTCAAATTGGACGATTACAACTCAAAATATGGCCAAAATAAGCATTACACTAATTCTGAATAATTGTTGCAGTTACGTGCAGACTTAAATAGCTAAGTCAACTTTCTTTACAGTTTCTGAAAGCTCTAAACTAGACCATTTATACGTCACCTCGTTTACTCAAATTGGACGATTACAACTCAAAATATGGCCAAAATAAGCTTTACACTAATTCTGAATAATTGTTGCAGTTACGTGCAGACTTAAATAGCTAAGTCAACTTTCTTTACAGTTTCCTAAAGCTCTAAGCTAGACCATTTATACGTCACCTCGTTTACTCATATTGGACGATTACAGCTCAAAATATGGCCAAAATAAGCTTTACACTAATTCTGAATAATTGTTGCAGTTACGTGCAGACTTAAATAGCTAAGTCAACTTTCTTTACAGTTTCCTAAAGCTCTAAGCTAGACCATTTATACGTCACCTCGTTTACTCAAATTGGACGATTACAACTCAAAATATGGCCAAAATAAGCTTTACACTAATTCTGAATAATTGTTGCAGTTACGTGCAGACTTAAATAGCTAAGTCAACTTTCTTAACAGTTTCTGAAAGCTCTAAGCTAGGCCATTTATACGTCACCTCGTTAACTCAAATTGGACGATTACAACTCAAAATATGGCCAAAATAAGCTTTACACTAATTCTGAATAATTGTTGCAGTTACGTGCAGACTTAAATAGCTAAGTCAACTTTCTTTACAGTTTCCTAAAGCTCTAAGCTAGACCATTTATACGTCACCTCGTTTACTCAAATTGGACGATTACAACTCAAAATATGGACAAAATAAGCTTTAAACTAATTATGAATAATTGTTGCAGTTACGTGCAGACTCAAATAGCTAAGTCAACTTCCTTAACAGTTTCTGAAAGCTCTAAGCTAGACCATTTATAAGTCACGTCGTTTATTCAAATTGGAAAATCACAACTCAAAATATGGCCAAAATAAACTTTACACTAATTCTGAATAATATTTGCAGTTACGTTCAGACTTAAATGGGTAAGTCAACTTCCTTTACAGTTTCTTAAAGTCCTAAAGTGCAGCATTTATACGTCACCTCATTTATTCAAATTGGACCATTTCAACTCGAAATATGGCCAAAATAAGATTTACACTAATTCTGAATAATTGTTGCAGTTACGTTCAGACTTAAATGGGTAAGTCAACTTTCTTTACAGTTTCTTAAAGCCCTAAGCTGGTCCATTCATACGTCACCTCGTTTATTCAAATTGGACCATTACAGCTCAAAATATGGCCAAAATAAACTTTACACTAATTCTGAATAATTGTTGCAGTTACGTTCAGACTTAAATGGGTAAGTCAACTTTCTTTACAGTTTCTTAAAGCCCTAAGCTGGTCCATTTATACGTCACCTCATTTATTCAAATTGGACCATTACAACTCAAAATATGGCCAAAATAAACTTTACACTAATTCTGAATAATTGTTGCAGTTACGTGCCGACTCAAATAGCCAAGTCAAATTTTTTACAGTTTCTGAAAGCCCTAAGCTGGACCATTTATACGTCACGTCGTTTACTCAAATTGGACCATTACGGCTCAAAATATGGCCAAAATAAGCTTTACACTAATTCTGAATAATTGTTGCAGTTACGCGCAGACTAAAATAGCCAAGTCAAATGTTTTACAGTTTCTGAAAGCCCTAAGCTGGACCATTTATACGTCACCTCGTTTATTCAAATTTGACCATTACAACTCAATATATGGCCAAAATAAGCTTTACACTAATTCTGAATAATTGTTGCAGTTACGCGCAGACTCAAATAGCCAATTCAAATTTTTTACAGTTTCTGAAAGCCCTAAGCTGGACCATTCATACGTCACCTCGTTTATTCAAATTGGACCATTACGGCTCAAAATATGCCCAAAATAAGCTTTACACTAATTCTGAATAATTGTTGCAGTTACGTGCCGACTCAAATAGCCAAGTCAAATTTGTTACAGTTTCTGGAAGCCTTAAGCTGGACCATTTATACGTCACCTCGTTTATTCAAATTTGACCATTACAACTCAAAATATGGCCAAAATAAGCTTTACACTAATTCTGAATAATTGTTGCAGTTACGCGCAGACTCAAATATCTATGTCAACTTTCTTTAAAGTTTCTGAAAGCACTAAGCTGGACCATTTATACGTCACCTCGTTTATTCAAATTGGACCATCACAACTCAAAATATGGCCAAAATAAACTTTACACTATTTCTGAATAATTATTGCAGTTACGTGCAGACTTAAATAGCTATGTCAACTTTCTTTACAGTTTCTGAAAGCCCTAAGCTGTACCATTTATACGTCACGTCGTTTATTCAAATTGGACCATTACGGCTCAAAATATGGCCAAATTAAGCTTTGCACTAATTCTGAATAATTGTTGCAGTTACGTGCAGACCCAAATAGCTATGTCAACTTTCTTTACAGTTTCTGAAAGCCCTAAGCTGTACCATTTATACGTCACGTCGTTTATTCAAATTGGACCATTACGGCTCAAAATATGTCCAAAATAAGCTTTACACTAATTCTGAATAATTGTGGCAGTTACGCGCAGACTCAAATAGCCAAGTCAAATTTTTTACAGTTTCTGAAAGCCCTAAGCTGAACCATTTATACGTCACGTCGTTTATTCAAATTGTACCATTACGGCTCAAAATATGGCCAAAATAAGCTTTACACTAATTCTGAATAATTGTTGCAGTTACGCGCAGACTCAAATAGCCAAGTCAAATTTTTTACAGTTTCTGAAAGCCCTAAGCTGGACCATTCATACTTCACCTCGTTTTTTCAAATTGGACCATTACGGCTCAAAATATGCCCAAAATAAGCTTTACACTAATTCTGAATAATTGTTGCAGTTACGTGCCGACTCAAATAGCCAAGTCAAATTTTTTACAGTTTCTGGAAGCCTTAAGCTGGACCATTTATACGTCACCTCGTTTATTCAAATTTGACCATTACAACTCAAAATATGGCCAAAATAAACTTTACACTAATTCTGAATAACTGTTGCAGTTACGCGCAGACTCAAATAGCTAAGTCAAATTTTTTACAGTTTCTGAAAGCCCTAAGCTGGTCCATTCATACGTCACCTCGTTTATTCAATTTGGACCATTACGCCTCAAAATATGGCCAAAATAAACTTTACACTAATTCTGAATAATTGTTGCAGTTACGTGCCGACTCAAATAGCCAAGTCACATTTTTTACAGTTTCTGGAAGCCTTAAGCTGGACCATTTATACGTCACCTCGTTTATTCAAATTTGACCATTACAACTCAAAATATGGCAAAAATAAACTTTACACTAATTCTGAATAATATTGCAGTTACGCGCAGACTCAAATAGCTAAGTCAACTTTCTTTACAGTTTCTGAAAGCCCTAAGCTGGTCCATTCACACGTCACCTCGTTTATTCAAATTCGACCATCACAACTCAAAATATGGCCAAAATAAACTTTACACTTATTCTGAATAATTATTGCAGTTACGGGCAGACTCAAATATGTAAGACAACTTTCTTTACAGTTTCTGAAAGCACTAAGCTGGGCCAATTATACGTCACCTTGTTTATTCAAATTGGACCATCACAACTCAAAATATGGCCAAAATAAACTTTACACTAATTCTGAATAATTGTTGCAGTTACGTGCAGACTCAAATATCTAAGTCAACTTCTTTACAGTTTCTGAAAGCACTAACCTGGGCCACTTATACGTCACCTTGTTTATTAAAATTGGACCATCACAACTCAAAATATGGTCAAAATAAACTTTACACTAATTCTGAATAATTGTTGCAGTTACGCGCAGACTCAAATATGTAAGACAACTTTCTTTACAGTTTCTGAAAGCACTAAGCTGGGCCAATTATACCTCACCCCGTTTATTCAAATTGGACCATTGCAACTCCAAATATGGCCAAAATAAACTTTACACTAATTCTGAATAATTGTTGCAGTTACGTGCAGACTCAAATAGCTAAGTCAACTTTCTTTACAGTTTCTGAAAACCCCAAGCCGGACCATTTATACGTCTCCTTGTTTATTCAAATTGGACCATTACAACTCAAAATATTGCCAAAAATGAACTTTACACTAATTCTGAATACATGTTGCAGTTACGCGCAGACTTAAATAGCTAAGTCAACTTTCTTTACAGTTTCTGAAAGCCCCAAGCTGGGCCATTTATACGTCTCCTTGTTTATTCAAATTGGACCATTACAACTCAAAATATTGCCAAAAATAAACTTTACACTAATTCTGAATACATGTTGCAGTTACGCGCAGACTCAAATATCTAAGTCAACTTTCTTTACAGTTTGTGAAAGCCCTATGCTGGACCATTTATGCGTCTTCTCGTTTATTCAAATTGCACCATCACAACTCAAAATATGGCCAAAACAAGCTATACACTAATTCTGAATAATTGTTGCAGTTACGCGAAGACTCAAATATCTAAGTCAACTTTCTTTACAGTTTCTGAAAGCACTAAGCTGGGCCACTTACACGTCACCTCGTTTATTCAATTTGGACCATTACGGCTCAAAATATGGCCAAAATAAACTTTACACTAATTCTGAATAATTGTTGCAGTTACGTGCCGACTCAAATAGCCAAGTCACCCTTCTTTACTGTTTCTGAAAGTCCTGAGCTGGACCATTTATACGTCTCCTTGTTTATTCAAATTGGACCATTACAACTCAAAATATTGCCAAAAATAAACTTTACACTAATTCTGAATACATGTTGCAGTTACGCGCAGACTCAAATATCTATGTCAACTTTCTTTACAGTTTCTGAAAGTCCTAAGCTGGGCCATTCATACGCCAACTCGTTTATTCAAATTGGACCATTGCAACTGAAAATATGGCCAAAATAATCATTAAACTAAAATTGATTAGTTGTTGCAGTTACGCGCCGACTCAAATATCTAAGTCAACTTTCTTTACAGTTTGTGAAAGCCCTATGCTGGACCATTTATGCGTCTTCTCGTTTATTCAAATTGGACCAACACAACTCAAAATATGGCCAAAACAAGCTATACACTAATTCTGAATAATTGTTGCAGTTACGCGCAGACTCAAATATCTAAGTCAACTTTCTTTACAGTTTCTGAAAGCCCTAAGCTGGACCATTTATGCGTTACCTCGTTTATTCAAATTGGACCATCACAACTCAAAATATGGCCAAAATAAACTTTACACTATTTCTGCATAATTATTGCAGTTACGTGCAGACTTAAATAGCTAAGTCAACTTTCTTTACAGTTTCTGAAAGCCCCAAGCTGGACCATTTATACGTCTCCTTGTTTATTCAAATTGGACCATTACAACTCAAAATATTGCCAAATATAAACTTTACACTAATTCTGAATACATGTTGCAGTTACGCGCAGACTCAAATATCTATGTCAACTTTCTTTACAGTTTCTGAAAGTCCTCAGCTGGGCCATTCATACGCCACCTCGTTTATTCAAATTGGACCATTGCAACTGAAAATATGGCCAAAATAATCATTAAACTAAAATTGAATAATTGTTGCAGTTACGCGCAGACTCAAATATCTAAGTCAACTTTCTTTACAGTTTCTGAAAGCCCTAAGCTGGACCATTTATGCGTCACCTCGTTTATTCAAATTGGACCATCACAACTCAAAATATGGCCAAAACAAGCTTTACACTAATTCTGAATAATTGTTGCAGTTACGCGCAGACTCAAATAGCTAAGTCAACTTTCTTTACAGTTTCTGAAAGCACTAAGCTGGGCCACTTATACGTCACCTTGTTTATTCAAGTTGGACCATCACAACTCAAAATATGGCCAAAATAAACTTTACACTAATTCTGAATAATTGTTGCAGTTACGCGCAGACTCAAATATGTAAGTCAACTTTCTTTACAGTTTCTGAAAGTCCTAAGCTGGACCACTTATACGTCACCTCGATTATTCAAAGTGGACCATCACAACTCAAAATATGGCCAAAAACAGCGTTACAATAATTCTGAATAATTGTTGCAGTTACGTGCAGACTCGAATAGCTAAGTCACCCTTCTTTACTGTTTCTGAAAGTCCTGAGCTGGACCATTTATACGTCTCCTTGTTTATTCAAATTGGACCATTACAACTCAAAATATTGCCAAAAATAAACTTTACACTAATTCTGAATACTTGTTGCAGTTACGCGCAGACTCAAATATCTATGTCAACTTTCTTTACAGTTTCTGAAAGCACTAAGCTGGACAATTTATACGTCACCTCGTTTATTCAAATTGGACCATCACAACTCAAAATATGGCCAAAATAAACTTTACACTATTTCTGAATAATTATTGCAGTTACGTGCAGACTTAAACAGGTATGTCAACTTTCTTTACAGTTTCTGAAAGTCCTAAGCTGGACCATTCATACGCCACCTCGTTTATTCAAATCGGACCATTGCAACTGAAAATATGGCCAAAACAAACTTTACACTAAAATTGAATAATTGTTGCAGTTACGCGCAGACTCAAATATCTAAGTCAACTTTCTTTACAGTTTCTGAAAGCCCTAAGGTGGACCATTTATGCCTCACCTCGTTTATTCAAATTGGACCATCACAACTCAAAATATGGCCAAAACAAGCTATACTCTAGTTCTGAATAATTGTTGCAGTTACGTGCAGACTCAAATAGCTAAGTCACCCTTCTTTACTGTTTCTAAAAGCTCTAAGCTGGACCATTTATACGTCACCTCGATTATTCAAATTGGACAATTACAACTCAAAATATGGCCAAAAACAGCTTTACACTAATTCTGAATAATTGTTGCAGTTACGTGCAGACTTAAATATGTAAGTCAACCTTCTTTACAGTTTCTAAAAGCCCTAAGCTGGACCATTTATACGTCACCTAGTTTATTCAAATTGGACCATTACAACTCAAAATATGGCCAAAATAAGCTTTACACTAACTCTGATTAATTGTTGCAGTTACGTGCAGACTCAAATAGCTAAGTCAACTTTCTTTACAGTTTCTGAAATCCCTATGCTGGACCATTTATACGTCACCTCGTTTATTCAAATTGGACCATTGCAACTGAAAATATGGCCAAAATAAACTTTACACTTATTCTCAATAATTGTTGCAGTTACGTGCAGACTTAAATAGCTATGTCAACTTTCTTTACAGTTTCTGAAAGCTGTAAGCTGGACAATTTATACGTCACCTCCTTTATTCAAATTGGACCATCACAACTCAAAATATGGCCAAAATAAACTTTACACTAATTCTGAATAATTGTTGCAGTTACGTGCAGACTGAAATAGCTAAGTCAGCTTTCTTTACAGTTTCTGAAAGACCTAAGCTGGACCATTTATACGTCACCTCCTTTATTTAAATTGGACAATTACAACACAAAATATGGCCAAAATAAACTTTACAGTAATTCTGAATAATTGTTGCAGTTACGTGCAGACGCAAATAGCTATGTCAACTTTCCTTACAGTTTCTGAAAGACCTAAGCTGGACCATTTATACGTCACCTCCTTTATTTAAATTGGACAATTACAACTCAAAATATGGCCAAAATAAACTTTACACTAATTCTGAATAATTGTTGCAGTTACGTGCTGACGCAAATAGCTATGTCAACTTTCCTTACAGTTTCTGAAAGACCTAAGCTGGACCATTTATACGTCACCTCGTTTATTCAAATTGGACAATTACAACTCAAAATATGGCCAAAATAAACTTTACACTAATTCTGAATAATTGTTGCAGTTACGTGCAGACACAAATAGCTATGTCAACTTTCCTTACAGTTTCTGAAAGCCTTAAGCTGGACCAATTATACGCCACCTCGTTTATTCAAATTGGACAATTACAACTCAAAATATTGCCAAAAATAAACTTTACACTAATTCTGAATACATGTTGCAGTTACGCGCAGACTCAAATATCTAAGTCAACTTTCTTTACAGTTTGTGAAAGCCCTATGCTGGACCATTTATGCGTCTTCTCGTTTATTCAAATTGCACCATCACAACTCAAAATATGGCCAAAACAAGCTATACACTAATTCTGAATAATTGTTGCAGTTACGCGAAGACTCAAATATCTAAGTCAACTTTCTTTACAGTTTCTGAAAGCACTAAGCTGGGCCACTTACACGTCACCTCGTTTATTCAATTTGGACCATTACGGCTCAAAATATGGCCAAAATAAACTTTACACTAATTCTGAATAATTGTTGCAGTTACGTGCCGACTCAAATAGCCAAGTCACCCTTCTTTACTGTTTCTGAAAGTCCTGAGCTGGACCATTTATACGTCTCCTTGTTTATTCAAATTGGACCATTACAACTCAAAATATTGCCAAAAATAAACTTTACACTAATTCTGAATACATGTTGCAGTTACGCGCAGACTCAAATATCTATGTCAACTTTCTGTACAGTTTCTGAAAGTCCTAAGCTGGGCCATTCATACGCCAACTCGTTTATTCAAATTGGACCATTGCAACTGAAAATATGGCCAAAATAATCATTAAACTAAAATTGATTAGTTGTTGCAGTTACGCGCCGACTCAAATATCTAAGTCAACTTTCTTTACAGTTTGTGAAAGCCCTATGCTGGACCATTTATGCGTCTTCTCGTTTATTCAAATTGGACCAACACAACTCAAAATATGGCCAAAACAAGCTATACACTAATTCTGAATAATTGTTGCAGTTACGCGCAGACTCAAATATCTAAGTCAACTTTCTTTACAGTTTCTGAAAGCCCTAAGCTGGACCATTTATGCGTCACCTCGTTTATTCAAATTGGACCATCACAACTCAAAATATGGCCAAAATAAACTTTACACTATTTCTGCATAATTATTGCAGTTACGTGCAGACTTAAATAGCTAAGTCAACTTTCTTTACAGTTTCTGAAAGCCCCAAGCTGGACCATTTATACGTCTCCTTGTTTATTCAAATTGGACCATTACAACTCAAAATATTGCCAAATATAAACTTTACACTAATTCTGAATACATGTTGCAGTTACGCGCAGACTCAAATATCTATGTCAACTTTCTTTACAGTTTCTGAAAGTCCTCAGCTGGGCCATTCATACGCCACCTCGGTTATTCAAATTGGACCATTGCAACTGAAAATATGGCCAAAATAATCATTAAACTAAAATTGAATAATTGTTGCAGTTACGCGCAGACTCAAATATCTAAGTCAACTTTCTTTACAGTTTCTGAAAGCCCTAAGCTGGACCATTTATGCGTCACCTCGTTTATTCAAATTGGACCATCACAACTCAAAATATGGCCAAAACAAGCTTTACACTAATTCTGAATAATTGTTGCAGTTACGCGCAGACTCAAATAGCTAAGTCAACTTTCTTTACAGTTTCTGAAAGCACTAAGCTGGGCCACTTATACGTCACCTTGTTTATTCAAAGTGGACCATCACAACTCAAAATATGGCCAAAAACAGCGTTACAATAATTCTGAATAATTGTTGCAGTTACGTGCAGACTCGAATAGCTAAGTCACCCTTCTTTACTGTTTCTGAAAGTCCTGAGCTGGACCATTTATACGTCTCCTTGTTTATTCAAATTGGACCATTACAACTCAAAATATTGCCAAAAATAAACTTTACACTAATTCTGAATACTTGTTGCAGTTACGCGCAGACTCAAATATCTATGTCAACTTTCTTTACAGTTTCTGAAAGCACTAAGCTGGACAATTTATACGTCACCTCGTTTATTCAAATTGGACCATCACAACTCAAAATATGGCCAAAATAAACTTTACACTATTTCTGAATAATTATTGCAGTTACGTGCAGACTTAAACAGGTATGTCAACTTTCTTTACAGTTTCTGAAAGTCCTAAGCTGGACCATTCATACGCCACCTCGTTTATTCAAATCGGACCAACTCAACTGAAAATATGGCCAAAACAAACTTTACACTAAAATTGAATAATTGTTGCAGTTACGCGCAGACTCAAATATCTAAGTCAACTTTCTTTACAGTTTCTGAAAGCCCTAAGCTGGACCATTTATGCCTCACCTCGTTTATTCAAATTGGACCATCACAACTCAAAATATGGCCAAAACAAGCTATACTCTAGTTCTGAATAATTGTTGCAGTTACGTGCACACTCAAATAGCTAAGTCACCCTTCTTTACTGTTTCTAAAAGCTCTAAGCTGGACCATTTATACGTCACCTCGATTATTCAAATTGGACAATTACAACTCAAAATATGGCCAAAAACAGCTTTACACTAATTCTGAATAATTGTTGCAGTTACGTGCAGACTTAAATATGTAAGTCAACCTTCTTTACAGTTTCTAAAAGCCCTAAGCTGGACCATTTATACGTCACCTAGTTTATTCAAATTGGACCATTACAACTCAAAATATGGCCAAAATAAGCTTTACACTAACTCTGATTAATTGTTGCAGTTACGTGCAGACTCAAATAGCTAAGTCAACTTTCTTTACAGTTTCTGAAATCCCTATGCTGGACCATTTATACGTCACCTCGTTTATTCAAATTGGACCATTGCAACTGAAAATATGGCCAAAACAAACTTTACACTTATTCTCAATAATTGTTGCAGTTACGTGCAGACTTAAATAGCTATGTCAACTTTCTTTACAGTTTCTGAAAGCTGTAAGCTGGACAATTTATACGTCACCTCCTTTATTCAAATTGGACCATCACAACTCAAAATATGGCCAAAATAAACTTTACACTAATTCTGAATAATTGTTGCAGTTACGTGCAGACTGAAATAGCTAAGTCAGCTTTCTTTACAGTTTCTGAAAGACCTAAGCTGGACCATTTATACGTCACCTCCTTTATTTAAATTGGACAATTACAACACAAAATATGGCCAAAATAAACTTTACAGTAATTCTGAATAATTGTTGCAGTTACGTGCAGACGCAAATAGCTATGTCAACTTTCCTTACAGTTTCTGAAAGACCTAAGCTGGACCATTTATACGTCACCTCCTTTATTTAAATTGGACAATTACAACTCAAAATATGGCCAAAATAAACTTTACACTAATTCTGAATAATTGTTGCAGTTACGTGCAGACGCAAATAGCTATGTCAACTTTCCTTACAGTTTCTGAAAGACCTAAGCTGGACCATTTATTCGTCACCTCGTTTATTCAAATTGGACAATTACAACTCAAAATATGGCCAAGATAAACTTTACACTAATTCTGAATAATTGTTGCAGTTACGTGCAGACACAAATAGCTATGTCAACTTTCCTTACAGTTTCTGAAAGCCTTAAGCTGGACCAATTATACGCCACCTCGTTTATTCAAATTGGACAATTACAACTCAAAATATGGCCAAAATAAACTTTACACTAATTCTGAATAATTGTTGCAGTTACGTGGAGACGCAAATAGCTATGTCAACTTTCCTTACAGTTTCTAAAAGCCTTAAGCTGGTCCATTTATACGCCACCTCGTTTATTCAAATTGGACAATTACAACTCAAAATATGGCCAAAATAAACATTACACTAATTCTGAATAATTGTTGCAGTTACGTGCAGACGCAAATAGCTATGTCAACTTACTTTACAGTTTCTGAAAGCCCTAAGCTGGACCATTTATACGTCACCTCGTTTGTTTAAATTGAACTATTACAACTCAAAATATGGCCAAAATAAACTTTACACTAATTCTGAATAATTGTTGCAGTTACGCGCAGACTGTAATAGCTAAGTCAACTTTCTTTACAGTTTGTGAAAGTCCTAAGCTGGACCATTTAAACGTCACCTCGTTTATTTAAATTGAACTATTACAACTCAAAATGTGGCCAAAATAAGCTTTACACTAATTCTGAATAATTGTTGCAGTTACGTGCAGACTTAAATAGCTAAGTCAACTTTCTTTACAGTTTCTGAAAGCTCTAAGCTAGACCATTTATACGTCACCTCGTTTACTCAAATTGGACGATTACAACTCAAAATATAACCAAAATAAGCTTTACACTAATTCTGAATAATTGTTGCAGTTACGTGCAGACTCAAATAGCTAAGTCAACTTTCTTTACAGTTTCCTAAAGCTCTAAGCTAGACCATTTATACGTCACCTCGTTTACTCAAATTGGACCATCACAACTCAAAATATGGCCAAAATAAACTTTACACTAATTCTGAATAATTGTTGCAGTTACGTTCAGACTTAAATCGGTAAGTCAACTTCCTTTACAGTTTCTTAAAGTCCTAAAGTGCAGCATTTATACGTCACCTCATTTATTCAAATTGGACCATTACAGCTCAAAATATGGCCAAAATAAACTTTACACTAATTCTGAATAATTGTTGCAGTTACGTTCAGACTTAAATGGGTAAGTCAACTTTCTTTACAGTTTCTTAAAGCCCTAAGCTGGTCCATTTATACGTCGCCTCATTTATTCAAATTGGACCATTACAGCTCAAAATATAGCCAAAATAAACTTTACACTAATTCTGAATAATTGCTGCAGTTACGTTCAGACTTAAATGGGTAAGTCAACTTTCTTTACAGTTTCTAGAAGCCCTAAGCTGGACCATTTATACGTCACCTCGTTTATTCAAATTTGACCATTACAACTCAAAATATGGCCAAAATAAGCTTTACACTAATTCTGAATAATTGTTGCAGTTACGCGCAGACTCAAATAGCCAAGTCAAATTTTTTACAGTTTCTGAAAGCCCTAAGCTGGGCCATTCATACGTCACCGCGTTTATTCAAATTGGACCATTACGGCTCAAAATATGCCCAAAATAAGCTTTACACTAATTCTGAATAATTGTTGCAGTTACGTGCCGACTCAAATAGCCAAGTGAAATTTTTTACAGTTTCTGGAAGCCTTAAGCTGGACCATTTATACGTCACCTCGTTTATTCAAATTTGACCATTGCAACTCAAAATATGGCCAAAATAAGCTTTACACTAATTCTGAATAATTGTTGCAGTTACGTGCAGACTCAAATAGCTATGTCAACTTTCTTTACAGTCTCCTAAAGCTCTAAGCTAGACCATTTATACGTCACCTCGTTTACTCAAATTGGACGATTACAACTCAAAATATAACCAAAATAAGCTTTACACTAATTCTGAATAATTGTTGCAGTTACGTGCAGACTCACATAGCTAAGTCAACTTTCTTTACAGTTTCCTAAAGCTCTAAGCTAGACCATTTATACGTCACCTCGTTTACTCAAATTGGACCATCACAACTCAAAATATGGCCAAAATAAACTTTACACTAATTCTGAATAATTGTTGCAGTTACGTTCAGACTTAAATCGGTAAGTCAACTTCCTTTACAGTTTCTTAAAGTCCTAAAGTGCAGCATTTATACGTCACCTCATTTATTCAAATTGGACCATTACAGCTCAAAATATGGCCAAAATAAACTTTACACTAATTCTGAATAATTGTTGCAGTTACGTTCAGACTTAAATGGGTAAGTCAACTTTCTTTACAGTTTCTTAAAGCCCTAAGCTGGTCCATTTATACGTCGCCTCATTTATTCAAATTGGACCATTACAGCTCAAAATATAGCCAAAATAAACTTTACACTAATTCTGAATAATTGCTGCAGTTACGTTCAGACTTAAATGGGTAAGTCAACTTTCTTTACAGTTTCTAGAAGCCCTAAGCTGGACCATTTATACGTCACCTCGTTTATTCAAATTTGACCATTACAACTCAAAATATGGCCAAAATAAGCTTTACACTAATTCTGAATAATTGTTGCAGTTACGTGCCGACTCAAATAGCCAAGTGAAATTTTTTACAGTTTCTGGAAGCCTTAAGCTGGACCATTTATACGTCACCTCGTTTATTCAAATTTGACCATTGCAACTCAAAATATGGCCAAAATAAGCTTTACACTAATTCTGAATAATTGTTGCAGTTACGTGCAGACTCAAATAGCTATGTCAACTTACTTTACAGTTTCCTAAAGCTCTAAGCTAGACCATTTATACGTCACCTCGTTTACTCAAATTGGACCATCACAACTCAAAATATGGCCAAAATAAACTTTACACTAATTCTGAATAATTGTTGCAGTTACGTTCAGACTTAAATCGGTAAGTCAACTTCCTTTACAGTTTCTTAAAGTCCTAAAGTGCAGCATTTATACGTCACCTCATTTATTCAAATTGGACCATTACAGCTCAAAATATGGCCAAAATAAACTTTACACTAATTCTGAATAATTGTTGCAGTTACGTTCAGACTTAAATGGGTAAGTCAACTTTCTTTACAGTTTCTTAAAGCCCTAAGCTGGTCCATTTATACGTCGCCTCATTTATTCAAATTGGACCATTACAGCTCAAAATATGGCCAAAATAAACTTTACACTAATTCTGAATAATTGCTGCAGTTACGTTCAGACTTAAATGGGTAAGTCAACTTTCTTTACAGTTTCTAGAAGCCCTAAGCTGGACCATTTATACGTCACCTCGTTTATTCAAATTTGACCATTACAACTCAAAATATGGCCAAAATAAGCTTTACACTAATTCTGAATAATTGTTGCAGTTACGCGCAGACTCAAATAGCCAAGTCAAATTTTTTACAGTTTCTGAAAGCCCTAAGCTGGGCCATTCATACGTCACCGCGTTTATTCAAATTGGACCATTACGGCTCAAAATATGCCCAAAATAAGCTTTACACTAATTCTGAATAATTGTTGCAGTTACGTGCCGACTCAAATAGCCAAGTGAAATTTTTTACAGTTTCTGGAAGCCTTAAGCTGGACCATTTATACGTCACCTCGTTTATTCAAATTTGACCACTGCAACTCAAAATATGGCCAAAATAAGCTTTACACTAATTCTGAATAATTGTTGCAGTTACGTGCAGACTCAAATAGCTATGTCAACTTTCTTTACAGTTTCTGAAAGCCCTAAGCTGTACCATTTATACGTCACGTCGTTTATTCAAATTGGACCATTACGGCTCAAAATATGGCCAAAATAAGCTTTACACTAATTCTGAATAATTGTTGCAGTTACGCGCAGACTCAAATAGCCAAGTCAAATTTTTTACAGTTTCTGAAAGCCCTAAGCTACACCATTTATACGTCACGTCGTTTATTCAAATTGGACCATTACGGCTCAAAATATGGCCAGAATAAGCTTTACACTAATTCTGAATAATTGTTGCAGTTACGCGCAGACTCAAATAGCCAAGTCAAATTTTTTACAGTTTCTGGAAGCCTTTAGCTGGACCATTTATACGTCACCTCGTTTATTCAAATTTGACCATTACAACTCAAAATATGGCCAAAATAAACTTTACACTAATTCTGAATAACTGTTGCAGTTACGCGCAGACTCAAATATCTAAGTCAACTTTCTTTACAGTTTCTGAAAGCACTAAGCTGGGCCACTTATACGTCACCTTGCTTATTAAAATTGGACCATCACAACTCAAAATATGGCCAAAATAAACTTTACACTAATTCTGAATAATTGTTGCAGTTACGCGCAGACTGAAATAGCTAACACAACTTTCTTTACAGTTTCTGAAAGCCCCACGCTGGACCATTTATACGTCGCCTCGTTTATTTAAATGGAACTATTACAACTCAAAATATGGACAAAATAAGCTTTACACTAATTCTGAATATTTGTTGCAGTTACGTGCAGACTCAAATAGCTAAGTCAACTTTCTTTACAGTTTCTGAAAGCCCCACGCTGGACCATTTATACGTCTCCTCCTTTATTTAAATTGGACAATTACAACTCAAAATATGTCCAAAATAAACTTTACACTAATTCTGAATAATTGTTGAAGTTACGCGCAGACTCAAATAGCTAAGTCAACTTTCCTTACAGTTTCTGAAAGACCTAAGCTGGACCATTTATACGTCACCTCGTTTATTCAAATTGGACAATTACAACTCAAAATATGGCCAAAATAAACTTTACACTAATTCTGAATAATTGTTGCAGTTACGTGCAGACGCAAATAGCTATGTCAACTTTCCCTACAGTTTCTGAAAGGCTTAAGCTGGACCATTTATACGTCACCTCGTTTATTCAAATTGGAGAATTATATCTCAAAATATGGCCAAAATAAGCTTTTCACTAGTTCTGAATAATTGTTGCAGTTACGTGCAGACTGAAATAGCTAAGTCACCCTTCTTTAGTGTTTCTGAAAGTCCTGAGCTGGCCCATTTATACGTCACCCCGTTTATTCAAATTTGACCATTACAACTCAAAATATGGCCAAAATAAGCTTTACACTAATTCTGAATAATTGTTGCAGTTACGCGCAGACTGAAATAGCTAAGACAACTTTCTTTACAGTTTCTGAAAGCCCCACGCTGGACCATTTATACGCCACCTCGTTTATTCAAATTGGACCATTACAACTCAAAATATGTCCAAAATAATCTTTACACTAATTCTGAATAGTTGTTTCAGTTACGTGCAGACTTAAATAGCTAAGTCAACTTTCTTTACAGTTTCTAAAAGCCCTAAGCTAGACCATTTATACGTCACCTCGTCTATCCAAATTGGGCCATTACAACTTAAAATATGGCCAAAATAAGCTTTACACTAATTCTGAATAATTGTTACAGTTACGCGCAGACTCAAACAGCTAAGTCAACTTTCTTTACAGTTTCTAAAAGCCCTAAGCTGGGCCATTTATACGTCACCTCGTCTATTCAAATTGGAGAATTATATCTCAAAATATGGCCAAAATAAGCTTTTCACTAATTCTGAATAATTGTTGCAGTTACGCGCAGACTCAAATAGCTAAGTCAACTTTCTTTAAAGTTTCTGAAAGCCCTAAGCTGGACCATTTACACGCAACCTCGTTTATTCAAATTGGTGAATTACATCTCAAAATATGGCCAAAATAAGTTTTACACTAAATCTGAATAATTGTTGCAGTTACGCGCAGACTCAAATAGCTAAGTCAACTTTCTTTACAGTTTCTGAAAGCCCTAAGCTGGACCATTTATACGTCACCTCGTTTATTCAAATTTGACCATTACAACTCAAAGTATGGCCAAAATAAGCTTTACACTAATTCTGAATAATTGTTGCAGTTACGCGCAGACTGAAATAGCTAAGACAACTTTCTTTACAGTTTCTGAAAGCCCCACGCTGGACCATTTATACGTCGCCTCGTTTATTTAAATGGAACTATTACAACTCAAAATAAGGCCAAAATAAGCTTTACACTAATTCTGAATAATTGTTGCAGTTACGCGCAGACTCAAATAGCTAAGTCAACTTTCTTTACAGTTTCTAAAAGCCCTAAGCTGGACCATTTATACGTCGCCTCGTTTATTTAAATGGAACTATTAACACTCAAAATATGTCCAAAATAAGCTTTACACTAATTCTGAATAATTGTTGCAGTTACGCGCAGACTCAAATAGCTAAGTCAGCTTTCTTTACAGTTTCTAAAAGCCCTAAGCTGGACCATTTATACGTCGCCTCGTTTATTTAAATGGAACTATTAACACTCAAAATATGTCCAAAATAAGCTTTACACTAATTCTGAATAGTTGTTGCAGTTACGCGCAGACTCAAATAGCTAAGTCAACTTTCTTTACAGTTTCTAAAAGCCCTAAGCTGGACCATTTACACGTCACCTCGTTTATTCAAATGGAACTATTATTACTCAAAATATGTCCAAAATAAGCTTTACACTAATTCTGAATAATTGTTGCAGTTACGCGCAGACTCAAATAGCTAAGTCAACTTTCTTTACAGTTTCTAAAAGCCCTAAGCTGGACCATTTATACGTCACCTCGTTTATTTAAATGGAACTATTACAACTCAAAATATGTCCAAAATAAACTTTACACTAATTCTGAATAGTTGTTGCAGTAAGGCGCAGACTCAAATGGCTAAGTCAACTTTCTTTACAGTTTCTGAAAGGCATAAACTGCGCCATTTACACGCAACCTCGTTTATTCAAATTGGAGAATTACATCTCAAAATATGGCCAAAATAAGTTTTACACTAATTCTGAATAATTGTTGCAGTTACGCGCAGACTCAAATATCTAAGTCAACTTTCTTTACAGTTTCTGAAAGCCCCACGCTGGGCCATTTATACGTCACCTCGTTTATTCAAATTTGATCATTACAACTCAAAGTATGGCCAAAATAAGCTTTACACTAATTCTGAATAATTGTTGCAGTTACGCGCAGACTCAAATAGCTAAGTCAACTTTCTTTACAGTTTCTAAAAGCCCTAAGCTGGACCATTTATACGTCACCTCGTTTATTCAAATGGAACTATTACAACTCAAAATATGTCCAAAATAAGCTTTACACTAATTCTGAATAGTTGTTGCAGTTACGCGCAGACTCAAATAGCTAAGTCAACTTTCTTTACAGTTTCTAAAAGCCCTAAGCTGGACCATTTATACGTCGCCTTGTTTATTTAAATGGAACTATTACAACTCAAAATAAGGCCAAAATAAGCTTTACACTAATTCTGAATAGTTGTTGCAGTTACGCGCAGACTCAAATAGCTAAGTCAACTTTCTTTACAGTTTCTAAAAGCCCTAAGCTGGAGCATTTATACGTCACCTCGTTTATTCAAATGGAACTATTATTACTCAAAATATGTCCAAAATAAGCTTTACACTAATTCTGAATAATTGTTGCAGTTACGCGCAGACTCAAATAGCTAAGTCAACTTTCTTTACAGTTTCTAAAAGCCCTAAGCTGGACCATTTATTTGTCGCCTCGTTTATTTAAATGGAACTATTACAACTCAAAATAAGGCCAAAATAAGCTTTACACTAATTCTGAATAATTGTTGCCGTTACGCGCAGACTCAAATAGCTAAGTCAACTTTCTTTACAGTTTCTAAAAGCCCTAACTTGGACCATTTATACGTCACCTCGTTTATTTAAATGGAACTATTACAACTCAAAATATGTCCAAAATAAGCTTTACACTAATTCTGAATAGTTGTTGCAGTTAAGCGCAGACTCAAATGGCTAAGTCAACTTTCTTTACAGTTTCTAAAAGCCCTAAGCTGAGCCATTTATACGTCACCCCGTCTATTCAAATTGGAGAATTATATCTCAAAATATGGCCAAAATAAGTTTTACACTAATTCTGAATAATTGTTGCAGTTACTCGCAGATTCAAATATCTAAGTCACCTTTCTTTACAGTTTCTGAAAGGCATAAACTGGGCCATTTACACGCAACCTCGTTTATTCAAATTGGTGAATTACATCTCAAAAAATGGCCAAAATAAGTTTTACACTAAATCTGAATAATTGTTGCAGTTACGCGCAGACTCAAATAGCTAAGTCAACTTTCTTTACAGTTTCTAAAAGCCCTAAGCTGGACCATTTATACGTCACCTCGTTTATTTAAATGGAACTATTACAACTCAAAATATGTCCAAAATAAACTTTACACTAATTCTGAATAGTTGTTGCAGTAAGGCGCAGACTCAAATGGCTAAGTCAACTTTCTTTACAGTTTCTGAAAGGCATAAACTGCGCCATTTACACGCAACCTCGTTTATTCAAATTGGAGAATTACATCTCAAAATATGGCCAAAATAAGTTTTACACTAATTCTGAATAATTGTTGCAGTTACGCGCAGACTCAAGTATCTAAGTGAACTTTCTTTACAGTTTCTGAAAGCCCCACGCTGGACCATTTATACGTCACCTCGTTTATTCAAATTTGATCATTACAACTCAAAGTATGGCCAAAATAAGCTTTACACTAATTCTGAATAATTGTTGCAGTTACGCGCAGACTCAAATAGCTAAGTCAACTTTCTTTAAAGTTTCTGAAAGCCCTAAGCTGGACCATTTATACGTCACCTCGTTTATTCAAATGGAACTATTACAACTCAAAATATGTCCAAAATAAGCTTTACACTAATTCTGAATAGTTGTTGCAGTTACGCGCAGACTCAAATAGCTAAGTCAACTTTCTTTACAGTTTCTAAAAGCCCTAAGCTGGACCATTTATACGTCGCCTCGTTTATTTAAATGGAACTATTACAACTCAAAATAAGGCCAAAATAAGCTTTACACTAATTCTGAATAGTTGTTTCAGTTACGCGCAGACTCAAATAGCTAAGTCAACTTTCTTTACGGTTTCTAAAAGCCCTAAGCTGGAGCATTTATACGTCACCTCGTTTATTCAAATGGAACTATTATTACTCAAAATATGTCCAAAATAAGCTTTACACTAATTCTGAATAATTGTTGCAGTTACGCGCAGACTCAAATAGCTAAGTCAACTTTCTTTACAGTTTCTAAAAGCCCTAAGCTGGACCATTTATACGTCGCCTCGTTTATTTAAATGGAACTATTACAACTCAAAATAAGGCCAAAATAAGCTTTACACTAATTCTGAATAGTTGTTGCAGTTACGCGCAGACTCAAATAGCTAAGTCAACTTTCTTTACAGTTTCTAAAAGCCCTAAGCTGGACCATTTATACGCCACCTCGTTTATTCAAATGGAACTATTACAACTCAAAATATGTCCAAAATAAGCTTTACACTAATCCTGGATAGTTGTTGCAGTTACGCGCAGACTCAAATAGCTAAGTCAACTTTCTTTACAGTTTCTAACAGCCCTAAGCTGGACCATTTACACGTCACCTCGTTTATTCAAATGGAACTATTATTACTCAAAATATGTCCAAAATAAACTTTACACTAATTCTGAATAATTGTTGCAGTTACGCGCAGACTCAAATAGCTAAGTCAACTTTCTTTACAGTTTCTAAAAGCCCTAACTTGGACCATTTATACGTCACCTCGTTTATTTAAATGGAACTATTACAACTCAAAATATGTCCAAAATAAACTTTACACTAATTCTGAATAGTTGTTGCAGTTAGGCGCAGACTCAAATGGCTAAGTCAACTTTCTTTACAGTTTCTAAAAGCCCTAAACTGGACCATTTATACGTCACCTCGTTTATTTAAATGGAACTATTACAACTCAAAATATGTCCAAAATAAGCTTTACACTAATTCTGAATAGTTGTTGCAGTTAAGCGCAGACTCAAATGGCTAAGTCAACTTTCTTTACAGTTTCTAAAAGCCCTAAGCTGGGCCATTTATACGTCACCTCGTCTATTCAAATTGGAGAATTATATCTCAAAATATGGCCAAAATAAGCTTTTCACTAATTCTGAATAATTGTTGCAGTTACGCGCAGACTCAAATAGCTAAGTCAACTTTCTTTAAAGTTTCTGAAAGCCCTAAGCTGGACCATTTATACGTCACCTCGTTTATTCAAATTGGGCCATTACATCTCAAAATATGGCCAAAATAAGTTTTACACTAATTCTGAATAATTGTTGCAGTTACTCGCAGATTCAAATATCTAAGTCACCTTTCTTTACAGTTTCTGAAAGGCATAAACTGGGCCATTTACACGCAACCTCGTTTATTCAAATTGGTGAATTACATCTCAAAATATGGCCAAAATAAGTTTTACACTAAATCTGAATAATTGTTGCAGTTACGCGCAGACTCAAAT
The DNA here is from genome assembly GCA_030765045.1 of Tenodera sinensis. Classification (NCBI taxonomy): domain Eukaryota; kingdom Metazoa; phylum Arthropoda; class Insecta; order Mantodea; family Mantidae; genus Tenodera; species Tenodera sinensis. The sequence goes on along the minus strand of CM060974.1, from coordinate 74,758,131 downwards.
AGCTAAGACAACTTTCTTTACAGTTTCTGAAAGCCCCACGCTGGACCATTTATACGTCGCCTCGTTGATTTAAATGGAAATATTACAACTCAAAATATGGCCAAAATAAGCTTTACACTAATTCTGAATAATTGTTGCAGTTTCGCGAAGACTCAAATAGCTAAGTCAACTTTCTTTACAGTTTCTGAAAGCCCTAAGCTGGACCATTTATTGGTCACCTCGTTTATTCAAATGGAACTATTAAAACTCAAAAAATGTCCAAAATAAGCTTTACACTAATTCTGAATAGTTGTTGCAGTTACGCGCAGACTCAAATGGCTAACTCAACTTTCTTTACAGTTTCTAAAAGCCCTAAGCTGGACTATTTATACGTCACCTCGTCTATTCAAATTGGAGAATGACGACTCAAAATATGGCCAAAATAAGCTTTACACTAATTCTGAATATTTGTTGCAGTTACGCGCAGACTCAAATAGCTAAGTCAACTTTCTTTACAGTTTCTGAAAGCCCTAAGCTGTACCATTTATTGGTCACCTCGTTTATTCAAATGGAACTATTAAAACTCAAAATATGTCCAAAATAAGCTTTACACTAATTCTGAATAGTTGTTGCAGTTACGCGCAGACTCAAATGGCTAAGTCAACTTTCTTTACAGTTTCTGAAAGCCCTAAGCTGGACCATTTATTGGTCACCTCGTTTATTCAAATGGAACTATTACAACTCAAAATATGTCCAAAATAAGCTTTACACTAATTCTGAATAGTTCTTGCAGTTACGCGCAGACTCAAATAGCTAAGGCAACTTTCTTTACAGTTTCTGAAAGCCCTAAGCTGGACCATTTATACCTCACCTCGTCTATTCAAATTGGAGAATGACGACTCAAAATATGGCCAAAATAAGCTTTACACTAATTCTGAATATTTGTTGCAGTTACGCGCAGACTCAAATAGCTAAGTCAACTTTCTATACAGTTTCTAAAAGCCCTAAGCTGGACCATTTACACGTCACCTCGTTTATTCAAATGGAACTATTACAACTCAAAATATGTCCAAAATAAGCTTTACACTAATTCTGAATAGTTGTTGCAGTTACGCGCAGACTCAAATGGCTAAGTCAACTTTCTTTACAGTTTCTGAAAGCCCTAAGCTGGACCATTTATACGTCACCTCGTTTATTCAAATTGGGCAATACAACTCAAAATATGGCCAAAAAAAGCTTTACACTAATTCTGAATAATTGTTGCAGTTACGCGCAGACTCAAATAGCTAAGGCAACTTTCTTTACAGTTTCTAAAAGCCCTAAGCTGGACCATTTATACGTCACCTCGTTTATTCAAATGGAACTATTACAACTCAAAATATGTCCAAAATAAGCTTTACACTAATTCTGAATAGTTCTTGCAGTTACGCGCAGACTCAAATAGCTAAGGCAACTTTCTTTACAGTTTCTGAAAGCCCTAAGCTGGACCATTTATACCTCACCTCGTCTATTCAAATTGGAGAATGACGACTCAAAATATGGCCAAAATAAGCTTTACACTAATTCTGAATATTTGTTGCAGTTACGCGCAGACTCAAATAGCTAAGTCAACTTTCTATACAGTTTCTAAAAGCCCTAAGCTGGACCATTTACACGTCACCTCGTTTATTCAATTGGAACTATTACAACTCAAAATATGTCCAAAATAAGCTTTACACTAATTCTGAATAGTTGTTGCAGTTACGCGCAGACTCAAATGGCTAAGTCAACTTTCTTTACAGTTTCTGAAAGCCCTAAGCTGGACCATTTATACGTCACCTCGTTTATTCAAATTGGGCAATACAACTCAAAATATGGCCAAAAAAAGCTTTACACTAATTCTGAATAATTGTTGCAGTTACGCGCAGACTCAAATAGCTAAGGCAACTTTCTTTACAGTTTCTAAAAGCCCTAAGCTGGACCATTTATACGTCACCTCGTTTATTCAAATGGAACTATTACAACTCAAAATATGCCCAAAATAACCTTTACACTAATTTTGAATAGTTGTTGCAGTTACGCGCAGACTCAAATGGCTAAGTCAACTTTCTTTACAGTTTATAAAAGCCCTAAGCTGGACCATGTATACGTCACCCCGTTTATTCAAATGGAACTATTTTAACTCAAAATATGTCCAAAATAAGCTTTACACTAATTCTGAATAATTGTTGCAGTTACGCGCAGACTCAAATAGCTAGGTCAACTTTCTTTACAGTTTCTAAAAGCCCTAAGCTAGACCATTTATACCTCGCCTCGTCTATTCAAATTGGGCAATACAACTCAAAATATGCCCAAAATAAGCTTTACACTAATTCTGAATAATTGTTGCAGTTACGCGCAGACTCAAATAGCTAAGTCAACTTTCTTTACAGTTTCTGAAAGCCCTAAGCTGGACCTTTTATACGTCACCTCGTTTATTCAAATTGGACCATTACATCTCAAAATATGGCCAAAATAAGCTTTACACTAATTCTGAATAATTGTTGCAGTTACGCGCAGACTCAAATAGCTAAGTCAACTTTCTTTACAGTTTCTAAAAGCCCTAAGCTGGACCATTTATACGTCACCTCGTTTATTCAAATTGGACCATTACACCTCAAAATATGTCCAAAATAATCTTTACACTAATTCTGAATAGTTGTTGCAGTTACGTGCAGACCTAAATAGCTAATTCAACTTTCTTTACAGTTTCTATAAGCCCTAAGCTAGACCATTTATACGTCACCTCGTTTATTCAAATGGAACTATTACAACTCAAAATATGGCCAAAATAAACTTTACACTAATTCTGAATAATTGTTGCAGTTACGCGCAGACTCAAATAGCTAAGTCAACTTTCTTTACAGTTTCTAAAAGCCCTAAGCAGGAACATTAATACGTCACCTCGGTTATTTAAATGGAACTATTACAACTCAAAATATGTCCAAAATAAGCTTTACACTAATTCTGAATAATTGTTGCAGTTACGCGCAGACTCAAATAGCTAAGTCAACTTTCTTTACAGTTTCTAAAAGCCCTAAGCTGGACCATTTATACGCCACCTCGTTTATTCAAATGGAACTATTACAACTCAAAATATGTCCAAAATAAGCTTTACACTAATTCTGAATAATTGTTGCAGTTACGCGCAGACTCAAATAGCTAAGTCAACTTTCTTTACAGTTTCTAAAAGCCCTAAGCTGGACCATTTATACGCCACCTCGTTTATTCAAATGGAACTATTACAACTCAAAATATGTCCAAAATAAGCTTTACACTAATTCTGAATAATTGTTGCAGTTACGCGCAGACTCAAATAGCTAAGTCAACTTTCTTTACAGTTTCTAAAAGCCCTAAGCTGGAACATTTATACGCCACCTCGTTTATTCAAATGGAACTATTACAACTCAAAATATGTCCAAAATAAGCTTTACACTAATTCTGAATAATTGTTGCAGTTACGCGCAGACTCAAGTAGCTAAGTCAACTTTCTTTACAGTTTCTGAAAGCCCTAAGCTGGACCATTTATACGCCACCTCGTTTATTCAAATGGAACTATTACAACTCAAAATATGTCCAAAATAACCTTTACACTAATTCTGAATAATTGTTGCAGTTACGCGCAGACTCAGATAGCTAAGTCAACTTTCTTTACAGTTTCTAAAAGCCCCAAGCTGGACCATTTATACGCCACCTCGTTTATTCAAATGGAACTATTACAACTCAAAATATGTCCAAAATAAGCTCTACACTAATTCTGAATAGTTGTTGCAGTTACGCGCAGACTCAAATGGCTAAGTCAACTTTGTGTACAGTTTCTAAAAGCCCTAAGCTGGACCATTTATACGTCACCTCGTCTATTCAAATTGGGCAATACAACTCAAAATATGGCCAAAATAAGCTTTACACTAATTCTGAATAATTGTTGCAGTTACGCGCAGACTCAAATAGCTAAGGCAACTTTCTTTACAGTTTCTGTAAGCCCTAAGCTGGACCATTTAAACCTCACCTCGTCTATTCAAATTGGAGAATGACGACTCAAAATATGGCCAAAATAAGCTTTACACTAGTTCTGAATATTTGTTGCAGTTACGCGCAGACTCAAATAGCTAAGTCAACTTTCTTTACAGTTTCTAAAAGCCCGAAGCTCGACCATTTACACGTCACCTCGTTTATTCAAATGGAACTATTACAACTCAAAATATGTCCAAAATAAGCTTTACACTAATTCTGAATAGTTGTTGCAGTTACGCGCAGACTCAAATGGCTAAGTCAACTTTCTTTACAGTTTCTGAAAGTCCTAAGCTGGACCATTTATACGTCACCTCGTTTATTCAAATTGGATCATCACAACTCAAAATATGGCCAGCATAATCTTTACACTAATTCTGAATAATTGTTGCAGTTACGTGCAGACAGAAATAACTAAGTCAACTTTCTTTAAGTTACTAAAGGCCCTACGCTGGACCATTTATACGTCACCTCGTTTATTCAAATTAGAGAATTATATCTCAAAATATGGCCAAAATAAGCTTTGCCCTAATTCTGAATAATTGTTGCAGTTACGCGTAGACTCAAATAGCTAAGTGAACTTTCTTTACAGTTTCTGAAAGTCATAAACTGGACCATTTATACGTCAGCTCGTTTATTCAAATTGGACCATTACGTCTCAAAATATGGCCAAAATAAGCGTTACACTAATTCTGAATAGTTGTTGCAGTTACGCGCAGACTCAAATAGCTAAGCCAACTTTCTTTTCAGTTACTAAAGGCCCTAAGCTGGACAGTAGTGATATACTGTATGTTCTGGCCCACTTAGCATAAATATCCCATTAATCAAATCCTGTCACGCCCCCCCCTCCCCCCCTCCTCCTCCCCCCTCCCCCCTCCACTCCCACATGTGGGGAATTTCCAAAAAGGTATGAGCTTTCTGCTCCACTTAACATAATTTCCCCATTAATAATCCGCCCCCTCACACTCCTCTCCCCCCCCCCCCTTAAGTGACATGGGTATTTCTTTGGACACGTGGGAATTCCGAAAAGAGAGTTTGGATGGGCTGTCGCGATCAGGATGACAAAGGAAGGATAATTAATGACCCCCGTCCCCCCCTGACCCTCCTATTCTAGTGTCTGCATGTGTTTTCGAAAGAAGAACGTGAGGGTAAGAAACCCTGCAATGAATGGCCCCTTACAGATCTTGATATATTTATGTGACAGTTGGAAATGTTCCCCTCTGACAGTTTTTGAAAAGAACACGCTACAACTTGCAACGGTGAGCATAGAGGATGACAAAGGAAGGGTAATTTATGACTCCCGTCCCCCCTGACCCTCCTATTCTAGTGTCTGCATGTGTTTTCGAAAAAAGAACGTGAGGGTAAGAAACCCTACAATGAATGGCCCCCTTTCAAATCTTGATATATTTATGTGACAGTTGGAAATGTTTCCCTCTGACAGTTTTGAAAAGAACAAGCTTCATCTTGCAAGGGGGCGAGCATAGACACCCCCCATTTTCCTGTCTGAACAGGCCTAGTGTTTTTCTCTTAACATAACAGCCAAATATCGCCCACCTGCAGGAAGAAACCTTTTCACAAGCAAAAGAATACTTCTGCATTGACGCGAGGACCACCCATGTGGTCCCCCACTGCGAGGGGTTCCCTGCCTTCCCTCATAATGACCGTTTGGCGTTGAATGGCCGTCCAACCCCCCCCCCCAACACTTCAATGCGTTCTTGCTACAAGTGGGGACTATCTCTCACGCTTTACAGTCACATGACAGTCCCTACTCAGTCTTCTTTCACAAGGATTCTCTACTCAACTACCCCTCACGTTTTTACATTCACATGACATTCCCTACTCAGTCTTCTACAAACATTTCTTACCAGCTCTTATGCCTATATCTTCATCGTGCTAGTTGAAATAAGCATTTGTACAAATTATCCTATTACTTATTTCGGTGAGATTCGGGCTACTTCTTGAGGCTTTTACATTCACAAGGCTTTATCGGTCCACTTTTCCTGTGTCATGTTTTCTAGTTTTTTGTTCTTTATTTATCTATTTTGTTTATTTTGGATTCCTTATGGACTTCAATGATGTCCCGCACAATCAACGCAAGCACTATCTCACGATCTTTTACGCTCATAGAGTTCTCTCTACACACGTTTCTTACTGTGACATGATTGTTTGCATTCTGTTAATCCTCATGAAAATACTGGCTTATACTCGCATTTAATTTCAGTATTATTCTATAAATAACGTTATTTTATACTTGCAACATTCATTTTGTGTATAGTATCATGTTCGACGATCAGAGAGGCTGTTTCTCGTTTCTTTGAGCAAATTTAAGCTTTGACAACATGTTACTTAAGCTGAAAATATTGTCTCGTCTGTTACCCTCACGCAACTTTCTCTACTCTTGCCCTAACAATTAATACAAAATGTTATTTGCACTAACATCTTCGTGTTAGCTGAGATAAACGTTTTCACAAATTATCTCACTGCTTATTTCCTTTTATGTGCAAGGGGGGATATTAGAGTAAGGAAGGCTTTGTGTACTGATCAAAAGCTACACACAATTCTACTGAAAAAACATTCCCAAGGGAATTTTTTGGTCCATCCACATCTCTTGACTTCGCATTTGTTTATGTTCCCAAAACTCAACTAAAATCATGGAAATATCTCCAAAAAATCCTACAGGCACACACACATACTCACACGTAAACACACACACACATACACCCCGCACACATGCACACAAATACACATGCACACCTACACACATGAATGCACAACCACACACACATACACACACACACACACACACACACACAAACAGACATACATACGCGCAAACACACGCACAAAACCGCATAAGCTTCATTTATAATTTCCTTAAATTAAGGACTTTATGTTAGCCAATGCATCACTTTTCACAAGGATACTCTACTCAGTTTTCTTTGTGAAATATCCGGGGTGTTTAAGAGGACACTTATTTATACATTTATTTTCTTGTTTATAGTATCTTACGAGATTACTTTGCTTGTTTAATCCTAGCAAGTAATATTTTTAAATCGCACCAAAGAATAACGATACCACAATGCAGGAACAGTAAGCACCCGACGAACGTAGCTGAATCATTGAACCATCAGCAATACAGGTTATTATTGTTGTTACATCATAAAATAGAAGCAAAATTGCATAAGGGCGCATTTTCAAAGTAATGGACATATTTCAGACACTAAGTAATATCTCGCCTTATTATTAGTTTCTTTATTGACAAATTCGAGAGTTCTGGTCAAAGTAATTACTGGAATAACCTTCAATCTTACAGAAAATTCTTTTGACTTCATTTCTACATAAACACAAATATTAAAAATCTGATGTGTTACACTCACGGGACTTTCTCCCCTCTTGTACTTCCCATTCTTACAAAATCTTATTCCTATATCTTCTTCGTGTTAGTTGAGATAAACATTTGTACAAATTATCTTATTGCTTATTTCCTTGTAGGTGCAAGGAGAATGATAGAATACTGTAGGCTTTCTGCCATAGTCTAATGTTTTAAAGCTTTGAGATTCTGTTGTCTTTGCACACTTAAGATATAAAAAAATGAACAACGATGATCCATTTCACGAAAGTTCTAAGTTTTTCCGAAACTCACACACATAACAAGGAATATCTCCGAAATGATTCACACTACAAGAAAATTTATTCAGTCAATTTTCAGTCAAAAATTGTGTATTTTAGCAAGATCTATATTCTCTATAGTATGATTTGGTCCATCTCTAACGGTTTACCAGTTATGCAAAAGCCGCCCAGAATAAAAACGACTACAGGGGCTTCACCCAGAAATTCAAGATATACATTTCATTTATCAAAAAAATATCTCAAACATATGACATTTTAATCAAATCGTTAGAGCAATTTCCAAGAAAGTCAAAATTTTCGAAAAATGTTCCATGTAAAGGGTAGTTAAGGGGGATATTTTCTTTTCAAATTCTTCGTGGCGCATCCTTGAAAGACATTAAACTTAAATACTAACTTTGGTTTAACCGACTTTTCGTTTTGAGTTATGCTGAGCACAGACTGACACACACACACACACACACATGCCTACACATACACACACACACATTTTTAGCAAACACACCTACACTCACACACACATTTAGACATACACACACACACGCACACATACACACACGAGCATACACACACATACACACACTCACACACGCGCAGACACCCACACTTACACACATACACTCACACACATGCACCCAAGCACACACATACACACATACACGCAACTTTTTGTAAACCTGCTTTTTTGGATTCAGGGGGCCTCGAACATATATTTCCGGTGAAATCTTGACTTCGAATTTTTGGGTGGAGTACGATACTTCCCCTATTGACCAGTAGAGAAAGTAAAAATAGAGGTTGCGACAACTGAGCATAAAAAATACACAACGCTAATTTCATTTCAATATATGAAACTCCTGATATTATTCTTTGTTATCAAATGATTAAAAATTGAAGAGACAGAATAATGAAAATTTCATTCATCTTACCCTTGCTATTGAATAAAGTTAGTGAATGAGACCTGATGCTCTGAAAGTATTTATTTTTTCTCAAGTAGTAATAGATAAGGGGTTAATAAAATCTCAACAGGAACTTTTTGCCACTAGATGTAAGTTTATTTAATAAGTTTGCCAGTTTATAGCAGGTTTGTATAAAACAATTGTACTATTAAATCTTACAATCCAGAGGCTTTTAAGGGGAGAATATGTTTGGAAACAACTCAAAGAATGAGTGAAAACTGCGTACCAATATTCATTACAACTACAAACCAAAACGGATAAGTGGGGCTTGTAGACAGAATACAAAACGAGCTCTATGGTGTTAAAGGAAATTAAAGGCGCAAAACTCCTTATCTGACTTAATCCCTGGGAATGACTGATGGTAGCATGGAGATGGAAACAATAACAATGATAATGAATAGGAATCCCGCCAGCCTATATTTTAAACATTTTGTTCGGTGTTATTCATCTTTATTTTTTTATTGAAGCATAACATTTCTTGTCATTTCTTACTGAACCTTCAGCATTCAGTTCATTGAATAAGAAAAGAGAATAAAGACATCTTTCAGATGTTCATACATTCATTTTAAATTACATTAAAGGCTGGCTTTGTCACTTTCATTATAAAACAAGCTATTATGTATATCATTTCACAGTATCCAAATATTGGAAAGAAAGCTAACTTCTTAGTTTAGCCAATAGAAACAAAGTTCGGCGGGGTGGGGGGGTAGCTGTTTTACTGCGCAGCTGCACAGGTGTGGTGGGGGAAAGCATTCTACCCTATAAAAGGGTACACCGGCCGCAGGAGTGATTGCAGTTCTAGAGGGCGAAACATCAGTTGGCATTTACACATCACTGCAACAATAACATACATTCCATAATGGCAGGTAAGCCCATTTTATTATACTTTAAAGAAACATTTTGGTGTCTTTCTACGAGTGAAAGTCATTAAATAGGAACAAAATACGCAGAAAGAAGTTTTTATATGTTAAATGGCATGTATTTCCTTACAATGGACTTGAAATTATCAGCTCATCATTCATTGCCTTTACACATTGAAAGATTAAGTCAAAGTGGAAATCCGAACTAACGATGAAATTGTCAAATGGAGGAAAACACGATAACTTTTTTTTCCCCCTATTCATTAAATGTTTTCTTTTGTTGTTATTTTTATTATTATTCTTTTATTCTTTTGTAGGAAACATCGACAGGGCAAATGAATCTAACACGAGCATCAATGGCTCGCCCCCTGGACGTTGCACAACACGACTTGACAAAGTTACAACGCCAGTTAGGCCCAATAAATGCAGTTGTGATAGTTGTAAAAATATTTCATCACTGAAAAGTCTACTGGGGGAAATTCAAGGTAAGAATTATTAAATATTGAAATGCTAGTTTATATTGTTCCTTATTTGTCTCATTGTAGGAATTTCATCGTAAGCAATTTTTGTGTACATTCTGTCTTCCAGCGTTAGCATTACAGCTCCAAACCATATGTTCAATCGAAATATCATATATGATATTTTGTTTTTCATCATTCATCTGACTTATAATATCCCTTTTAATACTCTCTTCTTCATATCAAAGTGACTTAACTCAAATAATCTGTCTCTAAGCCAAAAACATTTTCTTTTATACCTGAATTAAATATAGTCTTTTATTCAATCTTTAATAAATGTTCACTTGCTGAATATGAATATCCACTTCAAATATTATAACACCATTAATTAATTTTATTGTTTCATCTTACTTCAGGCCCATATGAACCAATGGACCTTTCATTGAATCGCCAGCCTAAGGAGCAGCACACCATGAGACCTTCACAAACAGCTTTACACAGAGAATCAGCGCAAAAGAGGGAATTATACCATAAATCACTTTGCGATTGCAAGATCGCTAATCAAGCTGGGAAGAGCACATCTTCTTCAATATCGCAGAGTAATAAGCAGCCGCATGAAAACACCCATCAGATTACAGATGAACAATTATATCAACAACGCAAGTACAGCTGGGAACCTTCAAATAAAAGATGTCACACTCATACAAGGGAGCAATTCAACAGCCCGCAGCAAAGAACTCAACAAAACTTAAAGGAATTGATCGAAAACAAGACAAGGATATGTATTCATACCTGTGAAACTATGAAATGTGATACTTTGAAAATTGCCATAGAACTTATTTTATAATTCAATAAGATTTCTTAGAACAGATAACCAGCTCTTATAGAGATACGTTATTGACTTTGGCAGGGACTCTAGGTCATATCTAACGACAGTAACAATCATTCATCATGTAATTCATGCTTAGCCTGCAGAGTCGCAGTTATCAGAAGTAACAGGTATTCTATTTTATTCCAAGGGCGGAAAAACAGCGTGATAGACACACAGAGAGAGAGAGAGAGAGACTGACTGTTATGTGCAGGTGTTTTACCCATATTTATGAATTCTGAATAATATCCACAGGCATTTAGCCTGAAGCAGTATCTACTTATATTGTGAAATCATCAATTATGTTGAAATGTAAAAACGATTTTGATTCATTTAATAAAATTTATGAAGAGAAATATCAGCGTTATCATTTAACCTGTCGTAACCTATCCTAGCCTAAGCAAGCCTACCCTATCCAAATTTAGCCTATCTTAACTAGGAATGCATGCAGGAATAACATAATGTATGATATAAGTTAACAAAAGAACATAATTACAATCAGATAATTTTATTTAACTTATAAAGATGAATACACTACCATTACCATTCAGAAAGCAAGCATATACTATTGAAAGACAATACATATATATTCATTTCATTTCTTAATCATTCAATGATGCCAGTCGATTTCAGTTCATTGATAATTCCTTGAATTTCCTTATAGTGATTCTGTCCGGTCGATTCTTGTGACATGATTAATAATCTTAAACGTTTTACTAATTCATTTGGATCGAACCAAGGATATTCCAGACGAAAAGCAGCATTTGGTGAAGGAGCATCTTGCATGTTATTGGATACTTGGAGATTATTACTTTCTTCCAATGATGTCATGTTTCCAGATGTTTTTACAAGGACGTTTAGCGTTGATTTTCCATCTTCATTATTAGATGATTCATCAATTCCAGATTTTTCACTCTCTTGCAACGGAAATGCCCCTGATTCAGAATTAGCTATATTGTTCACAGGACCATTAGAAACCTCTTTCTTGCATATTTTATTATGGCGTTGAAGCCTACTCGTTGTCCTATTCTTTAAAGTCTGCCCACACTCACAGCATTTGAGGAAACGATCCTTTCCAAGACTAATATATGAAAAATTAAGTCTTGCGTATTTTGAGCAATACAACCTTTTACTGTGATCACTAATTGTGAAAATGCAACTGAAGCTGACAATAACCGTTTAAGCAAAAGTTAGAGATGCTCGATATTTTATACATTGATTGTTCATATGTCAAATATAAACTCGCAACAATGCAAAACAATTTAGTGTAGGCAGACACCCTAAGTAACCACAGGTGAGCAGATGAGGTGACCATGGGTGACCAGATGAGATGACCATGGGTGACCAAGGGTGACCAAGGGTGACCAAGGGTGACCATGGGTGACCAAGGGTGACCAAGGGTGACCAGATTAGGTGACCATGGGTGACCAGGTGAGGTGACCATGGGTGACCAAGGGTGACCAGATTAGGTGACCATGGGTGACCAGATGAGGTGACCAGGGTGACCATGGGTGACCAAGGGTGACCATGGGTGACCAGGGGTGACCATGGGTGACCAAGGGTGACCATGGGTGACCAGATGATGTGACCATGGGTGACCAGATGAGGTGACCAAGGGTGACCAGATGAGGTGACCAGCTGAGGTGACCATGGGTGACCAGATTAGGTGACCAAATAGGTGGCCCGTGACCCAAGCATGTACGTGAGCAAAATAAGTGCAAGCTAATGTGAGACTATCAAACATTCAAGATATATAACCTAAACCTAACCTAAGCTAACATAATGTTACCTGAACCTGTTTGCTTGAATCTACACACTGTAACTATTTTTAATTGAGGATTTCATTCTGCTTGCACCAACAAATATAACATTACCTAAGCTGAATTCTTCTATTTCAAACTTTTATTCTCGTAGCACATGCACTAAGTCATCCCATCCCATACAAATATTCTATTTCCGTATAACATAGCCTAATCTACTCTTAATGTGTTTCATGTCACTTAAGACACGATTCAACATTCAGAGAACAATGTCTCAGGTCGATTCTATAGACACAGTTAACAAATCTTTTCTGGAAAGTAATGTTATTCCACTATTCTTCCACACATCACCCATACAGGTTATTCACACCAGTCAGATAAACATATATCCTACCCTCACCTAACTCTAATCTAAATTCAAGCAAACTATTAAGAGAATGCTATTGTATTGTAGATGCTCTAATGAAGTCAATGTGATCTTTTCCTCTCATATATAAGTATTCAATACTCTGAACACCAAACCTGGCTTAATATTCTTGATAGCACGTAAAATAAATCACAATTAATTATCTTGAGAGCAAGCTGTTTCGATTATCTTCTGGAGTGATTGATTTTATGTGCTAACAAGAATATTAAGCCAGGTTTGGTGTTCAGAGTATTGAATACTTATATATGAGAGGAAAAGATCACATTGACTTCATTAGAGCATCTACAATACAATAGCATTCTCTTAATAGTTTGCTTGAATTTAGATTAGAGTTAGGTGAGGGTAGGATATATGTTTATCTGATTGGTGTGAATAACCTGTATGGGTGATGTGTGGAAGAATAGTGGAATAACATTACTTTCCAGAAAAGATTTGTTAACTGTGTCTATAGAATCGACCTGAGACATTGTTCTCTGAATGTTGAATCGTGTCTTAAGTGACATGAAACACATTAAGAGTAGATTAGGCTATGTTATACGGAAATTGAATATTTGTATGGGATGGGATGACTTAGTGCATGTGCTACGAGAATAAAAGTTTGAAATAGAAGAATTCAGCTTAGGTAATGTTATATTTGTTGGTGCAAGCAGAATGAAATCCTCAACTAAAAATAGTTACAGTGTGTAGATTCAAGCAAACAGGTTCAGGTAACATTATGTTAGCTTAGGTTAGGTTTAGGTTATATATCTTGAATGTTTGATAGTCTCACATTAGCTTGCACTTATTTTGCTCACGTACATGCTTGGGTCACGGGCCACCTATTTGGTCACCTAATCTGGTTACCCATGGTCACCTCAGCTGGTCACCTCATCTGGTCACCCTTGGTCACCTCATCTGGTCACCCATGGTCACCTCATCTGGTCACCCATGGTCACCCTTGGTCAGCCATGGTCACCCCTGGTCACCCATGGTCACCCTTGGTCACCCATGGTCACCCTGGTCACCTCATCTGGTCACCCATGGTCACCTAATCTGGTCACCCTTGGTCACCCATGGTCACCTCACCTGGTCACCCATGGTCACCTAATCTGGTCACCCTTGGTCACCCTTGGTCACCCATGGTCACCCTTGGTCACCCTTGGTCACCCTTGGTCACCCATGGTCATCTCATCTGGTCACCCATGGTCACCTCATCTGCTCACCTGTGGTTACTTAGGGTGTCTGCCTACACTAAATTGTTTTGCATTGTTGCGAGTTTATATTTGACATATGAACAATCAATGTATAAAATATCGAGCATCTCTAACTTTTGCTTAAACGGTTATTGTCAGCTTCAGTTGCATTTTCACAATTAGTGATCACAGTAAAAGGTTGTATTGCTCAAAATACGCAAGACTTAATTTTTCATATATTAGTCTTGGAAAGGATCGTTTCCTCAAATGCTGTGAGTGTGGGCAGACTTTAAAGAATAGGACAACGAGTAGGCTTCAACGCCATAATAAAATATGCAAGAAAGAGGTTTCTAATGGTCCTGTGAACAATATAGCTAATTCTGAATCAGGGGCATTTCCGTTGCAAGAGAGTGAAAAATCTGGAATTGATGAATCATCTAATAATGAAGATGGAAAATCAACGATAAGCGTCCTTGTAAAAACATCTGGAAACATGACATCATTGGAAGAAAGTAATAATCTCCAAGTATCCAATAACATGCAAGATGCTCCTTCACCAAATGCTGCTTTTCGTCTGGAATATCCTTGGTTCGATCCAAATGAATTAGTAAAACGTTTAAGATTATTAATCATGTCACAAGAATCGACCGGACAGAATCACTATAAGGAAATTCAAGGAATTATCAATGAACTGAAATCGACTGGCATCATTGAATGATTAAGAAATGAAATGAATATATATGTATTGTCTTTCAATAGTATATGCTTGCTTTCTGAATGGTAATGGTAGTGTATTCATCTTTATAAGTTAAATAAAATTATCTGATTGTAATTATGTTCTTTTGTTAACTTATATCATACATTATGTTATTCCTGCATGCATTCCTAGTTAAGATAGGCTAAATTTGGATAGGGTAGGCTTGCTTAGGCTAGGATAGGTTACGACAGGTTAAATGATAACGCTGATATTTCTCTTCATAAATTTTATTAAATGAATCAAAATCGTTTTTACATTTCAACATAATTGATGATTTCACAATACAAGTAGATACTGCTTCAGGCTAAATGCCTGTGGATATTATTCAGAATTCATAAATATGGGTAAAACACCTGCACATAACAGTCAGTCTCTCTCTCTCTCTCTCTGTGTGTGTCTATCACGCTGTTTTTCCGCCCTTGGAATAAAATAGAATACCTGTTACTTCTGATAACTGCGACTCTGCAGGCTAAGCATGAATTACATGATGAATGATTGTTACTGTCGTTAGATATGACCTAGAGTCCCTGCCAAAGTCAATAACGTATCTCTATAAGAGCTGGTTATCTGTTCTAAGAAATCTTATTGAATTATAAAATAAGTTCTATGGCAATTTTCAAAGTATCACATTTCATAGTTTCACAGGTATGAATACATATCCTTGTCTTGTTTTCGATCAATTCCTTTAAGTTTTGTTGAGTTCTTTGCTGCGGGCTGTTGAATTGCTCCCTTGTATGAGTATGACATCTTTTATTTGAAGGTTCCCAGCTGTACTTGCGTTGTTGATATAATTGTTCATCTGTAATCTGATGGGTGTTTTCATGCGGCTGCTTATTACTCTGCGATATTGAAGAAGATGTGCTCTTCCCAGCTTGATTAGCGATCTTGCAATCGCAAAGTGATTTATGGTATAATTCCCTCTTTTGCGCTGATTCTCTGTGTAAAGCTGTTTGTGAAGGTCTCATGGTGTGCTGCTCCTTAGGCTGGCGATTCAATGAAAGGTCCATTGGTTCATATGGGCCTGAAGTAAGATGAAACAATAAAATTAATTAATGGTGTTATAATATTTGAAGTGGATATTCATATTCAGCAAGTGAACATTTATTAAAGATTGAATAAAAGACTATATTTAATTCAGGTATAAAAGAAAATGTTTTTGGCTTAGAGACAGATTATTTGAGTTAAGTCACTTTGATATGAAGAAGAGAGTATTAAAAGGGATATTATAAGTCAGATGAATGATGAAAAACAAAATATCATATATGATATTTCGATTGAACATATGGTTTGGAGCTGTAATGCTAACGCTGGAAGACAGAATGTACACAAAAATTGCTTACGATGAAATTCCTACAATGAGACAAATAAGGAACAATATAAACTAGCATTTCAATATTTAATAATTCTTACCTTGAATTTCCCCCAGTAGACTTTTCAGTGATGAAATATTTTTACAACTATCACAACTGCATTTATTGGGCCTAACTGGCGTTGTAACTTTGTCAAGTCGTGTTGTGCAACGTCCAGGGGGCGAGCCATTGATGCTCGTGTTAGATTCATTTGCCCTGTCGATGTTTCCTACAAAAGAATAAAAGAATAATAATAAAAATAACAACAAAAGAAAACATTTAATGAATAGGGGGAAAAAAAAGTTATCGTGTTTTCCTCCATTTGACAATTTCATCGTTAGTTCGGATTTCCACTTTGACTTAATCTTTCAATGTGTAAAGGCAATGAATGATGAGCTGATAATTTCAAGTCCATTGTAAGGAAATACATGCCATTTAACATATAAAAACTTTTTTCTGCGTATTTTGTTCCTATTTAATGACTTTCACTCGTAGAAAGACACCAAAATGTTTCTTTAAAGTATAATAAAATGGGCTTACCTGCCATTATGGAATGTATGTTATTGTTGCAGTGATGTGTAAATGCCAACTGATGTTTCGCCCTCTAGAACTGCAATCACTCCTGCGGCCGGTGTACCCTTTTATAGGTTAGAATGCTTTCCCCCACCACACCTGTGCAGCTGCGCAGTAAAACAGCTACCCCCCCACCCCGCCGAACTTTGTTTCTATTGGCTAAACTAAGAAGTTAGCTTTCTTTCCAATATTTGGATACTGTGAAATGATATACATAATAGCTTGTTTTATAATGAAAGTGACAAAGCCAGCCTTTAATGTAATTTAAAATGAATGTATGAACATCTGAAAGATGTCTTTATTCTCTTTTCTTATTCAATGAACTGAATGCTGAAGGTTCAGTAAGAAATGACAAGAAATGTTATGCTTCAATAAAAAAATAAAGATGAATAACACCGAACAAAATGTTTAAAATATAGGCTGGCGGGATTCCTATTCATTATCATTGTTATTGTTCCCATCTCCATGCTACCATCAGTCATTCCCAGGGATTAAGTCAGATAAGGAGTTTTGCGCCTTTAATTTCCTTTAACACCATAGAGCTCGTTTTGTATTCTGTCTACAAGCCCCACTTATCCGTTTTGGTTTGTAGTTGTAATGAATATTGGTACGCAGTTTTCACTCATTCTTTGAGTTGTTTCCAAACATATTCTCCCCTTAAAAGCCTCTGGATTGTAAGATTTAATAGTACAATTGTTTTATACAAACCTGCTATAAACTGGCAAACTTATTAAATAAACTTACATCTAGTGACAAAAAGTTCCTGTTGAGATTTTATTAACCCCTTATCTATTACTACTTGAGAAAAAATAAATACTTTCAGAGCATCAGGTCTCATTCACTAACTTTATTCAATAGCAAGGGTAAGATGAATGAAATTTTCATTATTCTGTCTCTTCAATTTTTAATCATTTGATAACAAAGAATAATATCAGGAGTTTCATATATTGAAATGAAATTAGCGTTGTGTATTTTTTATGCTCAGTTGTCGCAACCTCTATTTTTACTTTCTCTACTGGTCAATAGGGGAAGTATCGTACTCCACCCAAAAATTCGAAGTCAAGATTTCACCGGAAATATATGTTCGAGGCCCCCTGAATCCAAAAAAGCAGGTTTACAAAAAGTTGCGTGTATGTGTGTATGTGTGTGCTTGGGTGCATGTGTGTGAGTGTATGTGTGTAAGTGTGGGTGTCTGCGCGTGTGTGAGTGTGTGTATGTGTGTGTATGCTCGTGTGTGTATGTGTGCGTGTGTGTGTATGTCTAAATGTGTGTGTGAGTGTAGGTGTGTTTGCTAAAAATGTGTGTGTGTGTGTGTATGTGTAGGCATGTGTGTGTGTGTGTGTCAGTCTGTGCTCAGCATAACTCAAAACGAAAAGTCGGTTAAACCAAAGTTAGTATTTAAGTTTAATGTCTTTCAAGGATGCGCCACGAAGAATTTGAAAAGAAAATATCCCCCTTAACTACCCTTTACATGGAACATTTTTCGAAAATTTTGACTTTCTTGGAAATTGCTCTAACGATTTGATTAAAATGTCATATGTTTGAGATATTTTTTTGATAAATGAAATGTATATCTTGAATTTCTGGGTGAAGCCCCTGTAGTCGTTTTTATTCTGGGCGGCTTTTGCATAACTGGTAAACCGTTAGAGATGGACCAAATCATACTATAGAGAATATAGATCTTGCTAAAATACACAATTTTTGACTGAAAATTGACTGAATAAATTTTCTTGTAGTGTGAATCATTTCGGAGATATTCCTTGTTATGTGTGTGAGTTTCGGAAAAACTTAGAACTTTCGTGAAATGGATCATCGTTGTTCATTTTTTTATATCTTAAGTGTGCAAAGACAACAGAATCTCAAAGCTTTAAAACATTAGACTATGGCAGAAAGCCTACAGTATTCTATCATTCTCCTTGCACCTACAAGGAAATAAGCAATAAGATAATTTGTACAAATGTTTATCTCAACTAACACGAAGAAGATATAGGAATAAGATTTTGTAAGAATGGGAAGTACAAGAGGGGAGAAAGTCCCGTGAGTGTAACACATCAGATTTTTAATATTTGTGTTTATGTAGAAATGAAGTCAAAAGAATTTTCTGTAAGATTGAAGGTTATTCCAGTAATTACTTTGACCAGAACTCTCGAATTTGTCAATAAAGAAACTAATAATAAGGCGAGATATTACTTAGTGTCTGAAATATGTCCATTACTTTGAAAATGCGCCCTTATGCAATTTTGCTTCTATTTTATGATGTAACAACAATAATAACCTGTATTGCTGATGGTTCAATGATTCAGCTACGTTCGTCGGGTGCTTACTGTTCCTGCATTGTGGTATCGTTATTCTTTGGTGCGATTTAAAAATATTACTTGCTAGGATTAAACAAGCAAAGTAATCTCGTAAGATACTATAAACAAGAAAATAAATGTATAAATAAGTGTCCTCTTAAACACCCCGGATATTTCACAAAGAAAACTGAGTAGAGTATCCTTGTGAAAAGTGATGCATTGGCTAACATAAAGTCCTTAATTTAAGGAAATTATAAATGAAGCTTATGCGGTTTTGTGCGTGTGTTTGCGCGTATGTATATCTGTTTGTGTGTGTGTGTGTATGTGTGTGTGGTTGTGCATTCATGTGTGTAGGTGTGCATGTGTATTTGTGTGCATGTGTGCGGGGTGTATGTGTGTGTGTGTTTACGTGTGAGTATGTGTGTGTGCCTGTAGGATTTTTTGGAGATATTTCCATGATTTTAGTTGAGTTTTGGGAACATAAACAAATGCGAAGTCAAGAGATGTGGATGGACCAAAAAATTCCCTTGGGAATGTTTTTCAGTAGAATTGCGTGTAGCTTTTGATCAGTACACAATGCCTTCCTTACTCTAATATCCCCCCTTGCACATAAAAGGAAATAAGCAGTGAGATAATTTGTGAAAACGTTTATCTCAGCTAACACGAAGATGTTAGTGCAAATAACATTTTGTATTAATTGTTAGGGCAAGAGTAGAGAAAGTTGCGTGAGGGTAAACGACGAGACAATATTTTCAGCTTAAGTAACATGTTGTCAAAGCTTAAATTTGCTTCAAAGAAACGAGAAACAGCCTCTCTGATCGTCGAACATGATACTATACACAAAATGAATGTTGCAAGTATAAAATAACGTTATTTATAGAATAATACTGAAATTAAATGCGAGTATAAGCCAGTATTTTCATGAGGATTAACAGAATGCAAACAATCATGTCACAGTAAGAAACGTGTGTAGAGAGAACTCTATGAGCGTAAAAGATCGTGAGATAGTGCTTGCGTTGATTGTGCGGGACATCATTGAAGTCCATAAGGAATCCAAAATAAACAAAATAGATAAATAAAGAACAAAAAACTAGAAAACATGACACAGGAAAAGTGGACCGATAAAGCCTTGTGAATGTAAAAGCCTCAAGAAGTAGCCCGAATCTCACCGAAATAAGTAATAGGATAATTTGTACAAATGCTTATTTCAACTAGCACGATGAAGATATAGGCATAAGAGCTGGTAAGAAATGTTTGTAGAAGACTGAGTAGGGAATGTCATGTGAATGTAAAAACGTGAGGGGTAGTTGAGTAGAGAATCCTTGTGAAAGAAGACTGAGTAGGGACTGTCATGTGACTGTAAAGCGTGAGAGATAGTCCCCACTTGTAGCAAGAACGCATTGAAGTGTTGGGGGGGGGGGGGGTTGGATGGCCATTCAACGCCAAACGGTCATTATGAGGGAAGGCAGGGAACCCCTCGCAGTGGGGGACCACATGCGTGGTCCTCGCGTCAATACAGAAGTATTCTTTTGCTTGTGAAAAGGTTTCTTCCTGCAGGTGGGCGATCTTTGGCTGTTATGTTAAGAGAAAAACACTAGGCCTGTTCAGACAGGAAAATGGGGGGTGTCTATGCTCGCTCCCTTGCAAGATGAAGCTTGTTCTTTTCAAAACTGTCAGAGGGAAACATTTCCAACTGTCACATAAATATATCAAGATCTGAAAGGGGGCCATTCATTGTAGGGTTTCTTACCCTCACGTTCTTTTTTCGAAAACACATGCAGACACTAAAATAGGAGGGTCAGGGGGGACGGGAGTCATAAATTACCCTCCCTTTGTCATCCTCTATGCTCACCGTTGCAAGTTGTAGCGTGTTCTTTTCAAAAACTGTCAGAGGGGAACATTTCCAACTGTCACATAAATATATCAAGATCTGTAAGGGGCCATTCATTGCAGGGTTTCTTACCCTCACGTTCTTCTTTCGAAAACACATGCAGACACTAAAATAGGAGGGTCAGGGGGGGACGGGGGTCATTAATTATCCATCCTTTGTCATCCTGATCGCGACAGCCCATCCAACCTCTCTTTTCGGAATTCCCACGTGTCCAAAGAAATACCCATGTCACTTAAGGGGGGGGGGAGAGGAGTGTGAGGGGGCGGATTATTAATGGGGAAATTATGTTAAGTGGAGCAGAAAGCTCATACCTTTTTGGAAATTCCCCACATGTGGGAGTGGAGGGGGGAGGGGGAGGGGGGGGGAGGGGGGGCGTGACAGGATTTGATTAATGGGATATTTATGCTAAGTGGGCCAGAACATACAGTATATCACTACTCTGGACCATTTATACGTCACCTCGTTTATTCAAATTGGAGAATTACATCTCAAAATATGGCCAACATAAGCTTTACACTAATTCTGAATGATTGTTGCAGTTACGTGCAGACTGAAATAGCTAAGTCAACTTTCTTTACAGTTTCTGAAAGCCGTAAGCAGGACCACTTATACGACACCCCGTTTATTCAAATTGGACCATTACATCTCAAAATATGGCCAAAATAAGCGTTACACTAATTCTGAATAATTGTTGCAGTTACGCGCAGACTCAAATAGCTAAGTCAACTTTCTCTACAGTTTATGAAAGTCATAAGCTGGACCATTTATACGTCACCTCGTTTATTCAAATTGGAGAACTACATCTCAAAATATGGCCAAAATAAGCTTTACACTAATTCTGAATAATTGTTGCAGTTACGCGCAGACTCAAATAGCTAAATCAACTTTCTCTACAGTTTCTGAAAGTCATAAACTGGACCATTTATACGTTACCTCGTTTATTCAAATTAAACCATTACAGCTCAAAATATGGCCAACATAAGCTTTACACTAATTCTGAATAATTGTTGCAGTTACGTGCAGACTCAAATAGCTAAGTCAACTTTCTATACAGTTTCTGAAAGTCATAAGCTGGACCATTTATACGTCACCTCGTTTATTCAAATTGGAGAACTACATCTCAAAATATGGCCAAAATAAGCGTTACACTAATTCTGAATAATTG
The DNA here is from genome assembly GCA_030765045.1 of Tenodera sinensis. Lineage (NCBI taxonomy): Eukaryota > Metazoa > Arthropoda > Insecta > Mantodea > Mantidae > Tenodera > Tenodera sinensis. Next base: position 74,735,966 of record CM060974.1, on the reverse strand, counting down.
TTGCAGTTACGCGCAGACTCAAATAGCTAAGTCAACTTTCTCTACAGTTTCTGAAAGTCATAAACTGGGCCATTTATACGTCACCTCGTTTATTCAAATTGGACCATTACAGCTCAAAATATGGCCAACATAAGCTTTACACTAATTCTGAATAATTGTTGCAGTTACGCGCAGACTCAAATAGCTAACTCAACTTTCTATACAGTTTCTGAAAGTCATAAACTGGACCATTTATACGTCACCTTGTTTATTCAAATTGGAGAATTACATCTCAAAATATGGCCAAAATAAGCGTTACACTAATTCTGAATAATTGTTGCAGTTTCGCGCAGACTCAAATAGCTAAGTCAACTTTCTCTACAGTTTCTGAAAGTCATAAGCTGGACCATTTATACGTCACCTCGTTTATTCAAATTGGACCATTACAGCTCAAAATATGGCCAAAATAAGCTTTACACTAATTCTGAATAATTGTTGCAGTTACGCGCAGACTCAAATAGCTAAGTCAACTTTCTCTACAGTTTCTGAAAGTCATAAACTGGACTATTTACACGTCACCTCGTTTATTCAAATTGGAGAATTACATCTCAAAATATGGCCAAAATAAGCTTTACACTAATTCTGAATAATTGTTGCAGTTACGCGCAGACTCAAATAGCTAAGTCAACTTTCTATACAGTTTCTGAAAGTCATGAGCTGGACCATTTATACGTCACCTCGTTTATTCAAATTGGAGAATTACATCTCAAAATATGGCCAAAATAAGCGTTACACTAATTCTGAACAATTGTTGCAGTTACGCGCAGACACAAATAGCTAAGTCAACTTTCTCTACAGTTTCTGAAAGTCATAAACTGGACCATTTATACGTCACCTTGTTTATTCAAATTGGAGAATTACAGCTCAAAATATGGCCAAAATAAACGTTACACTAATTCTGAATAATTGTTGCAGTTACGCGCAGACTCAAATAGCTAAGTCAACTTTCTATACAGTTTCTGAAAGTCATAAACTGGACCATTTATACGTCACCTCGTTTATTCAAATTGGGCAATACATCTCAAAATATGGCCAAAATAAGCTTTACACTAATTCTGAATAATTGTTGCAGTTATAAGCAGACAGAAATAGCTAAGTGAACTTTCTTTACAGCTTCTGAAAGTCATAAGCTGGACCATTTATACGTCACCTCGTTTATTCAAATTGGAGAATTACATCTCAAAATATGGCCAAAATAAGCTTTACACTAATTCTGAATAGTTGTTGCGATTACGCGCAGACTCAAATAGCTAAGTCAACTTTCTATACAGTTTCTGAAAGTCATAAACTGGACAATTTATACGTCACCTCGTTTATTCAAATTGGAGAATTACATCTCAAAATATGGCCAAAATAAGCGTTACACTAATTCTGAACAATTGTTGCAGTTACGCGCAGACTCAAATAGCTAAGTCAACTTTCTCTACAGTTTCTGAAAGTCATAAACTGGACCATTTATACGTCACCTCGTTTATTCAAATTGGAGAACTACATCTCAAAATATGGCCAAAATAAGCTTTACACTAATTCTGAATAATTGTTGCAGTTACGCGCAGACTCAAATAACTAAGTCAACTTTCTATACAGTTTCTGAAAGTCATAAACTGGACCATTTATACGTCACCTCGTTTATTCAAATTGGAGAATTACATCTCAAAATATTGCCAACATAAGCTTTACACTAGTTCTGAATAATTGTTGCAGTTACGTGCAGACTCAAATAGCTAAGTCAACTTTCTCTACAGTTTCTGAAAGTCATAAGCTGGACCATTTACAGGTCACCTCGTTTATTCAAATTGGAGAATTACATCTCAAAATATGGCCAAAATAAGCTTTACACTAATTCTGAATAATTGTTGCAGTTACGCGCAGACAGAAATAGCTAAGTGAACCTTCTTTAGAGTTTCTGAAAGTCATAAACTGGACCATTTATACGTCACCTCGTTTATTCAAATTGGAGAATTACATCTCAAAATATGGCCAAAATAAGGTTTGCACTAATTCTGAATAATTGTTGCAGTTACGCGCAGACTCAAATAGCTAAGTCAACTTTCTTTACAGTTTCTGAAAGTCATAAACTCGGCCATTTATACGTCACCTCTTTTATTCAAATTGGAGAACTAGATCTCAAAATATGGCCAAAATGAGCTTTGCACTAATTCTGAATAATTGTTGCAGTTACGCGCAGACAGAAATAGCTAAGTGAACTTTCTTTACAGTTTCTAAAAACCCTAAGCTGGACCATTTATACGCCACCTCGTTTATTCAAATGGAACTATTACAACTCAAAATATGTCCAAAATAAGCTTTACACTAATTCTGAATAATTGTTGCAGTTACGCGCAGACTCAAATAGCTAAGTCAACTTTCTTTACAGTTTCTAAAAGCCCCAAGCTGGACCATTTATACGCCACCTCGTTTATTCAAATGGAACCATTACAACTGAAAATATGTCCAAAATAAGCTTTACACTAATTCTGAATAATTGTTGCAGTTACGCGCAGACTCAAATAGCTAAGTCAACTTTGTGTACAGTTTCTAAAAGCCCTAAGCTGGACCATTTATACGTCACCTCGTCTATTCAAATTGGGCAATACAACTCAAAATATGGCCAAAATAAGCTTTACACTAATTCTGAATAATTGTTGCAGTTACGCGCAGACTCAAATAGCTAAGGCAACTTTCTTTACAGTTTCTGAAAGCCCTAAGTCGGACCATTTAAACCTCACCTCGTCTATTCAAATTGGAGAATGACGACTCAAAATATGGCCAAAATAAGCTTTACACTAATTCTGAATAGTTGTTGCAGTTACGCGCAGACTCAAATGGCTAAGTCAACTTTCTTTACAGTTTCTGAAAGTCCTAAGCTGGACCATTTATACGTCACCTCGTTTATTCACATTGGATCATCACAACTCAAAATATGGCCAGCATAATCTTTACACTAATTCTGAATAATTGTTGCAGTTACGTGCAGACAGAAATAACTAAGTCAACTTTCTATAAGTTACTAAAGGCTGGACCATTTATACGTCACCTCGTTTATTCAAATTAGAGAATTATATCTCAAAATATGGCCAAAATAAGCTTTGCACTAATTCTGAATAATTGTTGCAGTTACGCGTAGACTCAAATAGCTAAGCGAACTTTCTTTACAGTTTCTGAAAGTCATAAACTGGACCATTTATACGTCAGCTCGTTTATTCAAATTGGACCATTACGTCTCAAAATATGGCCAAAATAAGCGTTACACTAATTCTGAATAGTTGTTGCAGTTACGCGCAGACTCAAATAGCTAAGCCAACTTTCTTTACAGTTACTAAAGGCCCTAAGCTGGACCATTTATACGTCACCTCGTTTATTCAAATTGGAGAATTACATCTCAAAATATGGCCAACATAAGCTTTACACTAATTCTGAATGATTGTTGCAGTTACGTGCAGACTGAAATAGCTAAGTCAACTTTCTTTACAGTTTCTGAAAGCCGTAAGCAGGACCACTTATACGTCACCCCGTTTATTCAAATTGGACCATTACATCTCAAAATATGGCGAAAATAAGCGTTACACTAATTCTGAATAATTGTTGCAGTTACGCGCAGACTCAAATAGCTAAGTCAACTTTCTCTACAGTTTATGAAAGTCATAAGCTGGACCATTTAAACGTCACCTCGTTTATTCAAATTGGAGAACTACATCTCAAAATATGGCCAAAATAAGCTTTACACTAGTTCTGAATAATTGTTGCAGTTACGTGCAGACTCAAATAGCTAAGTCAACTTTCTCTACAGTTTCTGAAAGTCATAAGCTGGACCATTTACAGGTCACCTCGTTTATTCAAATTGGAGAATTACATCTCAAAATATGGCCAAAATAAGCTTTACACTAATTCTGAATAATTGTTGCAGTTACGCGCAGACAGAAATAGCTAAGTGAACCTTCTTTAGAGTTTCTGAAAGTCATAAACTGGACCATTTATACGTCACCTCGTTTATTCAAATTGGAGAATTACATCTCAAAATATGGCCAAAATAAGGTTTGCACTAATTCTGAATAATTGTTGCAGTTACGCGCAGACTCAAATAGCTAAGTCAACTTTCTTTACGGTTTCTGAAAGTCATAAACTGGACCATTTATACGTCACCTCTTTTATTCAAATTGGAGAACTAGATCTCAAAATATGGCCAAAATGAGCTTTGCACTAATTCTGAATAATTGTTGCAGTTACGCGCAGACTCAAATAGCTAAGTCAACTTTCTTTACAGTTTCTAAAAGCCCTAAGCTGGACCATTTATACGCCACCTCGTTTATTCAAATGGAACCATTACAACTGAAAATATGTCCAAAATAAGCTTTACACTAATTCTGAATAATTGTTGCAGTTACGCGCAGACTCAAATAGCTAAGTCAACTTTGTGTACAGTTTCTAAAAGCCCTAAGCTGGACCATTTATACGTCACCTCGTCTATTCAAATTGGGCAATACAACTCAAAATATGGCCAAAATAAGCTTTACACTAATTCTGAATAATTGTTGCAGTTACGCGCAGACTCAAATAGCTAAGGCAACTTTCTTTACAGTTTCTGAAAGCCCTAAGCCGGACCATTTAAACCTCACCTCGTCTATTCAAATTGGAGAATGACGACTCAAAATATGGCCAAAATAAGCTTTACACTAATTCTGAATAGTTGTTGCAGTTACGCGCAGACTCAAATGGCTAAGTCAACTTTCTTTACAGTTTCTGAAAGTCCTAAGCTGGACCATTTATACGTCACCTCGTTTATTCACATTGGATCATCACAACTCAAAATATGGCCAGCATAATCTTTACACTAATTCTGAATAATTGTTGCAGTTACGTGCAGACAGAAATAACTAAGTCAACTTTCTATAAGTTACTAAAGGCTGGACCATTTATACGTCACCTCGTTTATTCAAATTAGAGAATTATATCTCAAAATATGGCCAAAATAAGCTTTGCACTAATTCTGAATAATTGTTGCAGTTACGCGTAGACTAAAATAACTAAGCGAACTTTCTTTACAGTTTCTGAAAGTCATAAACTGGACCATTTATACGTCAGCTCGTTTATTCAAATTGGACCATTACGTCTCAAAATATGGCCAAAATAAGCGTTACACTAATTCTGAATAGTTGTTGCAGTTACGCGCAGAGTCAAATAGCTAAGCCAACTTTCTTTACAGTTACTAAAGGCCCTAAGCTGGACCATTTATACGTCACCTCGTTTATTCAAATTGGAGAATTACATCTCAAAATATGGCCAACATAAGCTTTACACTAATTCTGAATGATTGTTGCAGTTACGTGCAGACTGAAATAGCTAAGTCAACTTTCTTTACAGTTTCTGAAAGCCGTAAGCAGGACCACTTATACGTCACCCCGTTTATTCAAATTGGACCATTACATCTCAAAATATGGCGAAAATAAGCGTTACACTAATTCTGAATAATTGTTGCAGTTACGCGCAGACTCAAATAGCTAAGTCAACTTTCTCTACAGTTTATGAAAGTCATAAGCTGGACCATTTAAACGTCACCTCGCTTATTCAAATTGGAGAACTACATCTCAAAATATGGCCAAAATAAGCTTTACACTAATTCTGAATAATTGTTGCAGTTACGCGCAGAGTCAAATAGCTAAGTCAACTTTCTTTACAGTTTCTAAAAGCCCTAAGCTGGACCATTTATACGCCACCTCGTTTATCCAAATGGAACTATTACAACTCAAAATATGTCCAAAATAAGCTTTACACTAATTCTGAATAATTGTTGCAGTTACGCGCAGACTCAAATAGCTAAGTCAACTTTCTTTACAGTTTCTAAAAGCCCTAAGCTGGACCATTTATACGCCACCTCGTTTATTCAAATGGAGCTATTACAACTCAAAATATATCCAAAATAAGCTTTACACTAATTCTGAATAATTGTTGCAGTTACGCGCAGACTCAAATAGCTAAGTCAACTTTCTTTACAGTTTCTAAAAGCCCTAAGCTGGACCATTTATACGCCACCTCGTTTATTCAAATGGAACTATTACAACTCAAAATATGTCCAAAATAAGCTCTACACTAATTCTGAATAGTTGTTGCAGTTACGCGCAGACTCAAATGGCTAAGTCAACTTTGTGTACAGTTTCTAAAAGCCCTAAGCTGGACCATTTATACGTCACCTCGTCTATTCAAATTGGGCAATACAACTCAAAATATGGCCAAAATAAGCTTTACACTAATTCTGAATAATTGTTGCAGTTACGCGCAGACTCAAATAGCTAAGGCAACTTTCTTTACAGTTTCTGAAAGCCCTAAGCCGGACCATTTAAACCTCACCTCGTCTATTCAAATTGGAGAATGACGACTCAAAATATGGCCAAAATAAGCTTTACACTAATTCTGAATAGTTGTTGCAGTTACGCGCAGACTCAAATGGCTAAGTCAACTTTCTTTACAGTTTCTGAAAGTCCTAAGCTGGACCATTTATACGTCACCTCGTTTATTCAAATTGGATCATCACAACTCAAAATATGGCCAGCATAATCTTTACACTAATTCTGAATAATTGTTGCAGTTACGTGCAGACAGAAATAACTAAGTCAACTTTCTATAAGTTACTAAAGGCTGGACCATTTATACGTCACCTCTTTTATTCAAATTAGAGAATTATATCTCAAAATATGGCCAAAATAAGCTTTGCACTAATTCTGAATAATTGTTGCAGTTACGCGTAGACTCAAATAGCTAAGTGAACTTTCTTTACAGTTTCTGAAAGTCATAAACTGGACCATTTATACGTCAGCTCGTTTATTCAAATTGGACCATTACGTCTCAAAATATGGCCAAAATAAGCGTTACACTAATTCTGAATAGTTGTTGCAGTTACGCGCAGACTCAAATAGCTAAGCCAACTTTCTTTACAGTTACTAAAGGCCCTAAGCTGGACCATTTATACGTCACCTCGTTTATTCAAATTGGAGAATTACATCTCAAAATATGGCCAACATAAGCTTTACACTAATTCTGAATGATTGTTGCAGTTACGTGCAGACTCAAATAGCTAAGTCAACCTTCTATTCAGTTTCAGAAAGTCAAAAGCTGGACCATTTATGCGCCACCTCGTTTATTCAAATTGGACCATTACGTCTCAGAATATGGCGAAAATAAGCTTTACACTAATTCTGAATAATTGTTGCAGTTACGCGCAGACTCAAATAGCTAAGTCAACTTTCTCTACAGTTTCTGAAAGTCATAAACTGGACGATTTACACGTCACCTCGTTTATTCAAATTGGAGAATTACATCTCAAAATATGGCCAAAATAAGCTTTACACTAATTCTGAATAATTGTTGCAGTTACGCGCAGACTCAAATAGCTAAGTCAACTTTCTCTACAGTTTCTGAAAGTCATAAACTGGACCATTTACACGTCACCTCGTTTATTCAAATTGGAGAATTACATCTGAAAATATGGCCAAAAGAAACGTTACACTAATTCTGAATAATTGTTGCAGTTACGCGCAGACTCAAATAGCTAAGTCAACTTTCTATACAGTTTCTGAAAGTCATAAACTGGGCCATTTTTACGTCACCTTGTTTATTCAAATTGGACGATTACATCTCAAAATATGGCCAAAATGAGCTTTGCACTAATTCTGAATAATTGTTGCAGTTACGCGAAGACAGAAATAGCTAAGTCAACTTTCTTTACAGTTTCTGAAAGGCATAGACTGCACCATTTATACGTTACCTCGTTTATTCAAATTGGACAATTACAACTCATAATATAGCCAAAATAAACTTTACACTAATTCTGAATAATGGCTGCAGTTACGCGCAGACTCAAATAGCTAAGTCAACTTTCTTTACAGTTTCTGAAAGTCATAAACTGGACCATTTATACGTCAGCTCGTTTATTCAAATTGGACCATTACAACTCAAAATATTGCCAACATAAGCTTTACACTAGTTCTGAATAATTGTTGCAGTAACGTGCAGACTCAAATAGCTAAGTCAACTTTCTCTACAGTTTCTGAAAGTCATAAACTGGACCATTTATACGTCACCTCGTTTATTCAAATTGGACCATTACATCTCAAAATATGGCCAAAATAAGCTTTACACTAATTCTGAATAATTGTTGCAGTTACGCGCAGACTCAAATAGCTAAGTCAACTTTTTCTACAGTTTCTGAAAGTCATAAACTGGACCATTTATACGTCACCTCGTTTATTCAAATTGGAGAATTACATCTCAAAATATGGCCAAAATAAGGTTTGCACTAATTCTGAATAATTGTTGCAGTTACGCGCAGACTCAAATAGCTAAGTCAACTTTCTCTACAGTTTCTGAAAGTCATAAACTGGACCATTTATACGTCACCTCGTTTATTCAAATTGGACCATTACATCTCAAAATATGGCCAAAATAAGCTTTACACTAATTCTGAATAATTGTTGCAGTTACGCGCAGACTCAAATAGCTAAGTCAACTTTTTCTACAGTTTCTGAAAGTCATAAACTGGACCATTTACACGTCACCTCGTTTATTCAAATTGGAGAATTACATCTCAAAATATGGCCAAAATAAGCTTTACACTAATTCTGAATAATTGTTGCAGTTACGCGCAGACTCACATAGCTAAGTCAACTTTCTATACAGTTTCTGAAAGTCATGAGCTGGACCATTTATACGTCACCTCGTTTATTCAAATTGGAGAATTACATCTCAAAATATGGCCAAAATAAGCGTTTCACTAATTCTGAACAATTGTTGCAGTTACGCGCAGACTCAAATAGCTAAGTCAACTTTCTCTACAGTTTCTGAAAGTCATAAACTGGACCATTTATACGTCACCTTGTTTATTCAAATTGGAGAATTACAGCTCAAAATATGGCCAAAATAAACGTTACGCTAATTCTGAATAATTGTTGCAGTTACGCGCAGACTCAAATAGCTAAGTCAACTTTCTATACAGTTTCTGAAAGTCATAAACTGGACCATTTATACGTCACCTCGTTTATTCAAATTAGAGAACTACATCTCAAAATATGGCCAAAATAAGCTTTACACTAATTCTGAATAATTGTTGCAGTTACGCGCAGACTCAAATAGCTAAGTCAACTATCTATACAGTTTCTGAAAGTCATAAGCTGGACCATTTATACGTCACCTCGTTTATTCAAATTGGAGAATTACATCTCAAAATATGGCCAAAATAAGCTTTACACAAATTCTGAATAGTTGTTGCGATTACGCGCAGACTCAAATAGCTAAGTCAACTTTCTATACAGTTTCTGAAAGTCATAAACTGGACAATTTATACCTCACCTCGTTTATTCAAATTGGAGAATTACATCTCAAAATATGGCCAAAATAAGCGTTACACTAATTCTGAACAATTGTTGCAGTTACGCGCAGACTCAACTAGCTAAGTCAACTTTCTCTACAGTTTCTGAAAGTCATAAACTGGACCATTTATACGTCACCTCGTTTATTCAAATTGGAGAACTACATCTCAAAATATGGCCAAAATAAGCTTTACACTAATTCTGAATAATTGTTGCAGTTACGCGCAGACTCAAATAGCTAAGTCAACTTTCTATACAGTTTCTGAAAGTCATAAACTGGACCATTTATACGTCACCTCGTTTATTCAAATTGGAGAATTACATCTCAAAATATTACCAACATAAGCTTTACACTAGTTCTGAATAATTGTTGCAGTTACGTGCAGACTCAAATAGCTAAGTCAACTTTCTCTACAGTTTCTGAAAGTCATAAGCTGGACCATTTACAGGTCACCTCGTTTATTCAAATTGGAGAATTACATCTCAAAATATGGCCAAAATAAGCTTTACACTAATTCTGAATAATTGTTGCAGTTATGCGCAGACAGAAATAGCTAAGTGAACTTTCTTTACAGTTTCTGAAAGTCATAAACTGGACCATTTATACGTCACCTCGTTTATTCAAATTGGAGAATTACATCTCAAAATATGGCCAAAATAAGGTTTGCACTAATTCTGAATAATTGTTGCAGTTACGCGCAGACTCAAATAGCTAAGTCAACTTTCTTTACAGTTTCTGAAAGTCATAAACTCGGCCATTTATACGTCACCTCGTTTATTCAAATAGGACGATTACATCTCAAAATATGGCCAAAATGAGCTTTGCACTAATTCTGAATAATTGTTGCAGTTACGCGCAGACAGAAATAGCTAAGTGAACTTTCTTTACAGTTTCTGAAAGTCATAAACTGGACCATTTATACGTCACCTCGTTTATTCATATTGAACCATTACATCTCAAAATATGGCCAAAATAAGGTTTGCACTAATTCTGAATAATTGTTGCAGTTACGCGCAGACTCAAATAGCTAAGTCAACCTTCTATTCAGTTTCAGAAAGTCAAAAGCTGGACCATTTATGCGCCACCTCGTTTATTCAAATTGGACCATTACGTCTCAGAATATGGCGAAAATAAGCTTTACACTAATTCTGAATAATTGTTGCAGTTACGCGCAGACTCAAATAGCTAAGTCAACTTTCTCTACAGTTTCTGAAAGTCATAAACTGGACGATTTACACGTCACCTCGTTTATTCAAATTGGAGAATTACATCTCAAAATATGGCCAAAATAAGCTTTACACTAATTCTGAATAATTGTTGCAGTTACGCGCAGACTCAAATAGCTAAGTCAACTTTCTCTACAGTTTCTGAAAGTCATAAACTGGACCATTTACACGTCACCTCGTTTATTCAAATTGGAGAATTACATCTGAAAATATGGCCAAAATAAACGTTACACTAATTCTGAATAATTGTTGCAGTTACGCGCAGACTCAAATAGCTAAGTCAACTTTCTATACAGTTTCTGAAAGTCATAAACTGGGCCATTTTTACGTCACCTTGTTTATTCAAATTGGACGATTACATCTCAAAATATGGCCAAAATGAGCTTTGCACTAATTCTGAATAATTGTTGCAGTTACGCGAAGACAGAAATAGCTAAGTCAACTTTCTTTACAGTTTCTGAAAGGCATAGACTGCACCATTTATACGTTACCTCGTTTATTAAAATTGGACAATTACAACTCATAATATAGCCAAAATAAACTTTACACTAATTCTGAATAATGGCTGCAGTTACGCGCAGACTCAAATAGCTAAGTCAACTTTCTTTACAGTTTCTGAAAGTCATAAACTGGACCATTTATACGTCAGCTCGTTTATTCAAATTGGACCATTACAACTCAAAATATTGCCAACATAAGCCTTATTCTAGTTCTGAATAATTGTTGCAGTAACGTGCAGACTCAAATAGCTAAGTCAACTTTCTCTACAGTTTCTGAAAGTCATAAGCTGGACCATTTACAGGTCACCTCGTTTATTCAAATTGGAGAATTACATCTCAAAATATGGCCAAAATAAGCGTTACACTAATTCTGAATAGTTGTTGCAGTTACGCGCAGACTCAAATAGCTAAGCCAACTTTCTCTACAGTTTCTGAAAGTCATAAGCTGGACCATTTATACGTCACCTCGTTTATTCAAATTGGACCATTACAGCTCAAAATATGGCTAAAATAAGCTTTACACTAATTCTGAATAATTGTTGCAGTTACGCGCAGACTCAAATAGCTAAGTCAACTTTCTCTACAGTTTCTGAAAGTCATAAACTGGACCATTTATACGTCACCTCGTTTATTCAAATTGGAGAATTACATCTCAAAATATGGCCAAAATAAGGTTTGCACTAATTCTGAATAATTGTTGCAGTTACGCGCAGACTCAAATAGCTAAGTCAACTTTCTTTACAGTTTCTGAAAGTCATAAACTCGGCCATTTATACGTCACCTCGTTTATTCAAATAGGACGATTACATCTCAAAATATGGCCAAAATGAGCTTTGCACTAATTCTGTATAATTGTTGCAGTTACGCGCAGACAGAAATAGCTAAGTGAACTTTCTTTACAGTTTCTGAAAGTCATAAACTGGACCATTTGTACGTCAGCTCGTTTATTCAAATTGGACCATTACGTCTCAAAATATGGCCAAAATAAGCGTTACACTAATTCTGAATAGTTGTTGCAGTTACGCGCAGACTCAAATAGCTAAGCCAACTTTCTTTACAGTTACTAAAGGCCCTAAGCTGGACCATTTATACGTCACCTCGTTTATTCAAATTGGAGAATTACATCTCAAAATATGGCCAACATAAGCTTTACACTAATTCTGAATGATTGTTGCAGTTACGTGCAGACTGAAATAGCTAAGTCAACTTTCTTTACAGTTTCTGAAAGCCGTAAGCAGGACCACTTATACGTCACCCCGTTTATTGACATTGGACCATTACATCTCAAAATATGGCCAAAATAAGCGTTACACTAATTCTGAATAATTGTTGCAGTTACGCGCAGACTCAAATAGCTAAGTCAACTTTCTCTACAGTTTATGAAAGTCATAAGCTGGACCATTTATACGTCACCTCGTTTATTCAAATTGGAGAACTACATCTCAAAATATGGCCAAAATAAGCTTTACACTAATTCTGAATAATTGTTGCAGTTACGCGCAGACTCAAATAGCTAAGTCAACTTTCTCTACAGTTTCTGAAAGTCATAAACTGGACCATTTACACGTCACCTCGTTTATTCAAATTGGAGAATTACATCTCAAAATATGGCCAAAATAAGCTTTACACTAATTCTGAATATTGTTGCAGTTACGCACAGACTCAAATAGCTAAGTCAACTTTCTATACAGATTCTAAAAGTCATAAGCTGGACCATTTATACGTCACCTCGTTTATTCAAATTGGAGAATTACATCTCAAAATATGGCCAAAATAAACTTTACACTAATTCTGAATAATTGTTGCAGTTACGCGCAGACTCAAATAGCTAAGTCAACTTTCTCTACAGTTTCTGAAAGTCATAAACTGGACCATTTATACGTCACCTCGTTTATTCAAATTGGACCATTACAGCTCAAAATATGGCCAACATAAGCTTTACACTATTTCTGAATAATTGTTGCAGTTACGTGCAGACTCAAATAGCTAAGTCAACTTTCTATACAGTTTCTGAGAGTCATAAGCTGGACCATTTATACGTCACCTCGTTTATTGAAATTGGACCATTACAACTCAAAATATGGCCAAAATAAGCGTTACACTAATTCTGAATAATTGTTGCAGTTACGCGCAGACTCAAATAGCTAAGTCAACTTTCTCTACAGTTTCTGAAAGTCATAAACTGGACCATTTATACGTCACCTCGTTTATTCAAATTGGACCATTACAGCTCAAAATATGGCCAACATAAGCTTTACACTAATTCTGAATAATTGTTGCAGTTACGCGCAGACTCAAATAGCTAACTCAACTTTCTATACAGCTTCTGAAAGTCATAAACTGGACCAATTATACGTCACCTTGTTTATTCAAATTGGAGAATTACATCTCAAAATATGGCCAAAATAAGCGTTACACTAATTCTGAATAGTTGTTGCAGTTACGCGCAGACTCAAATAGCTAAGCCAACTTTCTCTACAGTTTCTGAAAGTCATAAGCTGGACCATTTATACGTCACCTCGTTTATTCAAATTGGACCATTACAGCTCAAAATATGGCTAAAATAAGCTTTACACTAATTCTGAATAATTGTTGCAGTTACGCGCAGACTCAAATAGCTAAGTCAACTTTCTCTACAGTTTCTGAAAGTCATAAACTGGACCATTTATACGTCACCTTGTTTATTCAAATTGGGGAATTACATCTCAAAATATGGCCAAAATAAACGTTACACTAATTCTGAATAATTGTTGCAGTTACGTGCAGACCCAAATAGCTAAGTCAACTTTCTATACAGTTTCTGAAAGTCATAAGCTGGACCATTTATACGTCACCTCGTTTATTCAAATTGGAGAATTACATCTCAAAATATGGCCAAAATAAGCTTTACACTAATTCTGCATAGTTGTTGCGATTACGCGCAGACTCAAATAGCTAAGTCAACTTTCTATACAGTTTCTGAAAGTCATAAACTGGACAATTTATACGTCACCTCGTTTATTCAAATTGGAGAATTACATCTCAAAATATCGCCAAAATAAGCGTTACACTATTTCTGAACAATTGTTGCAGTTACGCGCAGACTCAAATAGCTAAGTCAACTTTCTCTACAGTTTCTGAAAGTCATAAACTGGACCATTTATACGTCACCTCGTTTATTCAAATTGGAGAACTACATCTCAAAATATGGCCAAAATAAGCTTTACACTAATTCTGAATAATTGTTGCAGTTACGCGCAGACTTAAATAGCTAAGTCAACATTCTATACAGTTTCTGAAAGTCATAAACTCAACCATTTATACGTCACCCCATTTATTCAAATTGGAGAATTACATCTCAAAATATTGCCAACATAAGCTTTACACTAGTTCTGAATAATTGTTGCTGTTACGTGCAGACTCAAATAGCTAAGTCAACTTTCTCTACAGTTTCTGAAAGTCATAAGCTGGACCATTTACAGGTCACCTCGTTTATTCAAATTGGAGAATTACATCTCAAAATATGGCCAAAATAAGCTTTACACTAATTCTGAATAATTGTTGCAGTTACGCGCAGACTCAAATAGCTAAGTCAACTTTCTATACAGTTTCTGAAAGTCATAAGCTGGACCATTTATACGTCACCTCGTTTATTCAAATTGGAGAATTACATCTCAAAATATGGCCAAAATAAGCTTTACACTAATTCTGCATAGTTTTTGCGATTACGCGCAGACTCAAATAGCTAAGTCAACTTTCTATACAGTTTCTGAAAGTCATAAACTGGACCATTTATACGTCACCTTGTTTATTCAAATTCGAGAATTACATCTCAAAATATGGCCAAAATAAGCGTTACACTAATTCTGAATAATTGTTGCAGTTACGCGCAGACTCAAATAGCTAAGTCAACTTTCTCTACAGTTTCTGAAAGTCATAAGCTGGACCATTTATACGTCACCTCGTTTATTCAAATTGGAGAACTACATCTCAAAATATGGCCAAAATAAGCTTTACACTAATTCTGAATAATTGTTGCAGTTACGCGCAGACTCAAATAGCTAAGTCCACTTTCTCTACAGTTTCTGAGAGTCATAAACTGGACCATTTATACGTCACCTCGTTTATTCAAATTGGAGAACTACATCTCAAAATATGGCCAAAATAAGCTTTACACTAATTCTGAATAATTGTTGCAGTTACGCGCAGACTCAAATAGCTAAGTCAACTTTCTCTACAGTTTCTGAAAGTCATAAACTGGACCATTTATACGTCACCTCGCTTATTCAAATTGGAGAACTACATCTCAAAATATGGCCAACATAAGCTTTACACTAATTCTGAATAATTGTTGCAGTTACGAGTAGACTCAAATAGCTAAGTCAACTTTCTCTACAGTTTCTGAAAGTCATAAACTGGACCATTTATACGTCACCTCGTTTATTCAAATTGGAGAACTACATCTCAAAATATGGCCAAAATAAGCTTTACACTAATTCTGAATAATTGTTGCAGTTACGCGCAGACTCAAATAGCTAAGTCAACTTTCTATACAGTTTCTGAAAGTCATAAACTGGACCATTTATACGTCACCTCGTTTATTCAAATTGGAGAACTACATCTCAAAATATGGCCAAAATAAGCTTTACACTAATTCTGAATAATTGTTGCAGTTACGCGTAGACTCAAATAGCTAAGTCAACTTTCTCTACAGTTTCTGAAAATCATAAACTGGATTATTTATACGTCACCTCGTTTATTCAAATTGGAGAACTACATCTCAAAATATGGCCAAAATAAGCGTTACACTAATTCTGAACAATTGTTGCAGTTACGCGCAGACTCAAATAGCTAAATCAACTTTCTCTACAGTTTCTGAAAGTCATAAACTGGACCATTTATACGTCACCTCGTTTATTCAAATTGGAGAACTACATCTCAAAATATGGCCAAAATAAACTTTACACTAATTCTGAATAATTGTTGCAGTTACGCGCAGACTCAAATAGCTAAGTCAACTTTCTCTACAGTTTCTGAAAGTCATAAACTGGACCATTTATACGTCACCTCGTTTATTCAAATTGGACCATTAAAGCTCAAAACATGGCCAAAATAAGCTTTACACTAATTCTGAATAATTGTTGCAGTTACGCGCAGACTCAAACAGCTAAGTCAACTTTCTCTACAGTTTCTGAAAGTCATAAACTGGACCATTTATACGTCACCTCGTTTATTCAAATTGGACCATTAAAGCTCAAAACATGGCCAAAATAAGCTTTACACTAATTCTGAGTAATTGTTGCAGTTACGCGCAGACTCAAATAGCTAAGTCAACTTTCTCTACAGTTTCTGAAAGTCATAAACTGGACCATTTACAGGTCACCTCGTTTATTCAAATTGGAGAATTACATCTCAAAATATGGCCAAAATAAGCTTTACACTAATTCTGAATAATTGTTGCAGTTACGCGCAGACTCAAATAGCTAAGTCAACTTTCTATACAGTTTCTGAAAGTCATAAGCTGGACCATTTATACGTCACCTCGTTTATTCAAATTGGAGAATTACATCTCAAAATATTGCCAACTTAAGCTTTACACTAATTCTGAATAATTGTTGCAGTTACGTGCAGACTCAAATAGCTAAGTCAACTTTCTATACAGTTTCTGAAAGTCATAAGCTGGACCATTTATACGTCACCTCGTTTATTCAAATTGGAGAATTACATCTCAAAATATTGCCAACATAAGCTTTACACTAATTCTGAATAATTGTTGCAGTTACGTGCAGACTCAAATAGCTAAGTCAATTTTCTATACAGTTTCTGAAAGTCATAAGCTGGACCATTTATACGTCACCTCGTTTATTCAAATTGGAGAATTACATCTCAAAATATTGCCAACATAAGCTTTACACTAATTCTGAACAATTGTTGCAGTTACGTGCAGACTCAAATAGCTAAGTCAACCTTCTATACAGTTTCTGAAAGTCATAAGCTGGACCATTTACAGGTCACCTCGTTTATTCAAATTGGAGAATTACATCTCAAAATATTGCCAACATAAGCTTTACACTAATTCTGAATAATTGTTGCAGTTACGCGCAGACTCAAATAGCTAAGTCAACTTTCTATACAGTTTCTGAAAGTCATAAGCTGGACCATTTATACGTCACCTCGTTTATTCAAGTTGGAGAATTACATCTCAAAATATTGCCAACATAAGCTTTACACTAATTCTGAATAATTGTTGCAGTTACGTGCAGCCTCAAATAGCTAAGTCAACTTTCTATACAGTTTCTGAAAGTCATAAACTGGACCATTTATAGGTCACCTCGTTTATTCAAATTGGAGAATTACATCTCAAAATATTGCCAACATAAGCTTTACACTAATTCTGAATAATTGTTGCAGTTACGTTCAGACTCAAATAGCTAAGTCAACTTTCTATACAGTTTCTGAAAGTCATAAGCTGGACCATTTACAGGTCACCTCGTTTATTCAAATTGGAGAATTACATCTCAAAATATGGCCAAAATAAGCTTTACACTAATTCTGAATAATTGTTGCAGTTACGCGCAGACTCAAATAGCTAAGTCAACTTTCTATACAGTTTCTGAAAGTCATAAGCTGGACCATTTATACGTCACCTCGTTTATTCAAATTGGAGAATTACATCTCATAATATTGCCAACATAAGCTTTACACTAATTCTGAATAATTGTTGCAGTTACGTGCAGACTCAAATAGCTAAGTCAACTTTCTATACAGTTTCTGAAAGTCATAAACTGGACCATTTATACGTCACCTCGTTTATTCAAATTGGACCATTACATCTCTAAATATGGCCAACATAAGCTTTACACTAATTCTGAATAATTGTTGCAGTTACGCGCAGACTCAAATAGCTAAGTCAACTTTCTATACAGTTTCTGAAAGTCATAAGCTGGACCATTTATACGTCACCTCGTTTATTCAAATTGGACCATTAAAGCTCAAAACATGGCCAAAATAAGCTTTACACTAATTCTGAGTAATTGTTGCAGTTACGCGCAGACTCAAATAGCTAAGTCAACTTTCTCTACAGTTTCTGAAAGTCATAAACTGGACCATTTACAGGTCACCTCGTTTATTCAAATTGGAGAATTACATCTCAAAATATGGCCAAAATAAGCTTTACACTAATTCTGAATAATTGTTGCAGTTACGCGCAGACTCAAATAGCTAAGTCAACTTTCTATACAGTTTCTGAAAGTCATAAGCTGGACCATTTATACGTCACCTCGTTTATTCAAATTGGAGAATTACATCTCAAAATATTGCCAACATAAGCTTTACACTAATTCTGAATAATTGTTGCAGTTACGTGCAGACTCAAATAGCTAAGTCAACTTTCTATACAGTTTCTGAAAGTCATAAGCTGGACCATTTATACGTCACCTCGTTTATTCAAATTGGAGAATTACATCTCAAAATATTGCCAACATAAGCTTTACACTAATTCTGAATAATTGTTGCAGTTACGTGCAGACTCAAATAGCTAAGTCAACTTTCTATACAGTTTCTGAAAGTCATAAGCTGGACCATTTATACGTCACCTCGTTTATTCAAATTGGAGAATTACATCTCAAAATATTGCCAACATAAGCTTTACACTAATTCTGAACAATTGTTGCAGTTACGTGCAGACTCAAATAGCTAAGTCAACCTTCTATACAGTTTCTGAAAGTCATAAGCTGGACCATTTACAGGTCACCTCGTTTATTCAAATTGGAGAATTACATCTCAAAATATTGCCAACATAAGCTTTACACTAATTCTGAATAATTGTTGCAGTTACGCGCAGACTCAAATAGCTAAGTCAACTTTCTATACAATTTCTGAAAGTCATAAGCTGGACCATTTATACGTCACCTCGTTTATTCAAGTTGGAGAATTACATCTCAAAATATTGCCAACATAAGCTTTACACTAATTCTGAATAATTGTTGCAGTTACGTGCAGCCTCAAATAGCTAAGTCAACTTTCTATACAGTTTCTGAAAGTCATAAACTGGACCATTTATAGGTCACCTCGTTTATTCAAATTGGAGAATTACATCTCAAAATATTGCCAACATAAGCTTTACACTAATTCTGAATAATTGTTGCAGTTACGTTCAGACTCAAATAGCTAAGTCAACTTTCTATACAGTTTCTGAAAGTCATAAGCTGGACCATTTACAGGTCACCTCGTTTATTCAAATTGGAGAATTACATCTCAAAATATGGCCAAAATAAGCTTTACACTAATTCTGAATAATTGTTGCAGTTACGCGCAGACTCAAATAGCTAAGTCAACTTTCTATACAGTTTCTGAAAGTCATAAGCTGGACCATTTATACGTCACCTCGTTTATTCAAATTGGAGAATTACATCTCAAAATATTGCCAACATAAGCTTTACACTAATTCTGAATAATTGTTGCAGTTACGTGCAGACTCAAATAGCTAAGTCAACTTTCTATACAGTTTCTGAAAGTCATAAACTGGACCATTTATACGTCACCTCGTTTATTCAAATTGGAGAATTACATCTCAAAATATTGCCAACATAAGCTTTACACTAATTCTGAATAATTGTTGCAGTTACGTGCAGACTCAAATAGCTAAGTCAACTTTCTATACAGTTTCTGAAAGTCATAAACTGGACCATTTATACGTCACCTCGTTTATTCAAATTGGACCATTACATCTCAAAATATGGCCAACATAAGCTTTACACTAATTCTGAATAATTGTTGCAGTTACGCGCAGACTCAAATAGCTAAGTCAACTTTCTATACAGTTTCTGAAAGTCATAAGCTGGACCATTTATACGTCACCTCGTTTATTCAAATTGGAGAATTACATCTCAAAATATTGCCAACATAAGCTTTACACTAATTCTGAATAATTGTTGCAGTTACGCGCAGACTCAAATAGCTAAGTCAACTTTCTATACAGTTTCTGAAAGTCATAAGCTGGACCATTTATACGTCACCTCGTTTATTCAAATTGGAGAATTACATCTCAAAATATTGCCAACATAAGCTTTACACTAATTCTGAATAATTGTTGCAGTTACGTGCAGACTCAAATAGCTAAGTCAACTTTCTATACAGTTTCTGAAAGTCATAAACTGGACCATTTATACGTCACCTCGTTTATTCAAATTGGACCATTACATCTCAAAATATGGCCAAAATAAGCTTTACACTAATTCTGAATAATTGTTGCAGTTACGCGCAGACTCAAATAGCTAAGTCAACTTTCTATACCGTTTCTGAAAGTCATAAGCTGGACCATTTATACGTCACCTCGTTTATTCAAATTGGAGAATTACAACTCAAAATAAGGCCAAAATAAGCTTTACACTAATTCTGAATAATTGTTGCAGTTACGTGCAGACTCAAATAGCTAAGTCAACTTTCTATACAGTTTCTGAAAGTCATAAACTGGACCATTTATACGTCACCTCGTTTATTCAAATTGGACCATTACATCTCAAAATATGGCCAACATAAGCTTTACACTAATTCTGAATAATTGTTGCAGTTACGCGCAGACTCAAATTGCTAAGTCAACTTTCTATACAGTTTCTGAAAGTCATAAGCTGGACCATTTATACGTCACCTCGTTTATTCAAATTGGAGAATTACATCTCAAAATATTGCCAACATAAGCTTTACACTAATTCTGAATAATTGTTGCAGTTACGTGCAGACTCAAATAGCTAAGTCAACTTTCTATACAGTTTCTGAAAGTCATAAACTGGACCATTTATACGTCACCTCGTTTATTCAAATTGGAGAATTACATCTCAAAATATGGCCAAAATAAGCTTTACACTAATTCTGAATAATTGTTGCAGTTACGCGCAGACTCAAATAGCTAAGTCAACTTTCTATACAGTTTCTGAAAGTCATAAGCTGGACCATTTATACGTCACCTCGTTTATTCAAATTGGAGAATTACATCTCAAAATATTGCCAACATAAGCTTTACACTAATTCTGAATAATTGTTGCAGTTACGTGCAGACTCAAATAGCTAAGTCAACTTTCTATACAGTTTCTGAAAGTCATAAACTGGACCATTTATACGTCACCTCGTTTATTCAAATTGGAGAATTACATCTCAAAATATTTCCAACATAAGCTGTACACTAATTCTGAATAATTGTTGCAGTTACGTGCAGACTCAAATAGCTAAGTCAACTTTCTATACAGTTTCTGAAAGTCATAAACTGGACCATTTATACGTCACCTCGTTTATTCAAATTGGACCATTACATCTCAAAATATGGCCAACATAAGCTTTACACTAATTCTGAATAATTGTTGCAGTTACGCGCAGACTCAAATAGCTAAGTCAACTTTCTATACAGTTTCTGAAAGTCATAAGCTGGACCATTTATACGTCACCTCGTTTATTCAAATTGGAGAATTACATCTCAAAATATTGCCAACATAAGCTTTACACTAATTCTGAATAATTGTTGCAGTTACGCGCAGACTCAAATAGCTAAGTCAACTTTCTATACAGTTTCTGAAAGTCATAAGCTGGACCATTTATACGTCACCTCGTTTATTCAAATTGGAGAATTACATCTCAAAATATTGCCAACATAAGCTTTACACTAATTCTGAATAATTGTTGCAGTTACGTGCAGACTCAAATAGCTAAGTCAACTTTCTATACAGTTTCTGAAAGTCATAAACTGGACCATTTATACGTCACCTCGTTTATTCAAATTGGACCATTACATCTCAAAATATGGCCAAAATAAGCTTTACACTAATTCTGAATAATTGTTGCAGTTACGCGCAGACTCAAATAGCTAAGTCAACTTTCTATACCGTTTCTGAAAGTCATAAGCTGGACCATTTATACGTCACCTCGTGTATTCAAATTGGAGAATTACAACTCAAAATAAGGCCAAAATAAGCTTTACACTAATTCTGAATAATTGTTGCAGTTACGTGCAGACTCAAATAGCTAAGTCAACTTTCTATACAGTTTCTGAAAGTCATAAACTGGACCATTTATACGTCACCTCGTTTATTCAAATTGGACCATTACAACTCAAAATAAGGCCAAAATAAGCTTTACACTAGTTCTGAATGATTGTTGCAATTACGTGCAGACTCAAATATCTAAGTCAACCTTCTTTACAGTTTCTGAAAGTCATACGCTGGACCATTTATACGTCACCTCGTTTATTCAAATTGGAGAATTACATCTCAAAATATTGCCAACATAAGCTTTACACTAATTCTGAATAATTGTTGCAGTTACGTGCAGACTCAAATAGCTAAGTCAACTTTCTATACAGTTTCTGAAAGTCATAAACTGGACCATTTATACGTCACCTCGTTTATTCAAATTGGAGAATTACATCTCAAAATATTGCCAACATAAGCTTTACACTAATTCTGAATAATTGTTGCAGTTACGTGCAGACTCAAATAGCTAAGTCAACTTTCTATACAGTTTCTGAAAGTCATAAACTGGACCATTTATACGTCACCTCGTTTATTCAAATTGGAGAATTACATCTCAAAATATTGCCAACATAAGCTTTACACTAATTCTGAATAATTGTTGCAGTTACGTGCAGACTCAAATAGCTAAGTCAACTTTCTATACAGTTTCTGAAAGTCATAAACTGGAACATTAATACGTCGCCTCGTTTATTTTAATTGGACCATTACAACTCAAAATATGGTCACATATTCAGTATAAACCCAAACATCTAATTACCTCACAAAAACAATCTCAGTAGGGCGCTGATGACGTAGAAGTTGAGCGCCCTTAAACCAAACCAAAACTATCTCAGTATTTGCATGTTGAGCTCATTACTTCTTGTCTGAATGTCAACACAGGTAAACACACTTCTTCTTCTTCTTCTTATACTTCTTCTTCTTCTTCTTCTGCTCTCTTTTCTTCATCTTCTTCTTCTTCTCCTTCTTTTTCTTCTCCTTCTTGTTCTTCTTTGTCTTCATGTTCTTTTTTTCCTTCGTCTTCTTTTTTGTTCTTCTTGTTCTTGTTCTTCTTTCATCCAAAAATAATTAGGTAAAGTTATTTTTAATGTTTGTTGTCGATATTTGTGGATAGCTATATAGGGATAGTCGTGTAATACTGACATACTCGTAAAAATCAATCAGTTCACAAACTGTTCTTTATTTTATTTTACGTGTCACGTGCTAGAAAGCCCGAGGTATGTTGTACCTCTACAATTGTGCAAAAGAATCATCCTGTATCAGATTCACTGTCACTTAACAGTTCACAAGAAGAAATCAATGCATATCTCAACGATGATTTATTGTCACCTCCTCATTCTAGTACACTGGATTACTGGAAAACAAACTCAACATTTCCAAAACTAAACAAAAGTAGGCGTTAAATATTTGTGTAGATATTGCACGTTTTCTCTGAAAGACTATTTAGCACTACAGGACTCAGTAAGGGAAGTAGACTTGACCCCGAAAGACTGACTGAGAATGTCGTATTGTAACGTAGGAAGTTTTCCTACGCTACCAGATGTAAGGCGCTTCCACCAAGTTGTGACGTAGGCATTTTGTGACGGAGGGCTTTGGCGCCTCAACGTTCACTCGTGAGCGATTACGCAACATGTCCAAGTACATGGTCCTATTAGAAGCGACGCTCATTTGTTAAGGACTGGAGTGGTGAAGGTTACTCTTGATAACTGACATGTAATTCTACTGTTTACCAAGTATGTTCTACAAAGGTAAAACACGTACATTAGAATGTAACATTGCTCCCATATAAATTATAGAGAATAACTGTAATTGTTACCTGGACAGAGGTCCTGGACGGTGGGAGCTTCATTTTTAGTTTCTCTAGAGCTAGACCAAGTATTGTATTCCACCCAACATTTCAATGTCGAGATTTCACCGGAAATATATGTTTTGAAATCCCCTGAATCCAAATAAGAAAAGCATTTTAAGGGAAAGGTGTTTGTGTGTGTGTGTGTGTGTGTGTGTGTGTGTGTGTGTGTGTGTGTGTGTGTGTGTGGGTGTGTGTATGTGTGTCTGTGTGTCTGTAATTCTGTAGACACCATAACTCAAAAACGAAAAGTCGGTTAAAACCAAAGCTGGTATATAAGTTTAATGTCTTTCAAGGATGCGACACAAAGATCTTCAAGAAAATAGCTCAACCCTAAGCTACCCTTAACATGGAAGATTTTTTTCAAAAATATTGGTTTTCTTGACTATGGCTCTAAGGATTTTGATAGTGTAATATGAATTTTCTGGCTATAGCCTATGTAGTCCTGTTTGCTTTGGATGACTTTTGAATAAGTCGTAAACCGTAAGACATAGACAAAATCTTACTGTACAAAACATGTAGGTCTTGCTAAAACACACAATTGATGTCTGAATAAGTGGTTTTGTTGAGTCAACCATTTCGGATATATGGCTTGTTATTTGTGTCAGTTTCGGAAAACAAAACTTTCGTGAAATGGAACGTCGTTGATCATTTTTTATATGTTAAGTGTGCAAAGATGACGGGATCTCAAAGCTTTAAAAGATTTGAGTATCGCTCATAGCCTACTGTATTCTAATAACCCTCTTGTACTTACAAGGAAACAAGCAATAATATAATTTGTACAAATGTTTATCTCAACTAACACGAAGAAGATATAGGAACAAGAGTTTGTAAGAATGGTTAGTACAAGAGTAGAGAAAGTCATGTGACTGCAACACAGCAGATTTTTCAAAGATGTCTTCACGAACGCGAGTGTCGCAGGTTCAGGTATTAATGCAAAGTCGGCCCCCCGAGTGGTCAGAATTAGGAGTTGAAATATCTGAAAGCAGCTCACGCAGTGGTTGCCTAATAATTGGTGAGCGCAGCTGATGGGGTTAAAGACCGGAGCATGGCCGGCCGGTTCATAACCTTACCATGCCACGTGCTCTTGTAGCACCTCACTTCCGCCGCGTGTCTCAACAGCAAATCACATGTCCGGACTTCAGTAAGTTGTGTTCCTAATGTATAAATTCTATAAGTTTATTCCTAATAAAACTTTACCAAAATTATCAACGTCACAGTATTTTTGAACAAAGACTTACAAAAGTGGACTAATGTAGAGTTTAGAAATAAGTACACCGATGCTTTTATATGTTGTCTCGTTAAATATGTGCACCTAATTAGTTAATTCCATTGGCATTGCGCATTTCTCCCAACATTCTATTTTGTATTGAAACTAGAAGTAGAAATGACGGTATCGAGTATCGAAGTATCGGGTATCGTGGAGAATATCAGGTATCGATATCGAGTATCGAAAAAATACTGGTGTCGATCCATCCCATATACGAATATATACACCTATTTTTTCCGCTCAGCTAAATATTAATTATCCTGCACATTTCAAAACGCAAAGCCAATAATAATGCATATGTGTGAAATTGTATATATAACTAATTAGTTACAAGAAATGAGCTGTAAATCTTAAATAATTGCACATTTTTGTGTAGTGTTTTGTCTTCGTTTTCAGGTTTAGTACTTAAACAGAATCACACATTGTTTCCTTCAAAATGAAGAGGACCTCACATTTTTCTACAGAAAATTCAAGATACACACATTGTCATAAGTATGGTTATCACTCCAGACTATATTTTAAAGTTTGTAGAGTATTGATATTGTATAATTTCCAGGAAAATGTGCAATAACTTTAAGTGCAGCAAAGCTTCCGGTTAAGCGCACAGCTAGCTTCCTGTGACGTCACTGCAAGGAGCGTCCAGACCGGAACCTGTGTGTCGTTGCCACACCTCCTTAACTTACTTATGGAACAAAGATCGAAATGTTTTCTGCTACTGTTAATAAATTACAGAAGAGTACAGGGCCGGCCAATGAATTGAATACGTTCAACACAAAACAATGCTTAATAGAATAATTAGGTGTGTGTCTACAGAAACTACGAGAAACTTGGATATTATATGTATGTATGTCCCTACCTGCCGGTGGGTGCAGTTACGTGAACACATACTCCCACCTAATGTGAGCTTTCCAATCTAAATACTTAAAGGACCTTCCTTCCTTATCTTAACATCCATGACTTTACACTGGTGTCGTCGTCATCATCAGCGAACACAACTGTACCTACTTGCAGAATCCTTCATACAAAGTGATAGGTCGATTGCGTGGATACAAAATCTGATGTGTTGCACTCACATAACTTTCTCTACTCTTGTACTAACCATTCTTACAAACTCTTATTCCTATATCATCTTGGTGTTAGTTGAGATAAACATTTGTACAAATTATCTTATTGCTTATTTCCTTCTAAGTACAATTACGGGTTAATCCTAAGAGATAGACCAAATCTTACTATACAAAAGTGCAGGTCTTGCTAAAACACACAATTTATGTCCAAATAACTTTTCTTTGTAGAGTGAACCATTTCGGAGATATTCCATGTAATTTTCACAAATGCAAGATTCTTATTCATTTTTTTATACCTTAGCCGACTAAAGATAACGGAATTTGAAAACTTTAAAACATTTGCCTATCGCTCAAAGTCTACTGTATTCCCATATTCCCCTTGTACCTACAAGAAAATGAGCAATAAAATAATTTCTGCAAATGTTTATCTCAAATAGCACAAAAAAGATATAGGAATAAGAGTGTGTAAGAATGGTTAGTACAAGAGTAGAGAAAGTCATGTGAGTGCAACGCATCAGAATTGTTTTTAGTTCAGAAAGAGACGTATTTCCAGCGAAACGTTGACATCAAACGTTTGGATGCAACAAAAAGCTTTTCCTCACTTGCTGCAGGCAATTGTAAAGAAAATAGGAAGGTTTTGCGTTAAAACATTACAGCAACTCCATAGGATATTCAGTGGTTGAAATGGAAAAATTCTGTTTCTAAATTTCACCGGAATTACATACTTTGAGCGCGGCCTGAATCGAAACGTGATTATTTTCAGTTTTTTCATTACGTGTAGTAAGTAGGGGAAGTGGTGTTCTAACTAAAAATATCTACTGTGTTGCACTCACATGACTTTCTCTACTCTTGTTCTAACCACTCTTACAAAATCGTATTCCTATATCTTGTTCGTGTTAGTTTAGACAAACTTTGCAGGAATTACCTTGTTTTTTTATCTTCTTGTACGTCCAAGTGGAATATCAGAATAGAGTAGGCTTAGAGCAATAGTCAAATCTTTTAAAGTTTTCAAATTCCGTTCTCTTTGTACGGTTAAGACATAAAAGAATAACGATGTTCCTCTTTACAGAATTATAAGTTCTCCAAAACTCACACAAATAACTTGCAATGTCTCAGAAATGGTTCACTAAAAAATTATAGTGTGTTTTAGCAATATCTACATTTTCGTATAGTAAAATTTGGTCTCTCTCTTACGGTTTACCAGTCATGCATAAGTCATCCGGAGTAAATATAACTTCATGGGCTACAGCCAGAAAATTCAAGATATACGTTTCATTTGTCATAAATATATTTCTCAAACATGTCATTCAAATCAAAATTGTGAGAGCCATTTTCAAAAAATCAAATTTTTTAGAAAGTTTTCCATGTAAAGGTAATTTAGGGTGGAGCAATTTTCTCCAAAATCTTCACGTCGCATCCTTGAAAGACATTAAACTTAAATACCAACTTTGGACTTTAATCGACTTTTGGTTTTTGAATAATGCTGTCCACAGAGTGGCAGACACACACACACACACACACACACACACACACACACACACACACACACACACACACACACACGGACGTCAGTGTAATTTTTTTTTTTTTGATTCACGGGGCCTCAAAATATATATTTCCGGTAAAATATTGACATCTTATTTTTGGGTGGAATACAATACTTTCTCTATTTTACTATACCTAGTAGAGAAAGTAAAATACGATGTTGGCATTTCAGTCCTAATATATGTTTTGAACACCCCTAAATAAAATCAGCACTTTTACAAAGGGTCTGAGTATGGGTCACTGAATGTGAATTTGAAAACTTTAAGTCAAAATGAAAAGTTGGTTAAAAACTGACATCACCCTTTTCTCACCATGTTTCCTCTTTTTTCTTTTCTGTGCTTTGTTTCCCTCTTTTTGCATGACATGATTGAATATCGAATTTTGGGTTGGAATGCAATGGTTCCTCTTACCTGCAATAAATGGAAGTGGGTAGAGAAGGATATGTGAGTCTAATGTTTATTTTGCAACAATAGAACTCCTGAGGACACTTGATAACAGCTGGTTTCTTTATTCTTACATACAGTCACATACAAGGAGGCGAATACATTAAAAATGATTAAAGGTACAGTTTATGTCTTAAATGCAACCACAGACAATGATATTATGTACGTGTTCAGGTAAAATTAAAAGGCATTATACAAATTATAATTATAGCTTTATTGTACTCGTAGTTGTGGCTCTTTGGCTATTTACCTATTTGCTTTAATTTGCATAAGAAAATGAGGACACTATACAGACTGTCCCAAAGAACCACCCACAACACTTAGTATGTTGGGCGGGAGGCATGGTGAGCGGAATTGTTTTCAAGAAGGAAGCTCGGAAATGCACGGTTTGGGCGCTGCAGTCCATCAAAGTGTGAGATGTTCACATTTCGTCAATAAACCCAACATGAGTAGCACATTAGCTAACTACGTTACAAACGGACTTCGAACTGGGTACCTTCTACGTCACTGCAGAGCCTATATCGGCGGAGTTGAGCCTCATGCGCATGACCCAATACGCTGCGGTTTTCCTTAAAGATTTTCAATCGCTGGGTGAACTCGAGCAATAAGCTGCTTCGCTGACGTTGCAGGAATGTCATGCATCATACTCTACAGAAAATAGCTGAGAAGTGTTAGAGCTGGCGACCGTGCTGGCCATGGAACTGGTCCACCTCTACCAATCCATAGATTTGGATAAGTGATCTTGAGGTGATTCCACACATTTGCATCAAAGTGTGCTGGAGCTCATGTTGGCAGCTGTGAACTGGTACGTGTCGCAATGCTGTTGAAACGTTACTGTAGGTACTGGAAACTACACAAGTAACGCACCAAGGGCTCTATGGAAGAATGTAGTGCATCGCAGCAATTTTATTAGGCTCAGGTCGTTCCTCTACAGTACACAGATGGCTAAAGGGTTGCATACCTTCCGTATTAAGATATCAAAACGAATATTAACGAACTGTCGCAACCATTCGTTCGCAAACTTCGACACTGTCCAGCGTGCAAACCGTGCATTTCCGGACAGACGGAGGTTCCTATTTAAAAACCGATCAGTTTGCCATCATGCACAACATACTAATCGTTGTTGGTGTTCTTTTTTCTATGAGGGGACACCTTGTATGTAACGGCAATATCACATACACATAATTTGTACAACTCAAAAGAATATGCTTGGTGCTATAAACTGTTTTCCATTTCCAAGTAAACATCATCTATTGATATCCTCGATTGTTAAGCCTTTTTCTGAAATGGAAATAAGTACACATTTTGCGAAACGTAAAAGGATGCACAAGAGCAGATAGAATAAGAAATGAGTCAATAAGAGAAGAACTAAATATTTATAAATTAGATGACAAAATCAAAACAAATAACAAGAAATGGACAGAACATTTAATGAGGATGAGTGAAGAAAGGATACCTAAGAGGACCTTTCTATATAATCCAAGAGGAGCACGAGATATTGGGCGACGTCGCAGAAGATGGACTCCACATATGACTTCGCCAGAACGGGCTGCATAGCCTAAATCATGTAGTAGTAGTAGTAGTAGTAGTAGAAGAAGAAGAAGAAGAAGAAGAAGAAGAAGAAGAAGAAGAAGAAGAAGAAGAAGAAGAAGCAGAAGAAGAAGAAATGGCTAGGATTTCATAAACCAGTATATTGGTGTTTTCTGGACTTGAAAAAGGCTTTCGATAGGGTAAAAATAAAAGATGTAGTACATCTGTTGCAAGAAAAATGCGTACCCATGCAACTGATTAGATCAATATTGGAGATCAACACAGACTGCAAGACAAGAATAAAAGTGAAGGAACAAACTAAGCAAATATAAATTGGTCAGGGATTTAGACAAGGCGATTTCTTAAGTCCATTTCTTTTTAAATTTATAATGAATAAATAAATTGAAGATTTGCCAAAAGAGTAGGGATACAAGATGGGGGTATATAATACGGAAATAAATATACAAAAAGCTAAATGCCTAACAGTATCGAAAGAACCATTGAGATACCAATCGAAGTGGAAAGAAAAATTATTGAACAGGCTTCACAATTTAATTATTTAGCATTAAAATATCAAGCCCAAAAATTTAAATCGAGAAGTAAAAACACAGGCCGATAAAGGAGCATAGATATCAGCATGCGTAAAAGCCATAATTTGGTGAAATAAGTATATAGCGGTAGAGAGTAAAGTCCACATTAGTAAGACAATAGACGATTATTCACTTACGCAGCAGAAACCACATCATATACAGTTAAAACACAACAAATATTAAGTACATGCGAATTCATAATATTAAGAAGAATGCAAGATAAAATACACAATACAGAAATCAGAGAAAACTGCGAAATTCAGGATATAACAAAATTTATTAATGAGTGATGGAAATGCTGAAGAACACATTAACGAGATGGGAAACAACCGTCAAGAAAAAAGAGCAACTTTTAGATGGAAAAAGGACAAGAGTAGGACCCGCTACTAGATGGATTATAGCTGATCCTAGGAATAAAAGGAGAAGAAGAAGAAGAAGAAGAAGAAGAAGAAGAAGAAGAAGAAGAAGAGGAAGAAGAAGACGATGAAGAAAAAGAAGAAGGAGGAGGAGAAGAAGTAGAAGAAGGAGAAGCAGAAGGAGTAGAAGAAGAAGCAGAAGGAGAAGAAGAACAACAAGAAGAAGAAGCAGAAGAAGAAGAAGAAGAAGAAGTAGAACAAGAAGAAGAAGAAGTGGAAGATGAAGCAGAAGAAGAAGAAGCAGAAGAAGAACAAGAAGAAGAAGAAGTGGAAGAAGAAGCAGAAAAAGAAGAACAAGAAGAAGTGGAAGAAGCAGAAGAAGAAGAAGTGGAAGATGAAGCAGAAGAAGAAGAAGCAGAAGAAGAAGTGGAAGAAGCAGAAGAAGAAGTGGAAGATGAAGCAGAAAAAGAAGAACAAGAAGAAGTGGAAGAAGCAGAAGAAAAAGAAGTGGAAGATGAAGCAGAAGAAGAAGCAGAAGAAGAAGAAGTGGAAGATGAAGCAGAAGAAGAAGCTGAAGAAGAAGTGGAAGATGAAGCAGAAGAAGAAGAAGAAGAAGAAGAAGAAGAAGAAGAAGAAGAAGAAGAAGAAGAAGAAGAAGAAGAAGAAGAAGAAGAAACACAGACCTGGAGGTCAGGTTGTTCCTATAGTTATACAAACAGGCCATCTTGGAGCCTGAAGGAATGTAACAAAACACAAAATAACGTGAGTACAAGAAGTTCTTTCTGCTTCTTAGCACTTGAAGAACTATTATTCACCGCACACGACCAGTCTCTATCAACTAATGCTTCGTCTTGTGGAAAAACACAAGATGCGTTTACTTTAACACCTCTCCAACGCCACCATGCCAAAAGGTGAATTAGGGAACATCTGCAGTTCAGAGGGTTTTCAAACAAGTATAACTCTGAAAGGTTTATCAGAGAATAATTAACTGTTAGAGTTTGAAAAGTTGTTAAATTGTTGTTATTAAGAACGAGTACATTAAGACTTATCAATCCCATAAAGACATCTGCATCAAGATTGTGTAGCATGTTGTGGCCTAGATAAAGAAAATTAAGGTTCTGCAACCCAAGAAAAGCTTTATTAGATATGCTAAGAATGGAGTTATTGCTAAGATCTAACATTTTAAGCGCCCGGCAACCAGCAAAGGAGTTTCTGTAATCGTTGTAAGTTTATTATCATTCAACCAGAGAACTTTCAGTTGAGGTATTCGATTGAAAACGTCTCCCTGAAGGTGCCAGATTAGATTCTTGGCTAAACTCAGGTACTGAAGTGAATCCAACTGCTCAAAAATATTTTCTTCCAACTCTTTAAGTTGGTTATTATTCAAGGTAAGTGTGATGAGATTATGTAGTCCATTGAAGCTGTCTTTTGTCACGTTTGCCATAATGTTTTTAGAGTAGGGCAGTTAGAGTCTCCTGGACACATTTCTGAAGATGTAATTGAGCTCAGAATGTAATACAGCGCTCCCAACATCATCCTATAAAACAAACAATACATGTTAACATTGTACACTTACAACCTTCAGGACACATTGTTGAAGATGTGACTGAGCTCACAATGCCTGTTGTCAGCAAGTAGTATAACACTCCAGAGTTCATCCGATAAAACAAACAATACATGTTAGCATTATACATTTACAACCTTCAGGACACATTGTTGGAGATATGACTGAGCTGACAATGCTCATCAATTTTCAAAACATTTTCTATGTAATGCATAGTTTAGGGTGGAGGAATTTTCTTCAAAATATTCGTGTCGCATCCTTAAAAGACATTAAACTTAAATACCAACTTTGGTTTTTAAATCCCTTTTTGTTTTTGACTTATACTGCCTACAGACTGACAGACTGGTAGCCTGAAATGCAGACAGACAGACAGACAGACACACATACGGCAATTTTTCTAAAATACTCTTTTTGGTAATTGAGGGGGCCTCAAAACATATATTTCCGGTGAAATCTCGACATTGAATTTTTGGGTGGAATGGAATACTTCCTCTACTTACTATATGTAGTAGAGAAAGTAGAAATGAGTCACTATCTTTACGGAGACAAGGATACAGTTTGTAAAAATTGCCGTGCATCTTCTTCATTTTCTCCTTCTCCTTAATATGAGATAGATAAGACCCACGACAGCAATAACTTCATCTGCTTCCATCTTCGAGAACGGAATGGACGATAGAACGTGAGTCTGAACCGTATGTGTTTAGATCTCATACGCACGCAAATATTACGCACCTAAGTGTGGACGCAAAGTTTACGCTCGTGTGTACCCGATATTAAGGTGCACAGTTAACAACTTTAGTCTCTACAGGTGTAAGTGAATGCAGGAGTACAAAAATAAAGTATAAGCAGCTCTAAAAAAAGAAATTAATATAAGAAATAATATTACTATTCACATTCAACCCAATAAGCATCGTTTGAGTGCAACATACGTGATAAACGGAGCTTTGAATGAGTCATTGACGTTAGGGTGCAGCGTAAAACATTATGCTAACCTGGTCCTGACTGATCTGATATTGACTCCGTTATTTTAAGTTGGAGGGTGGCCCTACACCCGACACCCCCTGTGACGATCATCCTCTGAGGATACATCGTCTTTCCATGCACGTTCCTTTAGTAAGCTAAACATGCAGGTAGGGGAGGGGTATTTGATGTGCATTATGCCTAATTACGAGCAGTACAGTGTGGATGGAGAGCTAGGAGTTCGGGGAGAAAGAAATATGGCGGGTTCCGCTGCAAGCACCACGGTTATTACCGGGGGTTCTGACTTTCTGGCATGTACGGCATGCGAGCCTGCCCAAAAGGCTGCCGGGGTCATCCATGGACGGTTCTGGGTATGGCATTGCGTTAGTACAGACAGCATCCAAGAAAATCTCTCTGTACCTCGGGTCTATGTCACATTATTTATCGTTGTGCGAAGGCATGGTCATTTCAGTGGCAGTTTTAGGTCACGGTGCAAGGTTACATTCCCTAAAACAACCAATGAAATAGCCACACCTTCGTATAATGATAAATGTGACATAGACCAGAGGTGTTGGCGGTCATTGTACCTGCAGAGTTACTAGTCAGTATAGGCCACGCCTTTCCAACTCGAGCACTTAGCGCTGGGGTGCGCTGGTGCAGCACTCAGCAGCCCTGGTGCCTTTCCCCCGTAGCGGCCACTGCGAGTGCATATGAACGACAGACAAGTAAGTGAGTGAATAGATTTTAAGGGCCCGTCGACAGCTAGGTCATTAGAGCCCCATGACAAACAATAACACTAACATTGTCCCTCTTTCTCAATCCACTTTCAGGTGTTAAAACGGATATAGCAGATAGCGGAGCAGTTATAGTTTCTCCATCGTTACAAAATGTCGCTTAACTCTTCACGGGAAGATTTATATTTTGTCTCCAATATCAAAGGGAAAGCCCAATGCTTAATTTCTCAAAGAAATTGGCAATATGGTATCTAAAGTTGAAATTTTTATGACTCGATTTTCAAAACGTTCTGAAAAAGCACCATCAAAGTTCCAAAGTTCAGAAAACTACAGTGGTACATAAACCTAAAAGACAGGTATCACCTCCACAGCGGTGATTTAATTAAATTTTACAAAAGTGTTAACCAATAAGAAAGCCCCAAAATTCACTTACTTGATTACAATCTTCGGTATGCATACGAACAGATGTTTTTAATTATTAATTTAAAGTAGCAAAAGTGTAGAATATCTGTCTGATGCACCCTAGGAAGCGGTACTACACATTTCTAATGTAAGATATATTGTAGTGAATGTTGATAAATTAGTTGCGGCAAAACGAGGTCAGAAATCTATCTAGATGGTAAACTTGCACAAGGATAACAATACGTAGAGAAGAAATGGTGTGTTAATTTGTTAACAATAACAGTGTTTAGGTAAGCTGCACGCTGACTTGACAACGTGTGCTATTTACCCCACCGCAGGTGCTTTGACTACCGCTATTTGGAGCTCTCTCCTACTTCCCCTTCCACCACCTCTCCGGTGCCCAGCTCAGCACCGGTGCTGCTGCCAGTGCCAGTCAGTTGGAAAGGTCTGGTGTACGCTAAGATTTAGTTACGAAAAGGAAACTAAGTTCTTGCTTGCCTAATGAGAATGCGGGAAAATATGGCATGCATGAGTAATGTGAATGGTGTGGCGGGAATTTACCTTGAGGTAACCGAACTTCTGACCTGGTGGTTCTCGGAGGGCTCAGCGGAGCTGTTGTGGAATTGATAGGCGTCTGGGGCTGGTAAGTGGAGGTGGACCTGGTAATTGTTGCGGGCTTCCTTAATGCTGTAACAGAGATGGAAAGTTCCCTATTGCTTGTATGTTAGGACTAGCGAAGGAATATTGCAGCTGCGCTGGGGCAGTATTTCGGTTTACGGGGGCACAGATAGGTTCCAATGGCTTCATTTGTGAGGTTTCTGTTCAACAGGGATAATGGACACTTGTGACAGTAGTTTCCAGAAACTGAATGAGAGGATTTGGGTTGCTTGCGCTTCTGTGGTAGAAGTCATCAGAGAGTTTTTTGATAAACTGTTCGATTCTATGGATACGGAGTTCTTTACTTAAGATTGTGTAGGGGTAGCTTTAGGGTGGGGCGGGTGCGTATGTTAGTATTGTGGGGATGAATGTTTTGTATAGTTTAAGTTGTTGTTGTTGTTGTAGTGTTTAACGCCCGCTTTTACTACTACGGCACCGCAGGCGGTGACACTGATGATACATGGAATGAAGATGGAGCACCGGTGGAATGAGATGGCGGGGGAAACCGGAGCACCCGGAGAAAACCCGCCCAGACGCCGCTTCGTCCACCACGAATACCACATGCGGGTCCCTGGGATCGAACCCGGGCCGCCTAGGTGGTAGGCGAGCGCGCTAACCGCTCGGCCACGGCGATAGTTTAAGTCCCGTGGGTAGTCGAAGTTGGGAATTGTAGTTAATGCAAGAGGTAAACTTTGCATTGGTATATCCGTTTGGACCTGTCGCTCCCAGGTTAGCTCTGGTTCATGGTATATGAGGTGGTGGTGGTTCAAGATTGCCTAACAGTGGTACTGGAGATGGGCAATGAGTCGCTGTTTAACCCTCTGTTAGGTGCCCGGCCTGCTAGAACACCGTTACTCACGCGGGACCTAGTTAGTACGCTCCATTTTTTGAGCTTATATGCTTCCATTTATTTTTTCAATTATATTTTTGCTCCATCCCCAAGTTTAGCTCCAGTTATTGTAAATGCACATGGTTTTTATTAGCATTATCCTACTAGATTGATCAAAACTAAATAAAACGAGTATGAGTACACTATATATATACATTGTAATTTGTACTACACTGCATGGAAGGATAATAAATTGCGATGTTTAGATATACAACTTGTAATTTGAAGTGCACTGTCAATAATAATAATAATAATAATAATAATAATAATAATAATAATAATAATAATAATAATAATAATAATAATAATAATAATAATAATAATAATAATAATAATAATAATAATAATAATAATAATAATAATAATAATAATAATAATAATAATAATAATAATAATAATAATAATAATAATAATAATAGTAATAATAATAATAAGAAGAAGAACAAGAATAATAACAATAATCATAACAACAACAACAATAATAATAATAATAATAATAATAATAATAATAATAATAATAATAATAATAATAATAATAATAATAATAATAATGATGATGATGATGATGAAATGCATGCAGGTGGATTATAGTGCTCCTTCAGTAAGTGTAAACAAGCTCGCTGTACTGGGCTGCTTTTAATTGTGTTTGCTAGTGAACACCAACCATGTTCCGACATTATGGTTTTACCTAGAAATGCAATACACTATTGGCTTTTTCTTGTGACTTTGGTAAAGGTCTTTCGTGTTCAGTTTAATTGTTCTGGCTGTCATATTGTTAAAAGTTGTGAAAGTTGAACTCTCTTCTGCTCCCTTAAGGGATTCACCATTCTTTGTGCAAATGTCCCCAACTGTACTCTAAGGTATACAATTAGTAAGACGGTTCTAGTGCTAAACCTTATTTGCTATGACATATATGATATACAATAATGAAGAAACGTTACCTTGCAACAGAAGACTGCTATAACAGTGTTGCTTCGTGTGTGTTTCAAATAACTCTGATCTACCAGGAAAAACTATTTTCTTGATATGCAAATTTTTGACCTTTTAACAGGAAATTGCTAACAACTAATGTGACGAAGGAAACAGTTGATGCAATATTGACTATATTTCCTTTCTTTGTTACTTACCTATAAAAACACCGGCAGTAGACATGCATATGACGAGGAGTACCCAAAATAGGCCAGAGTGGCTCATTGCTGTGCAGCATCCGACGCGCCTCATTCAGTGGCGAGTATCCTTCGT
Source organism: Tenodera sinensis (assembly GCA_030765045.1). Classification (NCBI taxonomy): domain Eukaryota; kingdom Metazoa; phylum Arthropoda; class Insecta; order Mantodea; family Mantidae; genus Tenodera; species Tenodera sinensis. Next base: position 74,698,752 of record CM060974.1, on the reverse strand, counting down.
CGGGACGTCTGTTTCATGAGTTTAGTTTCTTATTAGTTTATTTAATATAAGATATTCTGTCTCCTGTTTCAAAGTTTCAACATAATACTGAGTTTAAAACCAAACTAATTGTTATGTTGATGAAATAGCTTTAAAGTTAAATAGCAATGGAATTTAAGTGTTTAATAAGTTGTGAAAGAGAAACAGTTTAGTATGTTAATCCTAAGGCAGTTAAGGATATTACGTGCCTGGGATAAAGGAAGGTTATAAGCTTAAAGATCATGTCATTTACTTAACCACAGTATTGTATGCCGGATATATAAATATAAACAAAATAGTAAATAGCAATGTAGAAACTATTACTACGGCGCAGGTGTAACGAAGCCACCACTGCGCTTGTTCTATCAAAACAACCTTCATCATTCGGTAAGAGAATGTGGGGTGAGTAAGGCAAGTTCAATCGCTATCTCTCCTCTCGTAACCATGCCTGCTTAAAACATGGAAAAATGTTCTTCTTGATATGCAACATTTGTGACCTTGTGACCACTTTTCTACAGTTTGTACAAACATTCCAACAAGGTTTTATTTCACATCTTACTGATCTACTGCACGCACATACACACATACAAACACCCACACTTAGACACATCAACATAACGTCACCAGTTAGGGTGAAATGATCTAATTTGCACACTTAGTTGGTCTAAAAATGTATCTTTGCATATATATTACACACACCCAGTTAGTTAATATATAGGGCCGATATGTTGTAAAGCGAATGGTGACAATATGGCACAAGCACAACTGAGGTGACAATTTTTAGCAAGAAGGACAAAACCCTTCTGTTTGTGTCTCTACCGCGTCAGATGAAGTCCAGACATCAACAAGTAAATCCTCATCTCAAATTATTTAAATTATTTTGTTATTTAACGACGCTGTCAATTTCCAGGATCACATCAGCGTCGCCGGTGTGCCGGAATTTCGTCCCGCAGGAGTTCTTTCACGTGCCAGTAAATTTACTGACATGGAGCTGTCGTTTCTAAGCACACTTAAAAACCATCGGCCTGGGCCGGGTTTGAACCCGCGACCTTGGGAGCAGTAGGCCAGCGTCTAACCAACTGAGCCACCCAGACCGACATCTTCATCTCACTCAAACAATGTAAGAAGTGGTCCTAAGAATACAAGCTTTAAAGTCAGACTATTACAAGAACTTTCAGGATGCAATTTTCATTTTCCCCATAAAATATATTAACCTTAATCTAATATAATCAAAATCGTACCATCGATTTGTGTAACAAACAAATAGGCCTAAATTTCTATTACGCGGAGTTTCTCGAGAACTTTAATGTCGCATCAATAAAAGAAGCTTAATTTGTAATCTTTGTTTTTGCATTTAATAAATATTTGTTTTGTGTGATGGTGCAGAACACGATTCTTCCTCTACTAGTTATAAGTGCGTGATAGAGACAATAAAAATACACAATATTCCATGAACTGTGTCCTTCCTAATTGTAGCTCTTATCAATTTCCTGTTAAGGGACACAAATGTTAAATACCAAGAAGAACAAATTTCTTGCTAAATTAGAGTAATTACAAACAGACAGAGACAACATATTTGGTTACAGGAGACAAGGTAACGTGTTTTCATTATTTTGTATCAGACAGGTTGGTTAGTTGGTTGGTAGGTAGGTAGATAGGTAGTTAGGTAGGTAGGTAGGTAGCAGGCAGGCAGTTAGGTAGGTAGGTAGGTGGGTGCGTGGGTGGGTGGGTGGTTAGGTAGGTAGCAGGCAGGCAGGCAGCCAGCCAGGCAGCCAGCCAGGCAGGCAGCCAGGCAGGCAGGCAGGCAGTTAGGTAGGTAGGTAGGTAGGTAGGTGGGTGGGTGGGTGGGTAGGTGGGTGGGTAGGTAGGTTGGTAGGTAGGTAGGTAGCTGGCAGGCAGCCAGCCAGGCAGGCAGCCAGTTAGGTAGGTAGGTAGGTAGGTAGGTAGGTAGGTGGGTGGGTGGGTAGGTAGGTAGGTAGGTAGGTAGGTGGGTGGGTGGGTAGGTGGGTAGGTAGGTGGGTAGGTAGGTAGGTAGGTAGCTGGCAGGCAGCCAGCCAGGCAGGCAGCCAGGCAGGCAGGCAGTTAGGTAGGTAGGTAGGTAGGTAGGTAGGTAGGTGTGTGGGTGGGTAGGTGGGTAGGTGGGTGGGTAGGTAGGTTGGTAGGTAGGTAGGTAGCTGGCAGGCAGCCAGCCAGGCAGGCAGGCAGGCAGTTAGGTAGGTAGGTAGGTAGGTAGGTGGGTGGGTGGGTGGGTAGGTGGGTAGGTAGGTGGGTAGGTAGGTAGGTAGGTAGGTAGGTAGGTGGGTGGGTGGGTGGGTAGGTGGGTAGGTGGGTAGGTAGGCAGACAGGCAGGCAGGCAGGAAGGCAGGCAGGCGGGCGGGCGGGCGGGCGGGCGGGCAGGCGGGCAGGCGGGCAGGCGGGCAGGCAGGCAGGCAGGTCGGTAGATAAGCGCTACGTAGAAGAGACTTTAGAATTGTCTACTGTTGGTGACATTTGGTAACAAAGTGCCGCCTGTTGTAGCCAATTTGGTAACCTGTAGTCATGACAATATATAACATATATCTCGAATATGGCTCATGTTACAACTAAGTAAATTATTTTATGGACCTCTATTACTTTTGTTTGTGGAATGAACCATTTCCGGGATATTGCTTGTTATTTTATCTATCTGAATTTGTCTTTAATCAAAGAGGAGTATGTTGTTTTTATTTTATTTCTTGGACATGCACACATTTCATACGGTATTATTAAGTTGACAGTTTTATCAGAACTTCCATTACTGATACTAATCTCTCTTGACATATATAATACAGAATAATGAGAAAATGTTACTTTGTCAACAGAAGACTGTTACTACAACCAAACATATTACTTGTGTATATTTGAAATCACTCTGATTTACCAGAAAACTCTTCTTCTTGACATTTCACATTTCTGTTGCGTTTAACAGGATATTGATAAGAACCACAATAAGGAAGGAAACAGTTCATGGAATATTGTCTATTTTTATTGTCTCTGTAACGTACTTAAACAAGCAAAGAAAGAATTACTTCAACACAAGACTCTCAACAGCATAACGCCAAAACGAAGCTTGATTAAACACAGAACTAAATGAGCAATAGAATTGGAACAAATCTGATGTGCTGCACTCACATGACTTTCTCTACTCTTGTACTAAACATTCTTACAAACTCTTATTCCTATATCTTCTTCGTGTTAGTTGAGATAAACATTTATACAAATTATCTTATTGTTTATTTCCTTGTATGTGAAAGGGCAGTATTAGAATACAGTAGGCTTTGTGCGATAGTCAAATCTTTTAAAGCTTTGAGATTCCTTTCTCTTTGCACGCTTAATATATAAAAAAAGAACAACGATATTCCATCTCACGCAAATTTTAAGTTTTCCAAAACTGACACAAATAAAAAGAAATACCTCCGGAATGATTCACTCTACAGAAAACATTATTGAGACACAAATTGTGTTTTAGCGAGATCTACATTTTATATAGTAAGATTTTGTCTATCTCTTGCGATTTACCAGTTATGCAAAAGTCGTCCAGAGTAAATACGACTACAGGGGCTATAGGCAGAAAATTCAAGATGTACATTTCATTTGTCATACAAATATTTCAAACATGACATTTTAATCGAAATCGTTAGAGCCATTTTCAAGAAAATAAACATTTTCGAATAATTTTCCATGTAAAGGGTAGTTTAGCGTGGAGCTATTTTCTTCAAAATCTTCCTGTCGCATCCTTGAAAGACATTAAACTTAAACACCAAATTTGGTTTCTAACCGACTTTTCGTTTTTGAGTTATGCTGTCCACAGACTGACACACAGACACACAGACACACACACACACACACACACACACACACACACACACACACACACACACACACACACACACTCACACACACACACACAAAGCTTTTTCTAAAAATGCTTTTTTTTTTTTTTTTTTTTTTTTTGATTCAGGGATCTCTAAACATATTTCCGGTGAAATCTTGACATCGAATTTGTGGGTGCAATACAATACTTCCCCTATTTACCAGTAGAGAAAGTAATAAAATGTAATGCCACAGCTGGGATTTGAGCCTCAGATCCTCCGCTTTCCAGTCGAGTACTCTAACCAATAAGCTACTGTGAATCACAATTGTGAGCTGCTGTAAAGTGTGTGAGTGTGTGTGTGTGGGTGAATGAGTGAGGTTTAAGGGTTCGTCGACGGCTAGGTCATGTGGGCACGAGCTACTGTAAAGCCCACAATTATTTAAATACCCTTTTTTCTTGTATCAGTTACATGCTCAGTACCCCTTAAAGATGTAATTTATTGCATAAGGATTGCATTCTCAACATGGGCGTATACTTACGTGAATCGGCATTGGCCCTCTGAAGGAAAAAGGTATTACGATATCTATTTAGTGCAATATTGGGAACATAAAAGCTTATGGTCTTAGGTTAGGATCGTCAGTTATATTATGCAGCAATTTGTTAAGAAAACGTACAAACGTCAATTCCTTCTATGTGATAGACGTTTAAGCTCAAACTAGTGAAGCATTGACTCATGCGATATAAGCTTAGGAAAATAACAAAAATGTTTCACACTGTCACACGGATACTCTTGTACTATTCTTATAAACCTTTATTTGCCTATCTTCTTTAAGTTCGTTCGGAAAAGCATTTGTAAAAAGTATCTGATTGGCAATTTTCTAGTAGGTGCAAGGGGAATATATTCATGCAGAAGGCTTTGAGCGTAGGTCAATTTTTTTACAGCTGGTCACTATATGAAGGCTTTGAAATCCCGTTTTATTTGCGCAGCCATGAGATAAAAGTCAATAACAACCTTCTATTTGACGAAAGTATAAGTATTGCAAAACTAACAAATAACAATGAGAGGTAGGGTAGTTGAGGGAAAGCCGGGCCACTTTTTTATGGGCAAGATGGCCGCCATGCGTAATCTAAGCATTACTAGGTAAGGTGGCAGGGGAAGCAGGACGTTGTAGGTGTTTGAATGAATCGCTAGGGATAACTTTTAAAGCCTATAGCAGTGTATGTATGTTTGTGAGCGTTCATGGTAGTTGAATATACCGTTGACTATATCGATGTATGTATCCTAACGCAAGAGCTTTCTATCTTGATTGAATATATTACCCCAACATAATGTTACCTCGCCCCACATAGCCACGCTAACCTAACCTAACCTAACCTAACCTCACCTAAGCCCCCATACTTCTACTCGTCTAACCTAACCTAACCTAACCTAAGGCCCATACTTCTACTTGTCTAACCTATCCTAACCTATCCTAACCTAATCTAACCTAGCCTAAGCCCCATACTTCTACTCGTTTAACCTATCCTAACCTAATCTAACCTAACCTAAGCCCCCATACTTCTACTCGTCTAACCTATCCTAACCTAATCTAACCTAGCCTAAGCCTCATACTTCTACTCACCTAACCTATCCTAACCTAACCTAACCTCACCTAAACCCCATACTTCTACTCGTCTAACCTATCCTAACCTAATCTAACCTAGCCTAAGCCTCATACTTCTACTCACCTAACCTATCCTAACCTAACCTAACCTCACCTAAACCCCATACTTCTACTCGTCTAACCTATCCTAACCTAATCTAACCTAGCCTAAGCCTCATACTTCTACTCACCTAACCTATCCTAACCTAACCTAACCTCACCTAAACCCCATACTTCTACTCGTCTAACCTATCCTAACCTAATCTAGCCTAACCTAAGCCCCCATACTTCTACTCGTCTAACCTATCCTAACCTAACCTAGCTCCCACTCTTTTTTACTTTGAACTTTCATAATTTAACATAACCTAAGCCTCATACTTCTACTCGTGTAACCTACCTTAATGCTACTTAACCTAAGTGAGCATAAATCTTCCTATTTGTTAAGATATTTTAACCTGGCTCAACCCAACCTATTTCATTCCTAGTTAACTTAAGCGTTCTATTCTTCTATAACCTATTCTAACCTATTATGACCTTCACACCGTACCATTTCAGTTCTAGAGATCCCGCTTTCTTTTGCAGATTTTTTTTTCAGTAACTTTAGATAGCTACTCCGAAGGTATTAGACACTCGGACATGCGAACCCTAAGTATTTGCCATACTTTTTACGAAACGTTGATGCTTTTTGGGAGTTTAGTTGCTATTTTTGCCGCTTTTGCGGTATTCTGGAGGTTTTTTCCTCGAATTTTTGAAGGTTTGTCCCGATTGTCAGGTATTCTCATGTCTTTAGTATGTTTTAATGCTTTTAAGGGGTATATGGAGCCTTTTTAGGGATTTGTTTTGCTTTCATGATCAAATTCCATCCTTTCGTAAGTGTATGATGTTCTCGTCTAGAGAATTGTTTACAGTCTTTCTAAGACTAACCTAACTTATCCACAAACCTCTTTAGAGACATTTCTTCAACGTTATTTAACATTATACATGTTTCTTTTTCTCCTCCCTCGAACTCTTTTTGTAAACTAACATTAGAAGACGTTGTAACCTTGTTATTCAAATAGCTATTGTATCCGTCTTTGTGCACTGCTCCAGTATGCTACACATGTTAACCTCATTTAACGATTATTTTGCGTAGTTCTGTATGTTCTAATGGTAACACGTCAAACGTTGCACACATTCCTTCTAAGACTATCCTAACCTAACCTAACCTAACTCAACCAACAACCATCATCACCAGCGCCGTCTTAACCTGCACGACCACAACCATCGCAGCACCCCACACCTCGGTCATCACCACCGCCGCCATGACCTACACGAACACCACCACCACCGCCATCACCACCACCACCACCATCCTCACCATCACCACCATCGCTACCATCTATACCATAACCATCACCATTACCACCATCGTTACCATCACACTCGTTACCATCATCTCCATCACAGTCATAATCATCACCAACACAACCATCACCAAACCCGCGTATTATAATCTAACCGGTTGTTTTAAAGTATTCTTTTACAGTTTCATTGATCATTATTGTTTTTTCTAACCCTTTATAGAGCCTTAAACTAGCACTAAAATATGTTCTAACCAATGATGTTGAAGTACTTATAGTTCAGTATTTCTAAGACACGTACAATATCCTTAATAGTATTTTAGCACAATCTTCTGATTATATACAGTTAATCAGGGTATACTTATTTTAAGGTAGTAGGGTAGACGCCTCTCCTCTTTTATCTGGGCTGGAGACCAGCACTAGAGTTAAAGTCTAGTGGCAGAGTTAACGCCTCCCTTTATAATTTCTATTCTTATTCTTTCTTCGACAAGTATCATGGAGGCGTGGAGAGACCAGATGAGTAAGCTGTTTTATTTTTCTTCTTTCTTCGTGAAGGCGTGGAGGAGTCACGCAAATTTTCATTTTCTACAGGAGACGTAACGGAGAAAATAATTATCTTGAGACCTAAGCTGCATTCTCCTACGCATGGGTTGCAACGCTGTAATGCCCGTACGCATACGTTGATATTCCATCCTCAGCAATTACTCTCTTGTCATCATGAGGCGACAGAGCTATTTTATTAGATTCAACTGTAGAAACATTATGATGCCGGGATAGGATTAAGTTCATAGGAGTTCTTACGATTTTTAAAGTTTTAAGACACTCCATATAGCTATTGAAGCTGATGTATTGCTTAATGGCGCTATGTTTAATGCCTTTGATCTTTTTTATCACAGAGCCATCAATATCGAGAGCATACATTTTAGGCCTGAGACCAACGAAACGGCGAATGATTTTACCACTTGCTTCATCTTTAAACTTTCCCAACACTTTTTTGTTTTGTGTAGAATAGCATATATGGTTAGCAGGATAATCCGATGTATCCAGATGTTCAAGCATGTGTAATTTATCCTGGTATATATCAGCTGTAGTCACTCGATGGATGAAGGAATCTGTATCTGTATACAACAGTTTAAGATTCTGAGCTTCATAATATGGAAGTAACACATCATATTGATATGAATACATTAGCGTCTTGGAAATGTCTAGTACACTCATACCAATGTATATAGGCTTGTTGAACACTATTTTACGACAAGTCATATGAACAGCAGCAAGATTAAGCCCGTATATAGTTCGATCGATAAATGTAGGCTTGGCTATAAGTTTTTGCAGAGTCTTCTCGTTGGTAACAAGGCGTATATCCATTCGATTCCGTATATTCTCCATAGTTTTGCCAAACATAGCGTTGTTGAAAAGTTTATACAAATCCTTTTCAAAATCGTTTCTTGCTTGCTGCCGTAGACGATTATTAAATTCAACGTAAGGCTTTAACCAACAATATTGACGGAATTTTAGTGCTCGATGAATCTTTACTAGTCGTAGACCATGACTAAGAGCCTGTTTCAAGGCCATGTAATGTACCACATACTTCTTTCGGGATCCAAGATGGGCAATTAGTTTCTTGGAAGACGATTCACCCGGTTTCATACTCTCAGGCAGAAAGGGTAAATCGTTATGAAGTTCATGTAGCTCTACAGGATATTCCACGTCAACCTCCAAGATATATCCAAAGGAATCATCCCCCTTCAACGAACCGAGATGTATATCCTCAGGAGAAACCCACATAAATCCTCCATAAGGAAGGGCGTGACACATAGTCCAGCCGTACTCGTTATTGGCGTCTTCGTACGTAATAAAATGAGAGGGTTTACGAGGATCATACTGTTCCATATAGATATTATTAGCCTCAGCATACCGGTGAGAAACCTGGCATAAACCCCCTCTTATACCAGATTCAACCATGAGCAGCTGCTCATAATCAAGAAGCAATTCCAACTCGATTCCAGTATACAGCAGCATAGCATCCCATGTAAGTCCTGGAGAGGTAAAATAATGGGCAGGATCGACTTTATGAGTTTTCAGAGTTTGATCTCTAAACGTTTCAAAGACATCCGTAAGGAGAAGAACATCAGAGGTTAAGTAAATATCACTGTATTCACCTAAGTTTTCCACATTAAACTGGTTCCATACATTTCTAGCATGCTCATAGTCATCTTCGGTAATTTCTTCACTGTTTAACCTGTTGTAGAATGCCTCCCTTGGAGGCAACTGAGTGTCGTTCAAAACATCCCATGATGTGAGGTAATCGTAGGGGAACACTCCCTTACGAGTCATCAAGCCAATCTTCTCTTGTCCGAAGTACTTCTCTGTTTCGGGATACGTAGTGAGGTTTTTCACTAACTTGTCCAAGCTTGTGCTCAGGAAACGGTAGGTATCCACAAACCTGAGTTTAACATCTCCAACATACTTTGAGAACGAGATGTAGCTTTCTTCAGAGCTTGGTATTACTTCCACTCTTTCGCTTGTGCAACCTAACTCCTTAACAATGAAATGAGTCATACCCACTGAGGTTATGCATGAAGACAGGTATATAATTAGGTGTTTTAAAAGCCCGGTTACATTTATTGTGTAAAGATCCTCTATACATCCCGGACACATGATCGTGATCGCGAACCTTCCAATTATCTTCTGTAAATTCATGTCCACACAGGTAGCATATTGTAGAAGCGTCGAATGATTCTTGTTCTTCAGCTGTAAGATTAAGAGGTTTAGTAGATTTGTATAACTCGCTAATTTTATTTGCCAGATCCATCAGACATTCCATAAACTTGTGTGCGGCGTCAGACCCTCGGTAAACATACGGTTCAGTAGGAAGAGTTGTTTCTAGTTGTTCAACACTAGACGAAGGTTTCACATAAACGCAAAAGCTCATAGGAGAATGACTTTGATAGGGAGTTGTGTAGGAAGTTTCAGGGTTAGAGGAACAGGTATGAAGAGGGGCGAGAATGCTCTCAAAATCGGCGTAGATGACATATGGCAGTTTCAGCATTCGTTCCACGTTTTTGAATCTGACGATAGAGCTTTCCTTGGTAGGCATGACGCATCTAGCAATAGCGTGGTGTCTATTATTTCTCTATGCTCCTCCAATTTTTCAATTCCACTTCGTCCATGTTGGTCATCAAAATGACTGAAGCAACGTTTACACGTATATATTTTTCCATGATGGTTAGTTTTCTGACGACGAATAAGCTTCTCAAAGTTCTTTATATACACATAGTGATGTCTGACAGTAGCATCACTCAACAGAAGGAGATCGCGATGATCCTCTAATTCTTCATCAATCACCTTTATCGGAAACACTTCATGTTTATCATCCACTCCAAACACATTTATGGATATATTATTGAGTTTTTCAAATTTAGCGATTTCACCCAAGCTCGTAGGAAATGAGACGCATGAGAAATCGTATTTTTCTTGGAGATCCTTATACTTGCTAACACGCTGAGGTTTATTTCGAATGAACTTAGCAAGAACAGCGTACATAAAGCATTTCTCATCGCTGTAGTTCTGAGGGTTTATACAGGCTTTTCTAGCATCCAAAGATGACGGTAGAGGAATATAGCTGCTCCCTCGAAGAAGATTATACTTGTTAATACGCAGTCGAACACCATCAACAGCCAGTAGAGCCCAATTACTACCTTTCAGCTTACTTTCCTCCATTTCAACACGAAGCTTCTCGAATTTTTTTTCCAAGATGGCATCCAAGTCGCTATCTAAAAACACAGCCTGATTACGCGTTTTGAAGGCTTTGTTAGTAGTGTCTCCAACGGCATTCACAAATTTGCATTCAGCCATAATGTTAATTTTCAAACTTTTATGAGCCCGCAGTTCCTTCTGAACAGCATGAATTATACGCTGCTTAGCCTGCTGCAGGTATGAATTTAAATCCTGACTTGCTGGGCATTGGATGAAATACGATTTCAGCCGATCCTGAAAAGCCGTTTCATATTCTACAATATCATCTTCATCAGGAGACATTAACAATAATTTATGCTTAGTAGGTTCGAATTTGACTTTCTTAGCATCTTTAGCCCTCTCACAGCGCCCTTCATGAACATCCCTTCGATTTTCAGTACCGTAAACATCACCACAATGTCTACATTCGAAAAACTCCCCACATATCAGCTCATGCCTCTTCTTATGATAGTCGCGTAGAAAAATCTTTTCGCATTTACTGCACCTATAATCTGGCATAGCATTCAGAACCGATTCCATCATTTCACCACTCCACATCTTTATAATATGTAGTGGAACACTTGTAAATTATACAAATCAGTAAATGCTTATAGCACTTTCCACTGACTCGCCTCGATAACTTATCAAAGCTATTGAACGGTAATCTCGCTAAGAGAAGCTGATGTGCTCGACTCGAGGGTTAATTACTGAATAACTATGTAAGCTCAAGCAAACCCTACTTATTCCACTAGCACGTACCTTATAAATGACTACGCCATTCAAGATTAAGTTGGTATTTTTAAAATATATATCATTAAACTACGTGAGTCAAGATTAACTTGTTTCGTTTTTATTTGCCAGTTCAACGTTAACATGCATTTCCCCTCATTTTTAAAGTTTAAACAAGGTAAATTATATTTCAACCACTGTATTTATAGAAATAAATGTTTATAATTTTAATACTTTCATGCCGAACACACACACATACACACACACACACACACACACACACACACACACTCACACGCAAAATTAAGACGTGAAACGGCGGTTATGTATCTTTAAGTAACATTTCTTTTATCGATACCGGATGACAGTAATGGAACCATCTAAACAATATTTAAACGCTTAAAAAACCAAATTTCTGCTATATTTCATCAAACCTTCCTATTTTTATGACTTTTTCTCGTCTTTTACGCACTTTGAAACGAATCCAACAGAAAAATTAAGACGCGAAACGGTGGTTATGTATCTTTAAGTAACATTACTTTTATCAATATCAGATGACTCACGATAATTCAAGATCACGATTGCAGCGCCTCATAGCGGCTTCAATCAGTACTAAAACGCACATTCGACAGATTTTATACTCTTTATGACGGTAAATTATATATTAGCCCTCAAATTATCATTATTTTTATGGTTTTCCACCGTTTTTACGTACTTTGCGACGAATCCGACAGAAACATTAAGACGCGAAACGGCGGTTATGTATCTTTAAGTAACATTTCTTTTATCGATATCGGATGACAGTAATGGAACCATCTAAACATTATTTAAACGCTTAAAGAAATAAATACCACGTATTTTTATAATTCTTTCTCCATTTTTATTCACTTTAAGACGAATCAAGCGTCAAGTTAAAACATTAAACGATGATTATGTTTCTAACTGCCATCATTTCAACAACAAAGACATTAATTTTAACTATCACCACGAAATAAACCTATTTACACGCGTCTTAACACGCTAACATACTATATGTTACAATCTCTCAACTGAACCTCTTTTAAACGTGTCCCAACAGGTAAAATCGTCACCATGTCATTAGTTGAGAAACTCTAGCCTCAAACACAGGTGTAAACCTCTCTAAAAACATGTCCCAACAGGTAAAAGTATCACCTTGTCATTAGCGGAAGGAAAACCCTAGCCTCAAATACAGGCGCCGGCATTATAACCATGTCATCAGCAAGCTTGAAAGCCCTCAGAGCAATCATATACCACATAAATACTCAACAATGCTTTTAGGCACCTTCAGCATATTTTTTTTCTCTTCTTCTTCTTCTTCTTCTTCTTCTTCTTCTTCTCCTTCTCCTTCTTCTTCATATATTCTCATTCTCCTTCATGCTAACAGGGAATATACGCGAACTGAAGGTTATTAGCTGAAATATAAAATAAAATCTCTCCTTCTTGTTCTTCTTGTTCTTTTTCTTATTCTTCTGCTTATATTCTCATTCTCCTTCATGCTAGCAGGGAATATAGACGTAACTGCACGTTATCAGCTTAAATATCTGAGAAAATAACAACATTCCCCGTTAATTATATCTAAAGCTACTTTTTCCAAGTTATACGTATTTTAAGTTTCTATAATCAAGGCAAGCAACGTTTCCCTCAATAAGAGCATTTGATAATTTATTTTGTAAATAACACCAATTTAAACTTTATTACAAGCCTCTAAGACCTGCAGTCACAATATATTTAAATGGAACCTTGGAGATTCGAACGAGACTCACAGGATAAAAATTACTATTCTATCAATAATTCAAGAGCAGAAATTTAACTGAAGTATTTAATTTTTATCTCATCACGCTAACTTTGTTGATTTGCGAATAAATCGACTTTGAAGTAATTGCCCCGTCCCGGTAACCGAACTAGGAGTCTTAAGAATACATTTTTCTCATTTCTCATTTTTATATATCGAGTTATCCTACCTTTGCTTTACAACGCTATCGCAAACGCAACAAATCGCGATATAGAGCAAATTTCAATAATTCTCCACAAGACAGGGACCGAACCTACGATACGTCAACTCTAGCATGTTAGAAAATAATCGTCCTTAACAAGTATTATCATATAAAGTTTATTTCAGTCTTCCAACACAAGTGATTTTCGAAATAATTAAATTTACCAAATCAGGATACTAACCCAAGACTCCAGGATCCGGTATATAACACAGAGGAAAGGCCATAACAGTATCAATTTAATAAAATTTATTCGAAGTTTTTATCACTCATAGTTTAGGAATTATTCCAATAATAATTGTTCATTTGCACGGGGATCGACCGAGGGACACAAGGGCAGGAATTATTCCAATTATAAAAACATTGATGTACACAGATTTTCAAAGTTGGCGCCAACTATCTGGTAGCGTAGGAAAACTCGCTACGTTACAATACGACATTCTCAGTCAGTCTTTCGGGGTCAAGTCTACTTCCCTTTCTGAGTCCTGTAGTGCTAAATAGTCTTTCAGAGAAAACGTGCAATATCTACACAAATATTTAACGTCTACTTTTGTTTAGTTCTGGAAATGTTGAGTTTGTTTTCC